>OY284486.1:45478727-45782878 GCA_958336395.1 Ctenicera cuprea | reverse complement strand
TATATATATATATATATATATATATATATATATATATATATATATAATATATATATATATATATATATATATATATATATATATATATATATATATATATATAATATATATATATATATATATATATATATATATATATAATATATATAATATATATAATATATATATATATATATATAGACCCGACACTCCATCAACGGAGTATAGGTCGCTCATTGACGTGAGCTCTTCTGATCCGGTATTCACGGGGGATCAGTCCGCTTGTTCCCTGCTTCTGTTTATCTTCTACAGGCTGTTGTGTGACTGTGCTTTCTTTGTTATTTTTTTCTCCATTCCTTTCTGTCTTTTATTAATTCTCTCCAGTTAGTTATCCTCATGTCACCTCATCTTTGGTCTTCCTCTTGGTCGATTTTCCATAGGTCTCCAGGTTAGTATTTTCCTTATTAGTTCATCGTGTTCCTTTCTTTGGGTGTCAGAACCATCTAAGCCTTTGTGCCTCTACAAATCTAACTATGTCTTCACCTTCCAATATGTTTCTCACTTCAAAGTTCATAAGTTGTCTGAGTTCTCCATCTGGCATCTCCGTTGGTCCGTGTATTCTTCTTATTATTTTCCTTTCCAGTATTCTCATCCTTTCTTCATCTTTTCTTGACAAGCACATTGTTTCTGCCGAGTAGGTTATGACTGGTCTTATTGCTGTTTTATATATTTTTAACTTTGTTGCTTTGCTAAGATTTCTGTCTTTCAAGAACTTCTGATATTTTTATTCAAACTTACAAATGGAAAAATTCTCAAAAAAAACCGGATGATACAATCTACTTGATGAAAATAACACTTATATTTAAAATGGCCCACTTTATCGCACGGTTGTACAAAATAGTATTTTCATATACAGGGTAATTCAAAAGTAAGGAATTAAATTCGTATTCTGTAGCGAGTTGGTTTTTGAAAAAATGCTTGGACACTTAAATTGATTTAAATATAACTGCATCTTTATGTGATATCTTTTGTTTTTCAACGTCAACCTCTGCACCTCCAGCCACCTTGACTTAATTTTTTTAAATAGTGACATTCTTTGTGGGGCTCCTTAGAAAGCTTGCAAAAAACTGCATTCAAATCTACTATCATAAATGAACTGGGATGGTTGGTTTTTAAGTTACAGCGATTGAAAGAAAAAGTAAACTTTTTTCCATATTTTGTTATTAAGACATTAATATCAAGTGCGGAAAAGCAAGGCCAGCACGGTGTTGGGTTTATACTATCAAAAGCAATGAGATCGAAAATTATAGAAACGGAGTTAATTAATGAAAGGATGGCATATATCAGGCTAGAAGGAAAACCACCGAACTTATCAGTATTGAACATATATGTACCCACAGAAATCCATACTGATGAGGAAAAGGAACAGTTCTATGAAAAACTAGAGTAAAAGATGGAGGAGATACCGAGAGAGGATCTAATCATAGTACTGGGGGACTTCTTCTTCTGTTAGTGCCGATCCGTTAACGGATATTAGCGATCATTCTGGCAATTTGTACTTTATTTACTGCGGCTCTAAATAGTCCCGTTGTTGTGGTATTGTACCATGTTCTTAAATTTTTTAGCCACGATATCCTTCTCCTTCCTGGATCTCTCTTTCCTAATACTTTTCCCTGCAATACCAGCTGAAGCAATCGATATCTCTCTCCATTTTTCATTATGTGGCCTAAATATTCAAGTTTCCTAGTTTTTATGGTTTTTATTATTTCTCTCTCTTTATTCATCTTTTGTAACACGGTGGTATTGGCATAGATTAATAACTCCTTAGATCACTGGTTTAAATGTTGTAGTAGTTCTGCTCGAAATAGTGACATTAAACTATCCTAGGTGGCAGTACCCGCAGGTACTGAAAACTTACTCAAGTGAATCGTGGTAGAATAAAAGCAATGAACCACTTAACTGGTCAACTTTGTTGAGGATTAAATCTTGAAGCAGGTAAAAGCACTGAGCAGGGTTTCCTTTCTACCTGTTCAAGTATTATATTAATACATTTTTGAACTATTAAGCTTAAGTAATATTTTTATAAATACGAATATTAAAATTACAGCAAAAATAGTATACGTTATTATTTATATATACATTTATTATGTTTAACGTGATATAAATTTTGATGAGGCATTTCTCAAGAAATTCATATCTTGTTTATTAAAAAAAAACATCTCAATTTATGACAATAGTAGCTTTATTTAGGAATGTACTATTTATACTTTTAATTAAAAATAGAGAATACATTTCTGAACTAGCAGCCGATTGTTGTTTAACATTGCACAAAAGTCCAGTAATCTAAATTTTAGGATAGAAATATTAGAAATAATTGATTAATTAACTAATCTTATTGCTAGTATGATGTTGCTTAAATATAACTTAAATATACTATTATAATTATATTATAAACTTCTCATTGAAATGTGGACGGAATCCTGAACAAACATAGGTAGAAATAAGCTTTCGTAATCTTAAATATGTGACAATTTGCGAATTTTAGAATTCATTTTTACTCCACTTTTAGGTTTTCGAATATATTTTGACTCCCAGGTAGTTTGTTTTTGCAAACGTACTAGTAAGCACTAGCGAATTATGAACTCTCTATGTTTTATGCAAGATTCAGTAGCAGTAAGAAAACCAGGAAGTATGTTTGTTACTTGCATTAGCGATCTCTGGTACAAAATATTCATTATTTTTGTCTTGCCCCTTATAGCTGGATACAATGCAGCAAACACCTGTAAAGTAATTTTTACAACCGCATTAGTTAGATCGTTGGGCGCGCACAGTCTTCCGAAAACAGATACATTGCAGGGATAAGCCTTTTGTTTTATAAGTTCGGTGTCAGTTTTACTCTTTCTAATTTTAGGTTTTGATCGCAGACAGCGAGGTTCAGACAGACGTTTGAGTTCTTTTTCGCATGTGCTGCATTTAAATTTCTGTATACATTTTCGCAATACGAATCCTGCAGTGTACCGTATAGAGCAGTCTTCTAACGTGATTTCGCGTGTTGCAACACTCTGTATACTTATCTTGCTGATCTCGGTGCCCTCTTTATCCTTATTATATGCATTCGCAGATATCAGGGCATTTGAAGAAAATGGTGGGAGAGGCATTGATAAATCCTTGATGTTAAATACAAATTCTACTTGATCCTCTTCACAGTTTGAATTTGCACCGGTTTTTTTTAAATTTGCACAAAAAAAATGTCGGAACAATAATCTAAAGCTTCTTGCAGTTGGATTATCATTAAATCCCCCTTTCTGGCGAAATACAGAAAATGTATTTTCTAACGCATCTTGTGTAAGTCGTCGTGTTAATAAATACTCAACATTGTATGCTTTTTTAAATTTTTATGTAGCAACAAACAAGCGGACATTTTTTTTAAACCACTTTTTAGGGTTCTCGGAGGTTCAAAACATGTATTTCCGTTAAAATCTCAAAAACGAAAATCTGCATGAAATCAATACTTCCCTATACTGAAAGTACAGAAAAGTAAAAATATACTACATAAGTACCTACTTTAAATTTATATAAAATAATTTTGCATAGAAATAACAAAATTTTCAGAGTTAGTAATACCACACATCGTTATTACCTGTAGTATTCGTAATTGCGCTTACTAAAATAGCAAAATCTATTGTTAATAGAGTAGTTCTTAAATACTCCAAGTCATAAGCCAAATAGGTGCCACAGTAAATAATTACGTATAAGTATGCACAGGTAAACGAAATTTACCTTTCCTGAGATTAGGAATTAGTTAATTGTACGAAGTTGAAAACACGTGACTTGGCTATAGCCATTTCACTCAACTTAGCATCGAACGGTAACATACCGCGCAGATAGTAGCGATAGTACATGTCTGTTCCAAACGATGACAGCGACGCGATGCGGGCTGTTCCGGTACTAACCAAATAAGCATAACCATTAGTCAGATATCTAAGGAGTTATTAATCTATGGTATTGGTAATATGTTGTGTCCAGGAGATTTTTAATATACGCCTATAGAGCCACATTTCGAATGCTTCAAGCTTTTTTACTTTCCTATACTTTCAGTATAGGGAAGTATTGATTTCATGCAAATTTTCAAAATCGAGATTTTGACGGAAATACATGTTTTGGGCTTCCAGGATCCTAAAAAAGTGGTTTTTAAAAAATGTCTGTCTGTGGGTGTGTGTGTGTGTGTGTGTGTGTGTGTGTGTGTGTGTGTGTGTGTGTGTGTGTGTGTGTGTGTGTGTGTGTGTGTGTGTCTGTCTGTCTGTCTGTGGGTAACGCTCATATCTCCGGAACGGCTGGACCGATTTCGATGTGCTTTGGAATGAGGAGGTATATCAAAAATTCATCGACAAAATAAGCTTTTAAAAAGAATCCGAAACCGGAAGCGGAAGTTAGACATGTTTTTTTGGTAGCATTTTTTTCAGAAACGGAATTTTGGAAATTTTAATAGTGGAGATTAAAGAAGGCCTTAAGACAAATCAAACGATTTTTTACCGAACTCTCTAGCTTCAATATGGCGGCCGCTACGAATTTTTGAAAATTTAGACTTTAACGCCCATTTACTCAAAAACCAGTTATCTGATTGGAATCAACTACATCTTGTTTGGTAGCCCTTCAAGGGTACTATACCATGAAATATCATTAATTTTGAAAATATAAAAACGATCGCAATGACATCACTCCAAAATTTTGGAATTTTTCAAAAAAAAATTTCTCAAAAACTGCCCACACGTTTTTGTTTAAACTTTTTAAGCTGATAGAGCTGAGAATCTTCTACAATTTATTTTTTTGCGCATTGCTATAATTTCACTGTGACGCCCTCTGTGATTTTTTGAAAATTGAAAATTGGTACCCTTTTATTTATTTAACGGGGGGCAATAAAATATTTCTGTTAAAGCAAAATAGCTCATCATTGATAGCAAAATCCGAATATCATAATATTTTTTCGATAATTTCATATTTAGGGGGGCTACTGTTCCCCCTCCCCCCCAAAATTTTCGCTACAAAATTAAAAAATTGATTTCTTCTTTTGTTTGCTCTAGGAGAATCTTTTTACAAAAAATCAAAAAATCGAATTTTTTGCCCCTAAATAATCTTTTTGTCCTTAGAAGAATTTCACATACTTTCTACAGCAGTTGGAAGTGACTAGAGTTTTGAACGTTCTATGCATTTCTATTGCGCACGCATTCAATAGCCACTTATTTAACAATAACGGGTAGGTCAGGAATAGCATGGTTGGATATGCGGGTGTGTTCGAGTGTACTACCGTTTTACTGCATAAGTAGTTGTGGGGCGAGCCTCGGTTGGGGCCAAAAATTTTTTTTTATTTTATAGTTTTTTTTTTAACACTGCTTTTGCGTTTCTAGACAGGTGTATATCAAAAGTGTTGGAAAATATTAAACAATGTTAATTTATAAGTATAGGAAAGTCCAGGCGAAGTGTTTCGCTCATTTTTACGAATGCGTTCGTGAACGGTACGTCAATTCGCTGATATCTCTCGAACTCGTACTTCGATTTTGATGAAAATTGGAATGCAGAGCTATATCAAAAATTCATCGACAAAATAAGCTTTTAAAAAGAATCCGAAACCGGAAGCGGAAGTTAGACATGTTTTTTTGGTAGCATTTTTTTCAGAAACGGAATTTTGGAAATTGGAATAGTGGAAATTATAGAAAGCCTTAGAACAAATCAAACGTTTTTTTATCGAACTCTCTAGCTTCAACATGGCGACCGCTACGAATTTTTGAAAATTTCGACTTTAACGCCCATTTACTCAAAAACCAGCTGTTTGACTGGGATCAACTACATCTTGTTTGGTAGACCTTTAAGGGTACTATACCATGAAATATCATTAATTTTGAAAATATAAAAACGATCGCAATGACATCACTCCAAAATTTTGGAATTTTTCAAAAAAATATTTGTCAAAAACTGCCCACACGTTTTTGTTTAAACTTTGTAAGCTAATAGAGCTGAGAATCTTCTACAATTTGTTATTTTGGCATTGCTATAATTTCACTGTGACGCCCTCTGTGAATTTTTGAAAATTTAAAATTGGTACCCTTTTATTTATTTAACGGGGGGCAATAAAATATTTCTGTTAAAGCAATATAGCTCATCATTGATAGCAAAATCCGAATATCATAATATTTTTTTGATACTTTAATATTTAGGGGGGCTACTGTTCCCCCTCCCCCCCAAAATTATCGCTACAAAATTAAAAAATTGATTTATTCTTTTGTTTGCTCTAGGAGAATCTTTTTACAAAAAATCAAAAAATCGAATTTTTTGCCCCTTAATAATCTTTTTGTCCTTAGAAGAATTTCAAATACTTTCTACAGCAGTTCTATTCTTGTACTAGTCGTTTAATGTTCAGTGTAGGCTAACTTTTTTATTTTAATAGATAGACTCGCAAACTCAAGAGCAAAGTTGTAGGGCAAATTCTTCTCGATTGTATTTAAGAAAAAAACTTGTGTTTCCAATTTTAATATGGTGGCCACGGTAAAAAATAACTTTTTTTTAAATGGAAACGTGGCATTTTGGCTTTAAAATCAGAAAGGTTTTGAAATTCTAAATGCAAATTAATAAGAGTAATTTCTTGCTAAAAATAATACTTCTCGAGTTATTTATATATTTTCAAATATCAATTTCCGCCCTTCCGTTGATTCAGTCCGAATATTTTACCCTACCTTGCTTCCAGGGCAGCGGTCGGTCTTTGTTCAACCGCTTCAAGATGTTACAACTTATAAGAACTATTTACTTTAACTAGTCGTGTCTAGACAGGTGCATATCGAAAGTGTTGCAAAATATAAAACAGTGTTATTTTATAAGTATAGGAAAGTCCAGGCGAAGTGTTTCGCTCATTTTTGTTGTTGTTTCATTGAGGGTCCATGATTCTGGGGGACTGCAACGCACAAATTGGCAAAGAGAGTATAATAAGTCAAGTGGCAGGGAAGCACACTATCCACGAAAAAACCAACGACAACGGTATGAGATTATGTGTTTTAGCTGCGAAAATGAATATTAAGCAGCACCAAATTTGAACACCCGATAAAGCATAAGGCAACATGGATATCACCAGACAGGAAAACACAAACCCAAATAGACCACGTACTGGTAACAGAAGGACGTCAATCATCAATAATAGATGTAAGAACATACAGAGGTGCATGTGCCGTTCAGACCATTTCATGGTAACTGCAACGATTCAACAAAAAAAACAATGTAGGAAAAAGGAAAGAAACGTGCTGAAAAAGAAATGGAACTTAGGAAGGCTAAAAGATGAAAAAATAAGAAGACAATACATGGAGGAGTTAGAAAATAAAATAAAAAGTAAACCAAAGCATACATCAATTAAAGAAAGCTGGATGGATATTAAAAGAACAATAAATAAAGCGGCAGAAAAAATAATAGGAAATGAAAGAAGAGATAGGAAGAAGGAATGGTTCGATGAAAAATGTAAAAAAGCGCATGAAGAAAAGGCGAAGGCAAGAATAAAATGGCTAAGAAATAATAAAGACAAAGACGAGGAAGAGTATAAGGAAAAGAGGAAGGAATGTAATAAAACAATAAGAAGTAGTAAAAGGAAATGGATAGAAGAGGAACTACAAAAAATAGAGAAAGAAAGTAAAAAAACCAACACCAGAAAGTTCTATCAGAAAATCAATAAGCAGAATAAAGAGTATAAACCTATAATAACAGGAATAAAGAACAAACAAGGCAGAGTAATAGAGCAAGAAGATGAATACAAAGAAATTTGGGTAGAGCATTTTAAGGAATTGCTGAACACAAACCAAAGACAGGAAGAATTAAATGTAGAAGATGAGGCAAAACCAGTAGAAGAACCCACACTACGAGAGGTGAAAAAAATTTTAAGAAACAGTCGTAACGCAAAGGCACCCGGTAAAGACGGAATAAACATGGAGTTAATAAAATATGGAGGCGAGACAATAATAGAATATATAGCTACACTTATTATAAAAATATGGAAAGAAGAAAAGATGCCAGCGGATTTTGAAGTAGGGCAAATAATAACAATACACAAGAAGGGTAGTCAACAAGAGTGCAAGAATTACCGAGGAATAACGTTATTAAATACTGTGTATAAAATACTATCAACATTAATGCTGAGAAGACTACAGGAAAGGACAAGAAATATAATTAGACAGTACCAATATGGCTTCAGAAAAGGAAAAGCAACAACTGACGCGGTATACATATTAAAACAAATAATATGGAATACAAAATAAAAGTAGAAATGCTATACGTCGACTTCGAACAAGTGTTCGACTCCATCGATAGAGGGAAGCTAATGCTAGTAATGAACGATCTGGGAATACCGACTAAGCTAAGGAAGCTCATAAAGATGACTCTTGAAACAATCCGAATCAGTGTAAAAACTCAAAAAGGTGAAACAACCGAATTCGCAATAAATAATAATAATAATAATAATAAATTGTTTATTTCCACATATGTACAAAAAGGAAATAAAGGAGTAAAGCAAGGAGATGCCCTATCAGCCACACTTTTTAATATGTGCATAGAATACATAACCCGTAAAATAAATAAAGGCACTTTAAGAACAGGGGGAAGACAATTACTTGCATACGCAGACGACCTGGTGTTAATAGCTAAAAGTAGGGATATATTAACTAACGTGGTGGAAGAACTAATAACAGAAGGGAAAAAAATTGGATTGAGAATAAATAAAAACAAAACAAAAATCATGAGAATAGGGCATAAACCCACAGCAGGAAGGATAAAAATAAGCAATCAGGAGTATCAAGAAGTAGACAGATTTAAATACCTAGGTGTTATGGTATCTAACGATGGGGATAGAGAAACCGAAATAAGAGATAAAATAGTAGCAACAAATAGACCTTATTACGCCAATAAGAAATTGATAAAAAGCAAATTCATTTCCAAAAAAACAAAAATAAGAATTTTTAACACGTTAATCAAACCAATAGTAATGCAGAAGTGATGTCAATGACGAAGAAAGAGGAAGAAAAACTAAGAATAATGGAAAGGAAAATACTCGGATCAATACTAGGACCAGTCGAAGTTGCAGAAAACGAGTATAGAACAAGAATGAACCACGAGATAGCACAGGAAATAGGAGTGGATATAATAAGAAAAATAAAACAACAGAGAGTGAAATGGCTGGGACATGTGATGAAGGCCGACCATCAGGAAACAACAAACATAATAATGAATTGGATACCGGCTGGGAAAAAGGAAGACCAAAGTCGAGGTGGCTGGATGAAGTAAAACACGATTTGCTAAATATAGGAATAAGAATGGAGGACGTGAAAGAAAAGATCAAGGACAGGAAGACGTGGAACAAAATAAGCCATCAAATAGAATGAAGACCGGACAGGGACCGATCCACCCTAAAAGGATTTAGAAAGCTTCTAAGAAGCGGCGAAACCCCTTCATGGGGTGTTAAGCTATTCATTCATTCAATATCAAGTAGCTAACGACATAACAATTTATAACCAATGTTAGAAGTGTTTTCTTTTAGCATAATTTCTAATTTTGTCATTACATTCCAGGTATCATCAAAATTGTAAATGAGGCAATTTTTTCTGTTGGATTTAACTAAATTGAAAAGTTACAACAAGTTGTATTTGGCAAACAAACTGGCATTAAAAAAATCGAACAATAATTTATAAACAACATGACGTGACCCACCTTATAAATTATTGTGATGGCTTTAGTTACTTGATATTAACATCTTAATAAAAAAATATGAAAAAAGTGCATTTTTTCTTTAAATCGCTATAACTTGAAAACCAACAATCTCAGTTCATTTATGATGGTAGATATGAATGCAGGTTTTTACAATAAACTAAGGTACAAGCATGAAGATGCTTGAAATTATTTGCACATCATTACATCCGATGTTTATATTAAAATGAAAGTTGAGCATATTAACTGCCATTTTATAAGAATATAATCCTTTAGTAGTTTTCGAATACAGCAAGCCCCATTACTAGCAAGTCATGTTTCCAAAACGTATAATACCGTCTAATTTCACTATACAGTAAAGTGATTTATTTCATAAAAGATTCAGAGGTGGCGAACGTTCAGATATGCATGTCTCAAACTGGCACCTTTGTTTTTAAAACAGGACATCATGTAACAAGTCAAAATAAAACAAATGCTATTTATTTATTTACAAATTGAAAGGCGGGTGTTACGACAAGTAGGGAACGTGAGTTCGTATAGCCCGCATGTCTCCCCACCCAATATCGTTGCTCCCATTACAACAACCTGGCATGATCATCTGGGTATAAAATAACAACCCAAGGCATGAAAATTCGATTGTGAGACGACTACATCCCCATCCAGTTCAACCAGTGGACTTAGAGTCCACTTGGAAACAAGTCCGGGAGATTGTGAGTCAACTGCAACCATCCCAGCTAGAAGAATTGTAAGTTCACAACCAAACCAACCAGACTAGCAACAGTTAATAGTCCCAAGACTAGCTAAGAAAGCCTCCAGAGCAGCACCAGAAAATTTCGAAATTGAATACAAATCAGAAGGTATTAAAACCAGGTAAATAATATTAACAATATTATCAGAAAATAATAAAACCTAACCTTTGAGAATACGATATTCATTCACATTATTTTTCTAAAACCCTAGGAGATTAATTAAAGGTTTGGATGACGAGTTTCATCCTCTGTATTCTAAGCCATCTATTCCAACTAACACACTAGAAAACTAGAAATACATCGAAGTATTTGATCACGCAAAGTTGGAAGTTATAATGAATATGTTTAACAAATTTACAATCAAGTTCCATAACGACAAACCGGAAGGTTATCAATCAAGGAAGGTGTTCACGTTTTATTTTGTAATATAATTCAAGTAAGTCTTTTAATTATTCATCATCATCATCATTATCAGCTCCTCATCTACCGACAGGTGTAGAGGGTCAGTTAATTACTATTACTACAAAACTTCTTCCATTCCTTGCGTTCCTTAGCTACATTTTTTGCCTCGTTCCAATTACTTCCTTTCTTCGACAGGATTTTTCTGATCTCCCCGTTCCAAACATTTCTTGGTCTTCCTCTTGGTTTTTTCGAGTCTGTACCCATTTCCCAGATAATTTTAACGGTACGGTTTTCCTCCATCCTCCATAGGTGTCCCAGCCAGCCAAGTTGTCGTTTTTCGATGTGTTCCTGTATTGATTCTACTTGCAGAGTGTTTCGTATGTCTACGTTTCGCACATGATCCATCCTTGTCACGCCAACCACTTTCCTCAGCCATCTCATTTCGCAAGCTTGAAGTTTTGACATTAAGTTGCTGGACAGCACCCAGCTTTCACATCCGTATGTGATAGTTGGCACGAACACTGCCTTGTACACTTTCATTTTTGTTTGAACTGACACTTCTCTTTTACTTATGAAGACTTTATTTAGCGAGTTGAACAAGTTCATAGCGGTTTTAATTCTATTATTTATTTCCTTTTCCATGCTCCCTTTGCTGTCGATTATAGCCCCTAAATATTTAATTTCGTCTGTTTGTTTTAAGGGACAGTTTCCCGAGTAGAGTTCCAAGTCTTCATCGTCCTTTGTTATAACCATTGTTTCGGTTTTGTTTATGTTGATTGTCATTTCGAATTCATCCAGTACTTCTTTCCATATTTCGATGTTATTCTGTAGGTCTTGTTGACTGCTAGCGATTAGTATTAGATCGTCTGCGAACAGCATTTCGCTTAATTTAACTGGTTTAGTTTCCCTAACTCCCACTCTTGCTTTCTTCACCTTTCTATTCGCTATTCGTGTGATTTCGTCCATTACGGCGATGAATAGCAATGGGCTTAGGACGCCCCCTTGTCGGACTCCTTTACTGGTTTGGAATTCTGGTGTGCATTCGCCATGAGTTCTGACCACATTTCTAGTATTGCTGTAAAGACTTTGTATTGCCTGTATTATTGTTTTACTGGCTCCTTTCTTTTCTAGTGCCTTCCAAATCTTATCTCTTGGCAGGCTGTCGAAGGCTTTGTGCAAGTCAATTGCGCATAGATATATCTTGTTTTTGTAATTCAGTGTTTTCTCTAGTAATTGTCTAAGACTGAATATCCAATCTTGTGTGCCTTTCCCTTTCCGGAACCCTGCCTGTGCGTCGCTTATTTGGTTGTCTATAGCTTCCCTTAGCCGTTTTTCTAATATACACTCGTACACCTTACTAGCGCAAGTGATCAGCGAGATAGCCCTGTAGTTATCACATTGCGCGCGATCCCCTTTTTTGTGGATCGGGATAATTACCGCAACTTGCCATTCTTTCGGAACCTTCTTCGTCTTCCAAGCCACGTCCATTATTTTGTGTAAAAATTTGATACCTTCGCTGCCTAGATATTTAAGCATGTCTGGTTTAACGTTGTCAATTCCGGGTGCTTTACCAACCTTCAGTCTTCTTAACGCCTGGATTAGTTCGTCTATGTCAATGTCTTCGTGTGATTCTTCGGTTGCAGACTCGAGAGGATGGTCTGCTGCACTGTATTCAGGTTCATCCATTTGCCGGTCTGTTCCTAATAGTTCTTTAAAGTACTCATACCATCTTTGTTGTCTTTTAATTATTATCGTAAATAAATATTTAAAAGTTGTACACTACTATTTTTTTATCAAAAGTTGTAGCAATCCAATGTTGGCTCTGAGCTATCTCAGCAAGGTTTTCAAAACGTTACAACAGATTATGTAAACCATCGAGATAAAACATACAAAACTGCCATGGCAGATGGTTTTCTGCCATAGCAGCTTGTATTCCCCTCTATTATTTGGTTTGTATTGTTTTGTGTGTTTTCGGAATGAATCACATTCAAGTTTAAATTGATTTTGTTTTTAGTTATAAAGCTTCAAACTCTACATCAGTTGGTACTAGTGAAATATAATTTGTAGGTAAATTTGTTTAAGTGTAGATATTAACTAGAGAAAAATGTGTAATTATGGTATAATAAGTTTTATCTGAAGAACAGTAGAGTTCGAAACGTTATAAATAAAATAAAAGCAATTTAAACTTGAATGTGATTTATTCCCAAAACCCACAAAATAAGACAAATCATTTGCTGCAGTTTTGTCTGAGTTCTTATCACAATGTTTATGTTATTGCATAAACAAACTACCAAAATAAATTCAGTAAACAATATTTAAAGCTTAAAAAAGAACCTGTTAACATTTGACTTATGGTGAAACATCAAATAAAAAATATGAGCCTACTCTTGTTCTGTCTAACTTACAAATTAATCAATCTGATAATACAAAAAATTAAGACTATATGCAACAGTTTAACACGAAATATGTAGGAAACTTTGAACTAGATTGACGGGTGCCAAGTGAAAAGCGCTTTATTTTGTTTTATCTGTCTAATAATGGATAGATGGATGGGTTGGCAAAAATCATAGAGTTTTCTGATTTGTTCAATTAAAAATGTAAAATGAGACCCTTAAATTACTTAGGATATAAATTTTCTCATTTCTATAATTTTTTCTTGAGTTGTGTAAAGTTCTGTATATCAATACAAAATTGTATTTGTACAAGAAATTTTGAAATACTTAAAACAAAGGATATTTTGGTATATTTTAATTTAAATTGAGTTATATTTAAATTTAAATTATTATATTAAAATATTAGACGGCATTGAACATACTTCACAAAATGCAACCTTTAGAAAAATAAAAAACTTAAATTAAAATGTGTATTTAATGCAAAATACTCAACCAAATGATTTTAATCAGACCAACCCTGATATTAACATTAATAAATATTCAAGTTGTGTAAAACGGAATTATTGTTTTTTAATTTGAATAACTTTTGAATATACACTGACCAGAAAAAAGTCCGGTCACCCCCTTTTTTCTATATTTTGTGGATATCATGCATGATTACCTTATCAGGCTTAGCCGCTGTACTCAATTATACTCTTCTCCCGCTACGCAATTGTCAATTGTTCCTAATGCGCCTGTCGTTTTTTTCCCGTTTCAACTGTTTATTATGCCATTTTGTACATAATTAAATTGTTAAAACCTACGAAGCGTGCTAATTAGATGTAACTTTTTCTTTCAAAATTTGTTCGAGTTAATTTTATTAAGGCCATTAAAGGGATATCTTTTACAAATTTATTATTGCTAATTATGGTTGTAAGTGCAGAAAACTTTGGGACGTTGTAGCATTATTCGAAGATGGTAGAAGTTATCGCTTTGTCTGCAATCAGCTAGGAAATCTAGGTTCAACGATACAGCATGTTTGCAAAAGATTTAGGGAGACTGGAAAATACATCCACAAGCCTGGATCAGGTAGTCATCACAGCACGTAAAATGAAAATAGCCTACTGAAAAAACTAGCAGCCCTGTGCCCAGAATTGCTGCAACATCACGATGAACCCACCAGCAACCCCAAACCTCTGCAAAAATTTACAGATTACAAACCGCTTTCCTGCCCTCCTCCATACTGGTTCTAGTGTATCTGAAGACTTCAGATTAA
The DNA here is from genome assembly GCA_958336395.1 of Ctenicera cuprea. Taxonomy (NCBI): domain Eukaryota; kingdom Metazoa; phylum Arthropoda; class Insecta; order Coleoptera; family Elateridae; genus Ctenicera; species Ctenicera cuprea. Next base: position 45,768,371 of record OY284486.1, on the reverse strand, counting down.
ATCTGGACTCGTTCGTGAATAGAAACTTCTCTCATTCGGTCATTGCCCAGTTTCTATGACCTTGAGCGAAAAACGATCGTGCAATTCTAAGCCCTTCGCGGGTGGTTTTTCCTGATTTAACCTTTTCCTCAACTGTTGTTTCTAGTACATTGACACGCCGCAAATAATAGAGTTCGTTTCTGGTTTGGACAACCGTGGAGTAACAGTTTCTGGGAGCAGGCACCAGGATAAAGCGGCGATCACATGTCATTATGTCGACGTACTGCATTTACGACCCAATCCAAGCCTGCGTGTGTATTCTCCAGTTTCCCTAAATCTTCTGTAAACATCCCGTATTGAGACCTGGATTTCCTAGTTGGAGACATAATGCTGACTTCTGCCTTTCTCGAATAATGCTACAATTTTCGCAATGTTTTTTGCACTCCCAACCACGTTTAAATATTTAATTTAATTAACTAAAACTTACAAGTTTGGAAAGGAAGAGTAACAACAAATTAGCACATGTCATAAGCTTGTATAATAGGATACAAAAATAAATAAAAACAACTGACTATCGAGAAATATGAGATGAGTATTGAGTACGGCAGCTAAGCCTGATAGGTATTTTGTGTCAAATAGGGTGGTCAAATTTTTTTGCCGGTGAGTATTTTAGAGAACCCCTTACTGAACTTGTTACTATGACAATCATTCCCACTCCTCCCTTACTTACCTAAATCTTTTAAGCAATTGCCAGAAATACAGTTGCCTGCAGGTGCAATCAAATGTTTCGATGTGTCCCGAACGAAAAAAACGCAGATTAATTGTCTTGTAAAATAGGACAGTTTCATAGTGGCTAATTTAAATGTACTACTTTTTTTCATAGAAGTTAATGCATACTTACAAAATTGAAATAATAATAATTTACTTTTGGATAACAAGTATGATAATCTTATCTTGCAAAATCAATAAGTTATTAACGAATACAATTGACAAAAATATTTTTTAATGCACCAGAAAATTTCAGTGGATCACAAAAAGAAAATTAAGTGAGATTAACTGCATTTCTAAATATTGATCTATATTTTTTAATAATTTATTAGAGTAAATAATTTAAAATATTTCTATTAAATATGCACAAATACAAAGTAGAGGTGTTTACTAAAAGTAGTTTTGACAATTATTTTAAAGTTATAGGTAGTAGACTAAAATAAAAATTACTCTTAGAAAGAAGTATTCTTTAATAATGTTTTGCTAAAGATAACTCACTCTTAAAAATCCTTAGAAAAATTTACCTTAATAGCAACTGGTCTAGAAGTGCGCCTGTGAATACCTCCATATACAATGCCAAATTGGCCTGATCCTAAAACTTCATCTGGAAAAATCTGATAAACTTGATTCATATCTGTAATTTGTTCTTCGGGTTCACTGGTTTCTGGAGATCCTAAAAAGAAACAATTATGAATTATGTATACTCCTAATGCAACCACCTCAGCAGAATTCGAAGGTTGACTAATCTTTCCATCGGATAGATTACTGCAGTTGATTAATAATTAGTAACACATAATATACAAACATTAAATTTATTAAAGATGATTCTTTAAAATTACAATAACATGTTTTTAAGAATTTCCAAAAATCACCACTGCTATAAAAACTAATTACAATTACAATATAAAAGCAGTGTTGCAAAATTAATATAATACCAAAGAAATATTGAAATCCTGCGGTAGGTATTAAATACCGTGAATAAATTGAATATTATCAGTCAGGATAAACAATGGTCTGTTAAAGTTTCGTGGGCTATGGGCATTAAAAATCACTATTCAGGAATTTACGCTTTAATTTCCATAATGTTACGTTTCCAAGGTGGTTTTTAATCCCCATAGCCCAGGAAACATTAACAGATTAATACTAAAGGATACAAAATACTAGAACAAATAAATAATGGTTGTAAAGTCACAACTTACGGATATTCGCTGTGACAGGCATTAGTGCTTGTCTGATAGTGGTTTCCCAACTACAAGCTATATAAGCTCCAATTCCACTGTTTGGTGGAGGTAATGGTATAGAAACATCTTGTAGTGCAAACAAAGGATCTTGACCAACAAAATAATCCACATTAAGTGTTCTTATTTCAAAACAATGCATCACCTCTGCAAATAGAAACATTTATTAAATGATTGATTTCATAATTTTTGCTCAAAAACAAAAACATTTATAGTTTGCATGTTCAAAATAGAATGCATTATAATATATACATTCCATTTTGCTTGCCATTAGACAAACTGTTTTCTCTAAACTTTGGTTTTGTGTGTTTGGTTTAAATTAGATCCCCAAAACAACAGAAAATGTTACGAATGAGGAATTATTTTTAATATGAACTGTAATGTTAAATTAGATAAGGGATCCATAATTTTCTTATAAGTGGTGTCAAGTTTTACGAAAAAACAATAAAGTCTCGCCACTGTAAATTATTTGCTTATAATAGATGTTTACTGCTTATTGCAACATGTTGCAATTGTGTAAAAGATGAGAATTAAATAAAGTACGCCATATAACGTGTTTGTCTCTCGAAAGACAATGTAACCCTTCCTCGAATGTTATTAAATAATAGTAATTCAGATTTACTTACTTGCGAAGTAGAAAAAATTAAAAACAAAACGACAGATGTGAAATTTTACAAATATTTTCTTATTACTTTAAGCTAATTGCTGCCGGTAGTGGAAAGCAATATAAACCTCGGCCCCACCTCAGTTTATATTACTCTTTCTCAAATGCTATTATGTCCTTACATTCCTTGTGGCTTAAATAACTATTGTTCGTACAAATATACAGGGTGGGCTGGCTATACATAGACGTACTGTACTCACTGAAATGATCAAAAAAGTTTAAGCAAACATGTGTCCTAAAATGTTTGAAGGGAGCTAGGGTCCTCTGAAAAAAGCGAATGAAATTTAAGTTTTAATTAGTATCTCAGACACCCTTTAATATAAAGTAATGAAATTTGGCATACAGTTTAGCACTGGTAAGTGGTACTAGCTAACACAATCCAAATAAAATTATTTAAACCAGCGGCGTCCCAAACTGGGGTCTAGGTCATTTTTATTTATTATTTTTGTAATCTTCGGTTGTTTACCAATTTAAGTCAGTAATATGATTCTACGTTAAAAAAATGCATGAAAATGGTATTTTTGATTTTGAGCTACTATATGCACATGACTTTAAAATTTACAGTAGTTGTTTCACTAGAAGTATAAACCTACAAAGTGATATCAATAAGGTGTCGGCCTGATGGCACAGCAATTAATCATCACGTCTTGATATAGTTCTCCTTTGCCCGGAACCAGGTCCTCTTGTAAACTGACCATAGTCCTGACCATACCCCCGTAAAAATTTTGAGAGCCAGAAATTACTTCTGCTAAAACATGATCTCTAACTATTGTGTTATTAAAATAACTTGGGTAGACTTTTTGATTCTGTGCATAACTATTTTAGGCTACTTTTTCAAAAAGGCGGACACTTTTTTGAGAGTCACAATTGTTTCAACTACACTTTCTAATCTTGATTTTGGTGTCAAAATATAGGTTATTGGAGCCAAGGAGTTCAAATAAAGTATTAGTTTTATTGGCAAAGCAGTCTTTCCGCCATTTTTTTAAGTGGTGCCTAAATATTTCATTTTTATATTTCATCAACCATACAACGTACAAAAGCAATTTTGGTGTCCAAGCATAGTTTTTGGGTCAAGAAATTTAAGTGAAGCATTCATTCTGTTGTAAAAACCGTCTTGCCGTCATTTTTTAAAAAGGCGCCTAACTTAATTTGAAATTACGAACATATGATATACACTTAACATTACCTTACTATAGATAAGAAAGAATATACATGCGCAATATCCAATACTTGTGGAACGCGACAAATTTTATACAGCTTTTAAAGACAAAAGTGAAAATTGTATGTACTGGGCAGCGAGAGTAAAGCAATTGGCGAGACACTGTAAATTCTAAACAACATTACCCGTGATGTTACACGGTAAATTTGTGATTGGTATGAATCCTGGCAAAATTACATATATGCTTTTCTAGAGAAAGCAACTACCTTAACTTCGAGGATGCAGTTAAGAAAGCGACGTTGGAATCAGCTCAAAACGTAACCGCGTCAGAAGGTGGTGCAGCGGCTGTATCGGAGTAGCTGATAGGAGGCACAGGTAAACGCCTATCAGTGAAGCAAGAACCAGCAGATGTACATCGCGTTTCAACCTTTTCACATCGTAAGGCAGAAGACAAGGAAAGTCAGCTAAGAATTTAAAAGCAGGGCAACAAACACAACGCGGAAAATTTCAAAATTTGTCAAAGGAGTCGAGCTTTTCATCTGGAAGGAGAACTCAGTCTCGAGCGCAAGGAAAATGTAAGGTATATGCAAACGCTCATCGCTCCACTCCATGTAAATACAGAAACTACATTTGTAATTTTAGAATTAAAGGTCATTTACAAAACGTATGTAATAAAATAAAGCAAAATTGAAGAAATAAGGGTCATAATTATTTAGATTCTATGTTTTATTTGTGTGTAAATGATGATAAGCTAAGCGAAGTATCTGTACTTGCAATGAATCAGTTGCCCATTGTAGTAAATTCTATTAATAAATTGGATCAACATTTAGAAAGTAATCCATCTATTGTGGCAGATGTGTATAAATAACATTTGTATGCAGTGGGAAATTGATTACGGTTCAGCAATCTCGGCAATGTCCAAGGATTCATATTTAAATTTTTTTGATAATTTACCATTGTAATTTAAAAACTGAGATATTATAACGGAATTGTAGTGCATGCCTGTAGTAAATTAGTAGTAGATTTGACTTGTGTGTATAAAACCCACAGTATGTTAATTTATATTATTGCTACTGGAGGTCCACCCATATTAGGTAGAAACTGGTTAAAGAAATTTAAGTTAGGTATTAAGCCAGTTAATTTTTTTTAAAACTGAGAAACAAAACTAGAATATCTTCTAAGGAAGTTGGTGAATTAATCCAAAAGTGGCTTTTAAAATATATTATTGTCTTCTCAGAAACACTAGATACTTTCAATCGTGGCAAGGTCAAATTAGAAATGCAGGAAAATATGGAATTAGCTCTGCACCAGATATTTTTCAGTCTATTATGGAAAAAATACTCTTGAATATTGAAGGAGTCGTATGTTTTCTTGATGACATACTAATAACAGGTGTGAATAAAGCAGAACATATTCGGCGAGTAGAGGAAGTATTGTATTGTTTAAATTCATACGGTTTGACGATGAAAAGCAAAAAATGTGATTTTTTTCACGAATCAGTAAATTTTCTTGGACTCGTAATTGATCTACATGGGTTGCATACTAGTCCCAAAAAAGTATCGGCTATTGCTGAATTACTACAGATCTTTTGTCGCAAATTTTGCGATGATATGCCACCCACTTTATACTCTATTAAAATGTTCAACAAAATGGAAATGGATGGAAGATTGTGACTTAGCTTTTAGTAACATAAAAGGTTTATTATCATCATTTCAAATTCTGGCACATTACAATCAGGATAAAGTCGACTGTAGATGCATCCGAATATGGGTTAGGAGCCATTTAATCACGTGTGTGATAATAGATTGGAACGTCCTATTGCATACATATCCAGAACGTTAAATGATAGTAAAATAGCGTATTCTCAAATAGATAAAGAGGCCTTGGCAATAGTTTTTGGCATTAAGAAATATCACCAATACTTGTATGCCACAAAGTTTAAGCTGGTAACTGACCATACGCCTTTAATGGCCATATTTGGCCCAAAAAGGGGTATCCCAACCATGGCCGCTAATCGATCGCAAAGGTATGCTGTTTTGTTATCAGAGTACGATTATGACATTCAATATATACCATCAGATAAGAATGTTTCTGATTGTTTATCTAGATTAGCAGTAAACGACGGAGGTTCAATGGAAAATGAGGATTATAATTAATTTATAGAAGAAGGAAAAATTGATATAAATAAAATAAGTCTTAGAAAGGAAACACAGTTAGATCCTATATTGAAACAAGTATATTATTTTGTAATACATGGCTAAACACTACTTTTAGAAGTCAAATACCGAATAGCTTAAAGAAAAAAGTTTTCGACCAATGTGTTCTACCAGTTTTCACCTATGGAGCCGAAACACTAACCCTGACAAAGAAATCTGTTAATAAGTTAAGAGTGGCTCAGCGAAAAATGGAGCGAATAATGCTCGGCATCTACTTAAGAGATCGTAAGAGAAACCAATGGATCAGGGGACAAACAAAAGTAAACGACGTTATAGATACTATAGCATCGATGAAATGGAGCTGGGCAGGACATATTGCAAGAATGGAGAACGACAGGTGGACTAAGAGACTTATACAGTAGAGACCCAGAGCCAACAAGAGATTACAAGGGCGACCGCCGACGCGATGGATCGACGACATACGGCGCTTTGCCGGAAGAAATTGGATTAGAGTAGCTCAGGAAAGAAAGATGTGGAACAGTTTGAGGGTCTATGTCCTGCAGTGGGCAAATATGGGCTAATATGATGATGATGATGATGAATACATGGTTTTGGTATTGGATTCATATTAAAAATGGATTGAAGTAATCCCTACAGTAGAAAATTTAATAGGTAGATATTTTTGCGAGATTTGGATTACCAAAAACCGTGGCTACGGATAATGGTCCGCAGTTTGTTTCAGAATGGTTTCTAAACTTCTTACAAACAAATGGAATTTAGCATGTGACATTTAAAGTTAATGATGTTGTTATGGCACGTGATTATAGTAGAAAGTAGGCTGGACCCCTGCTAGAATTGTAAAAACGTTAGGTCCTAGGAACATGTTAGTCAAGACAGATAAAGAAATGTATTGAAGGCGTCTATGTCATATTGATCAACTGATTTCCAGGAAATTAGAATTATGTCGAAATCAGGAGTATGATAAAGATTTTGATGATTTTTAAATTAAAGATGATAACACAACTCCTGCAGTTAATCAATATAATTCCTGGACTCGATCTGTAACTGAATCTGTTATTATTGATATAGAAGATAATCCAGTGGAGAGATCTATTAATACTCTAGATGATTCGGATCCAGAATCAGATTGAACTCAACAAGATGTGAATTCAAGTTATGTTTCCGAAAATTCGGCGGAGATGAGTATAAGAACGCTTCGGCTGCGAAACAAACTAATTGGTATCATGCTCAACTTTAAGAAGTTAAGTCAGAAATTAAAGAGGGAAGTATGTAGTGTATTGCGTTTATTAAATTCTGCTCTTTAGTACGTTTTGACTTAGTTGTATTCTACCTGCGCATCATATTAAAAGTGCATTGTAGTGTGTTGAATACTTATTGTGTATTCGAATGAATCTTGATTTTGGGGCATTGATCTTGTTTCTTTTATGGTTAAGACATTACAGAAACATTAGTGAAAAATATATGTTCACTCTTCTAATTATGAAAGTTATATTTTGGAATAATACTCGTATGTAAATTTTTTATAACTGAACACAATATAATGGCGATACATTATCTTCTTAATTATTCTGTTCAAGCATTTTTCAACAAAATGAAATAAACTAAACGTTAAAAAAAATATTAATTGGCTTCGATTTTTTCCCTATTTTCTTTAATTTTGCCTTTCATTCATCAGCCATAGTATATAATAAAATGAATCTTCTGATTTTCTCGAGTGATAAATATTCATCATAAATTCCTTTATATCTGTAAGCACAATCTTTATTCACGATCACGATATGCCTATATTCATCCACTGCTGGATGTAGGCCTTCCCTCTGTTGTTCCATCTATGTCTGTCTTGTGCGATTTGCTGCCATCCTGTTCCTGCCACTTTCACAATGTCGTCTCTCCATCTTGTGTTTGGTCGGCCTACGCTCCGTTTTGTCTGTCTTGGGCGCCAATCCATTATGCGTTTTGTCCATCTATCATCTTTGGTTTGTGCAATATGTCCAGCCCATGACCACTTCATTTGGGTTATACTTTGGATGACATCAATCAGCTTTGTTTGATTTCTTATGTTGGAGTTTCTTATTCTATCTGAAAGTTTAATATTCAGCATGATACGTTCATGTACTCTCTGGGTTTTTGCCATTCTTTTTATGTTGGTGGCAGTGTAACTCCAGGTTTCCGCTCCATATGTGAGGGTGGGTAGGACGCACTGGTTATATACGTTGCGTTTCAGGTTGTTGGGAATCTCAGGAGATTTCAGAATGTTGCCAAGTCTTCCGAATGCACTCCAGGACAGTTTGATTCTTCTTGTTACTTCTTCGTTGATGCTATCTTTTGCGGTTGTTATTTTTTGGCCCAGATATATGTAACTGTCTACTATGTCAAGGTCTCTTTCATTTAATGTTATGTTTATATTGTTGTTTGTGTTTGTCATGATTTTTGTTTTGGTTATGTTCATTTTTAGTCCTATAGCTTTTGATGTTTCATCTAGTTCAGTGATCATTGTTTGTAGTTCTTCTTGCGACTTACTTATTAATACAATGTCGTCTGCAAAACGTAAATGATTGAGATAACGGCCATCTACGTTAATTCCTTTATTTGACCAATCTAGTTGATTGAAGGCATCTTGGAGTGCTGTTATAAACAGTTTTGGGGAGATGGTGTCCCCCTGGCGTACTCCTCTGTTAATCGCTATAGGACGTGAGTCTTCGAACATTTTAATGTACATCTTAGAGTTTTTATATATGTTTTTGATCAATGTATTATAACGGTTGTCTATTCTACAGTTAGTCAGGGACTTTAACACTGCCCACATTTCCACTGAATCGAAAGCCTTTTCGTAGTCGATGAAGGCGATGTATACTTCGATGTTGTATTCGTGGCATTTCTCGAGTGTTGTTCTGAGTGTTTGTAAATGGTCGCAAGTGTTGAATCCCTTCCTGAAACCGGCTTGCTCGCAGGGTTGGTAAAATTCGATTTTATTTGTTATTCTGTTCGTTATTATTTTTGTGAAGAGCTTATATAGCTGTGACAGTAAGCTAATTGGCCTGTAATTGTCTATTTTTGTGTTGTCTCCTTTCTTATGTATGAGAATAACTTCGGCCAAGTGCCACGCTTTTGGTATATGTCCCTGTTCTAAGCATTCATTATAGATCCTGCACAGTTTTTGTTTCAGTCTGAGTCCACCTTCTTGTAACATTTCCGGCAGTATATTGTCTGGGCCAGCACATTTATTCCTTTTTAAGTTTTTTAGGGCATTGTCGAGTTCTTCTATATTTATCTTGGGAATTTCCTCTGATCCTATGTTTCTTATACTTTGTTCACTCTGTTCTTTCTGTTGATTGGTAGGGTTTACTTTCGATTCGTATAGTTCAGAGTAAAATGATGTAATTTCTTCCAGTATTTCATTCTTGTTCGTTATTATATCACCTCTTCTGTTTTGGATTTTGTTCATTTCTTTTTTGCCAAGGTTTATTCGTTTTTTTTTTGCTTTTGGCCCCCTGTTATTTTCGATTGCGTTTTGTATTATTCTGGTGTTATGTTTTCTTTTGTCCTTTCGGAGTTCCTTTTTTATAGTTTTATTCAATTCTGTAAGTTCGGTTTTATCTATGTCGTTTTTTATTTTTAGGCGTCTTCTTCTTTCGATTAGGGTTTTTGTTGTTGTGCTGATTGGTCCTTCATTTGAGGATTTGTCTTTTGTCGCTATTTCTTCGGCTGCCTTCAGAATTATCTTTGTTATTTCTTCCGTGTGTCGATCCAGTCCGTTTTCTTCTATGGTTGTGGTGTTATGTTGTATTCCCTCTGAGACAAGTTCTTGGTATTCGAGTTTGTGTTCTTTTAATTTGATCGTGTCAATTTGTTTTGTTTTATCTCTGAATGTTTTTGCTCTTTCCTTATGAAGGTTTATATGTATTTTTGTTCGTACCATCCTGTGGTCACTTCCTGTGGAAAATGATGTTAGGACGCCAACATCTTGTACTATTTGTTTGTTGTCTGACAGAATGAAGTCGATCTCATTTTTTGTAGAGTAGTCTAGACTTCTCCAAGTCCACTTGCGTTCTTTCCGCTTTTTAAAGAAAGTGTTCATTATATACATGCTATTAAATTCAGCAAAATTGACCAGAAGGTCCCCTCTTTCATTTCTTTCGTCTATTCCATGTTCGCCCATTGAGTGTTCTCTGTCCTCCAGTTTTTTACCTACTTTTGCGTTAAAATCTCCTATTAGGAGTGTGTATGTTTTGTCGTTCTTAAGGCAGTCATTTATTCCTTCATAGAATAGGTCTATTTCCTCTTCGTCGTGTTTGCTAGTGGGGGCATATATTTGGATGATTTTGAGAGTTTTGGTCTTGCTGAGTTTTAGTGTAATATAGGCCATTCTATCTGATACGCCTTTATATTGTACCACATTATTAGCAATTCTCTTGTTTATCATAAATCCTATTCCATTAAATTTGTGTTCTTCTTGTCCTTTATAAAACAGCATGTGTCCCGATTTTAGCTTTATCAGGTCTTCTTTTGTTCGTCTCATCTCGCTTAGTCCGACGACATCCCACTTGATTCTATCTAGATCATGTTGTAATTCATTTAGTTTTTCGTCAGTTGAGCAGGTTCGCACATTATATGTTGAGATAAGAATAGTCCTTTTCCTTGCCGGGTCGTTTTTTTCTTGACAGCCTGATCTATCCCAGGGATTCTTAACACCCTTTGCCCTTCTCGTGATCCTATCGCTGTCATGATAGGCGAGTTGGGGGCTGCTGAGGACTAAGGGCTTTTGCTTGTTTGGAACAATCATGAGGGAGTGTATAGCCATAATGTACCGCGCTGGCCGGGCGTCTTGGTACATGGGTTTGGGATGGGTAAAGATAGGTAATGGGGGGGGGGGGGGGGTTGGATAGGGGGTTAGGGGCCTAATCTCTCCCGGAACAGGAATTGGGGAAGTAGATTAGTAGCTTGCGTAAGGGCAGGATTTGTTAGATCCTGTAGTGGCCTATCCTCTACTGGGTTCGTATAGGAGGACCACCCGCTACCCTGTTAAAAATGTGGAACGCCTCACGATTTTGCGTGTCATTCTTGCGCATCTTTATTCAGTATTTAGTAATTACTGTAGTACTTGATTTGCCTTCTGGAAAAGAAGATACTTTGCCAATGGCTGGTAATCATGGTGCTGCTAGAACTCTTCTCATATTTTCGTATGGATGCTGGTATACAATTAGGATGAGCATATAAATATGCTGCAAACACATGCTTCTGACTATTAAGATGAGCCACCCAATAAAACATTTTGTTTTTAGTAAAGCTTGCAGCAGCTAGTAATAGGTTTGCTATACCAGATGTATGATTGTGTATTACGTTATTTTTCTATTTATTCTACACACATATAACACAGGTATCTCTTTGTGAACGAGTAACCTTCGGTTTGGACCATATCTTCTAGTGAATGGCTCTTCTTCTGTTTTGGTGTTATGAGTATAGCTTCCCCTTTATCTTCAACAATGCTTGTAAACGATTTTGATATGGTGTATTTCTTATAGCACTTATTGTTGCTATAATACCTTACTTGGTCTTCTGGGTTCGTAATTTTTAAACGTTTACACACTGCTGTTCATTTTCCAAAAAGTTATGATGTCTTTACAATCCTTTTGAAAACTGATAGACTAGCTTTCGTAAAAACTGTTCTCAGATTTACTTTGTGAAAGCACATCAAGGGGCACTACACTAGTTCCGGCATTCCTGTCATGTTTGTCATGAAAAAAATTAGTATTAATGTCCATAATTTCAAATTAAGTTAGGCGCCATTTTAAAAAATGGCAAAAATACTGTTTTGACAACGGAAATGTTTCACATAAATTCCTTGACCCAAAAAACTTATGCTTGGGACACCAAAATCGCATTTGTACGTTGTATGGTTGACGAAATAAAAAAAATGAAATATTTAGGCGCCATTTTAAAAAACGACGGAAAGACTGCTTTGCCTATAAAACCAATGTTTTATTTAAGCTCTTTGGCCCCAATAACCTATATTTTGACACCAAAATCAAGATTATACGTTGTGCAGTTGATGAAACAATTGTGACCCCCAAAAAAGAATACGCCATTTTAAAGAAGGCAGCCTAAAATAGTTATGGACAGGAATCAAAAAGTCTACCCAAGTTATTTTAATAACACAATAGTTAGAGATTACGTTTCAACAGAGAAAATCTAGGAACCTCAAAATTTGTATAGGGGTATAGTGTGAGGCCTGGATCATGATTATGTTCAATTGACCTTGGTATCAAAAGAACCCGCAATTTCAAAGTATTTCGTAACATATTGGTGGCTGTGACCATTTTCGATTAACGCTACCACTTGTGAGGCATTCACGTCAAAAACAGCAAATATACCACAAAACTAAACTCACAAAAACAAAATAAAGAAGCAAAAAAACAAGAAACGAAATAAAAGCAAAACCTACATTATTTTTGAAATTGAACGAAATTATTAAAAGGGATAACTGGCTAGCTAAACACTGTAGCATCAACATAAATACTATCATTGCTAGCTTACTAGCTTATTGACAGTATCTAAGTAATAAACCAAAGACAACAAGCAATTGTTTCTTGTGATGAAAATAAGATCACAACGTAATATTCACAGAGAATATTATTTTACTTAATATGAAGTGCCCCCTTTTGGCGATTAGTGTATATTCAGATATACATTTTTTTTTAAGTAAGTAAAATATAACATTGTCAAATATTACTCAAAATAATAACAAGCATATTAAAAATTCTATTTAAGATACAAAATGAAAACCAATAACAAAATTTAACATCTTCTTACCTCCTTGTTTTACTCTTGCTGTATCAATGGCCAGTACATGAGCAAGAGGAATTTCCTTGTAATACTTAGAACTTTGCTCATTTTGGAATAACGTTATAGACTTTGTATCTAATCTCCAATAATGATGCCGTACCTAAAGAAGTGGATAATTTATATTATCAATTATAAAATTTACTAACCTTATTGGTAATTTAATAAGTGTCTTTTTTAACACTGTGTATATGCTATAACTCATACAATCCTGTAAGATCCTCACTAGTTTATAATTTTAATATTTGAATCTTAAATATCACATCAAAATTTTGAATTCCATTATCACTAAGAAATAAAAAATTGACGAATTTATTATAATAATGCTAAAGTTGTATACTTATTTTATATGTATAAAAAATATTCTATACTCTATTCTCAAAATAATGTATAACGAGATGGGATAAATAGTTGTTTTTATTTTTATATATCAAAATTAGATTTATTTGTAGTCTGGTTCTGTTTGATGCAGTTAGTGTGGTATTAAAACTAATTCCAATAAAATAGAGCATGTGTATACGCCTATATAAATGCAAGGGCACTATTTATACAGCTTAGATGCCAGAAAACCGACAGTGTAAGATATATTCTTTCTAAACCTCCTGTCGCCAAGATATTACCTTTTGGAAACACTATGTATATAATTAAAATTGCCTTTCTATCAGTTTATAGCGGCTATGCAGAAAATTTCACAATTGCTATGACAATTGGCATTACCATGTGGCAATACACAGAACAGAAAAAAAAAAACTTCTTATTTGTTTTATTTAAAAAGTACTATTAAGTACGTCAAGAAGACTTTTCCACACACATTGTATCGTAATTTTCATACATCTGCTTATTTAGAATAGAAAATCAACCACAAACTGCACAGGTCCGCAAAACCACAGTAAACAAGCAATACATTGTTACATTATACTTTTTCTTTTGCAAAATGGCATTTCGCCACTTACACCATCCCTTAGTTACGCCACTGAGTTTCAAGCTACTGTCAAGGCTAACCAAATTATGTTATTTCGAAACTCAAAATAATTTTTAAAAACTTTTACCTTGACTACCACAAGCAGCAACATATTCAAAAGCGACTGATTAGCAAATCAGACTATATACCATCTGTCTATAAAGTAACCCTCCCCCAACTAACTTTTGAACGACTTGATATTTTACCACAACATTTGGTGTGCTTTAATGGGAAATTAAATACTATTTTTAGCCAATAATTAAATTTTGTATCATTCAAAATGGCAGCTGGGCGCCATTTTGAATTTTTTTTTAATGAAAAGGGGGGTCGAGTGACACCTCATTTGAAAGGTCTTTTAGTTCTGCGTCTGACCCTAGAGTTTCAAAGAAAAATATTTAGCCATAACAAAATGGCGTATTTTAAACAAATGGACTCATCAATTCAAAATTGCTTTGATTTTTTTATCCAGTAGTCCACTTTCTCATTTACAGGACAAAATTTTACCAGAAATATCTCAGATGGCTGGAAATAATATTGAAAACGATATGTTCCAACAAGACAGTGCGTCGCCTCATTATTAAAGGGCTGTTTCTGACTTTCTTAACGGACATTTTCCTGGAAGATGGATTGGTAGGCAGGGGCCTGTAGAATAGCCGACTCGCTCCCCAGATTTAACCCTCTTACATTTTTTTCTATGGGGATATCTGAAATCGAAAGTGTACAGAGCCCGTCCAGAAACAGTTAAAGAACTGGAGCAACGCATTACAGAAGTTTGCAGAAATATTACTCCAGAAACTTATGAAAATGTAAGGCAGGAATTTCATAACCGACTTTTTATGCGCCAAGAAGTGAATGGTGAACATTTCGAACACTTAATTTAATTTCTTTTTGCTTTAATTCTTAGTTTTTTAAATAGACTTCCTTATTATTTTTTGAAACTCTAGGATCAGACGCAGAACTAAAAGACCTTTCAAATGAGGTGTCACTCGACCCCCCTTTTCATTTAAAAAACAAAATCGAAATGACGCCCAGCCGCCATTTTGTATGATACAAAATTTAATATTGGCTAAAAAATAGTATTTGATTTCCCATTAAAACACACCAAATTTTGTGGTAAAATATCAAGTCGTTCAAAAGTTAGTTGGGAAGGGGGAGTACTTTATAGACACAGTGTATATAAGTTTTCTTATCTAAGAGCTGAGGTGTTGATAAAGACCACTGCCAAATTAGGATACGATAACTCGTCTATTCACAGATTGAAAATACAGAAGTATAGCTTGGAAATTTTTAAATGAATTTTAGTTTTTTATAGATAGAGCTTCTATTGGCTTATTTTCTAAATTTTCTTTTTAAATAAAATTTTTCTAAATCGAGTTTGATATCTTGGTATTGGGGTTGTTGATTCGCTGGTTCTGAGGTTGTTAATTCTTGATAACATTTAATCTCTTCTAATAAGTCGTCTAATTCATTTTCTTTTTCACTGCTACTATGGCAATTATGGAGATATATAAATTATATCACAATTGAATTCTTTCAGCTTGAGTTTCCACCTGCATTTGTGGACCTGCAAGCAGCTTTCGACACGGTTCCAAAACGTACATTGTGGATGGCCATGGAAGCAGCGGGAATTTCAAACAAACTTATAGAGGCCACAAAGAGCTTGTATGCAAGGATAAAAGGAATAGTGAGGATAAGGGGCCAAGAGTCAAATAGTGGAAAGGGGTATTAAACAAGGAGACTCGCTGAGCCCACTGCTTTTTATAATACTTATGGATAAAATCATTAAAGAGAGCAAAGGGAATATGCTCGACACAAACGTAGGACATTGGAACATGAGGGTAGTGAACATCCAAAACTTAGTGTTTGCGGATGATATTGTGCTCATAGTAGATACTGAGAGGAAATTGCAACAAGCTGTAGACAGATGGAGTAATAAAATAAATGAAGCAGGAATGAGTGTTAACACCAACAAAAGTAAAATAATGTGCGCAAATAAACAAGATCCAGAAAGAACCATAAGTATTGAATGTAGGGGGAAAACTCTGGAAGTAGTAAATTATACCTATGGGTAATTATAAGTCAGGATAGAACAATTGAACAAGAAATTCGCAACCGCATATCCAAAGCAACAAGTGTATATTATCAAATTAATGCTACGTTAATCAACAAGGATGAAGGAGTACGACAAGGAGATGGATTATCGGCAACACTGTTCAATATTGCAATAGAAGGAATAATGAAAGAATGCGAAATTAAAGGAACAATAATAGAGAAAGCTATACAAGTGGTAGCATATGCCGATGACATAGCACTGATAGCAAGGGATAGGAAAAGTTTGGAAGAAACAATGGAGATGATTAGTAAAGAAGCAAAAGAAAGAGGCCTAGAAATAAACCAAGAGAAAACCAAATATATGAAAATTACAAGAAAAGAGGAACGAGTTAATAACAGAATAATAACAATAGGAAAATATAATATAGAAGAAGTAGAAAGTTATAAATACTTAGGGACAATAATAAATAGAAAGAACAGCGGAAGGGAAGAGATAGAACAGAAGATACAGTCGGGCTATAAAGCATACTACGGACACAAAACGATAATGAATAACAAAAAGATAAGTAAGAAGACGAAATTAAGAGTATACAGAACAGTGATAAGACCGGTGGTGACGTATGCGGCGGAAAATATGTGCCTCACAAAAAGAGACGAAGAGAAACTGAAGGTTTTTGAGAGGAAAATAATAAGAAAGATATTTGGAGGAAAGAAGATAAGCGAGGAACAATATAGGAGACTAACGAATAGAGAGGTAGAAGAAATATTAGAAAACGAGAATATAGTCAGAGTAATAAAATCCAAAAGAATAAGGTGGTATGGGCATATAAAACGGATGAGTGAGGAGAAAGTAGTGAAAAAGATGACAAATTGGAAGCCACAGACGAGACCAAGGGGAAGGCCAAAAGTACGATGGGAAGAACAAGTAGTGGAAGATTTAAAAAGAATGAGAGTCAAAGGATGGGGTGAGAAAATGAGAAACAGAAGAGAATGGAAAATAATTGTGAAAAAAGCTGCAAGACACATCAACCTATAAAACATAAAACATAAAAGATAAAAGAACAGAAGTGTAATGAAGATAGTGTAGTGTAGTGGAGTGACGCACCACCAACACTGAAACAGTCAGAAGAGCCCCTTAGGGGCGGTTCCAATTCCTACGGGAATGTATAGCCTTTAATAATAATCAACAAGAGAGAACTAAGTAAGGAGACCAAATTACACTTGTACAAAGCAATTTACGTACCCACTCTTACATATGGCGCAGAAAGCTGGCCGCTCCAAGATAAACATAAGAGCAGGATTACGGCAGCAGAAATGAGATATTTAAGGAGAATAGTAGGAAGAACTCGAAGAGACAGAGTAAGAAATGTAACAACAAGAGAAGAACTCGAAACACAGCCACTAGTGAAAATACTACAAAGAAAACAACTAAGATGCTATGGCCATGTGGTGCGAATGGGAGAAGAGCAGTTACCAAGAAAAATCATGGAAGCAAGAAGAGAAGGGAAGAGAAGACGGGGAAGACCCAGATTAACATGGTTGGACACGATCAAGAACGCGGTAGAGAGAAAAGGGAAAAGCATAGAAGAAGCAAAACGGTTGGCACGAAATAGGAGAGAATTCCTGAAGTGGACAGAGGACCCGACACCTTAGGGTATAAGGGAAAGGGAATTATTAATGGAAAAATAAAGAGTATAACTTAAAAATTGTCAAATGGAGTTTAGTTTTTAACAGTTAAGACTTCTATTAGCACATTTTGTAATTTGGTTGTTGTTGAATACATATTTTCTTTAAGTGTGAATAAAACGATTTAGGTATTAAATATACAACACAAATTATAATAAGACGAATTAATACAATTAAAAAATTACTAGATGTTGCCAAGGCAATAGGATGAATTGTATAATTGAGTTTTTTTAGAAATCTCTTTTAATTGGTTTTAAGGCTTATCTACATCTGCTAGATTTATATATTTAGTGTTCAAATTATTCATTACATTTTTATTGTTAATAGTAACACTACACTCATTTGGTATGAAAATACTTTTAGTATCGATCAGTGTTTTTTTTTATAGTTGTTGTCCGTACACTTCACTTCGCAAAGCACTTCTTTAATTGCTATAAGAATCCATAAAGATTGCGTTAACTGATTCCCTTTATAATTATTTTTGTACATAAATTGCTGATTACAGGTCTTAATATTGCTGAATGATAACAATTGAGTTTCACATCCTTTTTCACGCTTTCCTTTTTATCATAACTTCTTTATTGTATCAGTTGGTTCTTTGGTAGTATTTTATTGTAATTTTTCCACATGCTTCTTCAAGTATAAGAATTCGTTTGAGATTCTAGAAGTATAGTGACTTTTACCAAAATAACCATTAATGTATATTTCCAAGCATTTATTTTCTGTAGGAATGCTTAAATTTTGAAAAAATAAAATTCTTTTGCGAGTTGGTATGAGAACATGTAATAAGTTATTTTCATGTTCAAATTGTTGAAAGATACAACGTCGATGTCCATGAAATAAGTTAGTTGTTTCAGATTGTTTAAAATAAAAGCAAGTACTGTATAATAAAATATACATGTGTCACAAAATCTTGTGAATAAAGTTTCTTTACTTTAAAATCTTACGTTTTCATTGCTTTCAGTTATTATATTCTACAACAGGTTATGGGCCCAGAGAAATATGGCACCTACTGCATTTAATAACTGGAAATGCAGAGTACAATACATACAATACAATACTATCAAGGATTAGCTACAGGTATCCATAGTAAAAATTGTAAAGTTAAATTAAGCTGCGAAGAATGTGTTAAAGGAAAAATGTCAAGGATTCCATTCCCAAAGAAGTCGAGCCGTGAATCTAAAGCAATTTTAGATTTGGTACACACATATTTATGTAGTATGCCAACCGTGACACCGAGTGGTAAGAAATATATACTTACCTTGATTATCGATTATAGTAGATACACAATCATTTATTTGTGAAGTGAAGTATTGAGTACACCAAAATATGTTTCAAAAATAAAAACGCAGTTTAACAAAAGGCCCAAAGTAATTAGGTCTGACCGAGGGGTGAATACATGAAAACAGAATGCAAAAATTTCATAATACAGGAAGGAATCATGACTGCTCCATTACCACTGCAGAGTGGTGCAGCTGAGAGGAAAAATCGTACTTTAGTAGAAATGGCGAGATATTTACTCATGGATGCAAAGATGGAAATCAGGTATAGGGGAGAAGCAGTTAACACAGCTACTTATTTACAAAATCGTTTGCCAAGCAGAGCAATTGCTGGAATCCCCGAGGAAAGATGGCATGGTAAGGTACCAAATCTTTCGCATATTCGATTATTGTGCATTGCTGCGTATACACTGATAAGAACGAATACAGAAATTGGATAAGAAAATACAACGTCTGATTCATGTAGGGTATGCTAAAGGATTAAAAGCATACAGGTTGCTGGATCTAGAAACAAATAGAATTCACTTCAGCAGGGAAAGTACATTTCATTAAAAACTATCATGTAGATGAAGTTGAAAATCAACAGAATAAGAATTCTAAAGAAGTTGAAACAAGAAACATCGTGGATTTTTTTTTCTGATGACGGTACAGATGCAGAAGAAGTTTATAATAATGAAAAAGGACAATCGTCATTGCGAAGATCGCAACAATCGACTAATGGAGGCCATCCAGATTTGTTGCAGAAGCAAGTACTGCAAAATCTACGTTTGAAGAACCCAGATCACAAAGTGAAGCACTTTCACTACCGGAAAGTTCAGAATGGATCAGAGCAATGGATGAGGAAATGAAATCCATGCAAGATGACAAGACCCGAGAATTAGTTCAGTTACCACAAGGAAGAAAAGCCCTGGATTTTCAAAAGGACTCCAATAAATCGGTTTACGACATTGAGAAGGGGTGTTGAAAGATACAATGTCGATAAAATATCGTAGTCCATGAAAACAGTTAGTTGTTTAAAATAAAAGCAAGTACTGTATAATAAAATATACATGTGTCACAAAATCTTGTGAATAAGGTTTCTTCACTTCAACATCTTAAGTGATCATTGCAGTAATTATATTCTACAACACAAATACAGGTAAAGAAATGAGTTGATGGTATTCAAATTTTTCATTGATAAGTTCCAGAAGGTCATAATAACCTATAAATACTTTAAAACATCAACAATATTTATTTATTTAACCCTAATACGTATTACGACATGTTTACATGTCATTTTTTGAGGCAAGATTAAAAGCACACAGTTGGTATTACTATGGGAAAAATAGAACTTGATGACTTGGTCTTGATTAGCTATGTCTGCAGATGACTTGATTTCTTAGTCCAAAATGTTTAACTAATTTATCGGGGTTATTTTGATTACATTTTTCGTTTTTAAATTATGCGCGCTTCTTAATCTAGTGACGTTATCTATTATAGTCAAAGTATAAAACATGCAATTATTTCCAAAAGTTATTCAAGTTTCTTCTGTTAAGTTGGAGGGTGCTCTACTACAGTCAAACAAGTGGTGTATAGTCAGCTTTTAGGATGATTTTCTTTCATATCAATAAAGGCGAAAATATTTCGTAGACCAGACAATAAAAAGTTAAAAGTTGCCGTTGTATAGTATTTTGTTCCAATTTTATTCAAAATTCTGCTAGCATAAGCAATGATATGACCTACACTGCTTTTATTACTACCCCGGAAGCATGTGTTGTTAATGTAAATGTTTGTTGAAGTGAATTTTAAGACAGATTACTTATTATTAATTAACTAGAATATTTTTTGGCTTATTAAAACTGGTTATACAGGGTGACCCACCGAAAACGAAACAGGCGTGTTTTGTGACACCAAACCTCAATTTTTCTAAAACTGCCCGGATGGTTCAAATTAATTTGCAAGAGGGAGATGTAATATGGCTATTTCCGGTTGCCTATAATTGGGTCGATTTCCACCCAAGGGGTATCAAACGTCATACCATTTGAAAGCCCCATGAATTTGATTTACAGCAGTGTTTTTAGTTTTGGATTCCGAACATTAGTTCCCGCGATAATGCAGTCCAAAGAAACAGTACTGCCTAAAACGTCAGTCGTCGCACCTTCTAGAGCATTTGTGGAGTGATTAGATGGCAATCATTGGCCATATGGTCAATGAGTGCCGTCTAATCACACGTTGTCGTAAACATTTGAATGTTTTTGTATTGTACTGATGTCAGTGTCACGCCATATTTCGTAGTTGCAGTTGTATTCTTTGAACATTTAAAATGGTTTATTCGATTGCTGAACTGTTGAACTAATTGTGTTTTTCTTCGGAAACAATGAATGTGCTAATAGAAGCGCCGAATGGTTCAACCAGAAGCATGCAGAGAAGCATGTGAATCGCAAGTATGTCTTGGAGATAGTGAGAAAATTTCGGGAGACCAGGTCTGTAGCAAATAAAAAGCAAAATGCTGAATATTGAGCAAGAAATGAAGCAGTGGAAGTAGCGGTTCTTGGCCACGTTGTTGTCAACCCTACGTTGAGTACAAGGCAATTGTATCGGGTATTAATCCAACCAGTACTCAACGAATTTTTGAAACACTGCAAGTTTTATCCTACAAGATTCATTTGCTACAAGAACTCAATCAAGACGACTTTGACCGCAGTTTGAAATTTTGTGAGACTATAAGTGAATGGACTCGTGCTGGCGGATGGGCACGTAAAACAGTCGGTCCCGGCGGTCAAGCTAATACCTTGGTCGTCATTAGAGGGGTTGGAAGTCCCCTCAAAAGTGTAGATGGATGAGCAAATGAACGAGTGAATGTAATGTTAAGGATTTGGCGTAAGCTGAGGGGGCGTAGTGGTTAATGGCCCCAAGGGCCCCACTACCCTCCGGAACATAGCGAATAAGCCAAACCCGGAGTGAATGGAATCAAGCCAAGGGCCTCAATGGCCTGTAGCGCTGAAGATCGATCCATATTAGCAAAATTCTTAGTTCTATTGGTTTCTACTCAAAGTAGTTTTCATTATTTTCTTAGCCTATTATAAGTTCAATGCCATAATTTAGAGATCCGCTTAGACGTTGAACTCTCTTCTGAGCAACAACAGTCAAAAATTACGTTAGTCAGTAGGTAAATAAAGCATACCAATACAATACAAACCAGTGGTAAATAAAACACTAATAAACGAGGATTTCTAAAACTGTAAAATGCGCAAAAACCAGAAACTAAAAATCACAGTTGAAAGTTTAAAAAAGAAACAGATAATCATTTGTATACTGAGAAAACTTATGTATTTACTTTTATATATTTTAACCTGCACGCCTACGATGTATTGGTTGAACACACGCCTGAGATTTGATACACTACACACGAACATTTAATTTGTCCCATAGTGTACATACGATTGCAGTCACTACTAAAGACGTTCTATTGTGTAAGAATTACTAAACTTACCATGCTATCCTTATTAGTAAAATGAACCAACCAGCCTTCCTTCAGTATTTTGGATCCTCTTCGTTTAGTATGTTTTACTGACTGAACAATTCGTTGTAAAGGAATATTAGCACTAGGAGATGAAGACGTACTAAAACAACCAATATACAACTTTATTTAAGACAAATTCCTAGAACAAATTTTTGACTTTCTTGGGTTTTTAAGAGCCAGTTATAAAGTCAAAAATCATATATTTGTTAACATTTCGATTTATTTTAAAAGTTTATTAGACGATTGCAACAAGTGCAATCTAAATATGCAAAACTAAATAAAATTTTTTTCGTGGTTTCCAACATTAGTATTTAATTAATAGTATGATATGGGGTAAAAGAAACATGTCGTAAAACTATTTTAGCCAGTTTACAATAAATTTTAAATGTGCAATCAGAGAAGTTTCTCTTTTTTTAATTTATGATAAATGTTTGTCTAAAAGTGTATAGTTGGTTTTAATTTATTAATACACAATTTAAGCAACTCGACAAGTCGTCCAGATAAATATAATACTGTATTTTAGTTCTAAGACAGTGTAGTAGGGCGCTTTCCCAGATATATTATTTTTTTATAAGTTTATATTTTAAAATTAATTAGATGCATTTTGATCAGAGCTGGGTAGTATTCGAATACTTGATTATTTAAAATACTATTCTAAATACTTTTCCAGTGTTTTGTATTTATTATTTAAATACTTTTAAAGGGGGCATAGACACTTCGCCCAAGGCCCACAACGCCCAACGCTATAAAATGCCCACAATGCCCAAAAAATGTCTACAACGCCCAATGGCTGGAAAGAGACACATCGCCCTCAAAGCCCAATAATAGCTAGGGACACAATGCTCAATGTGCCCATAACGCCCAATTATTCAGGAGGTCTACAATGCCCACTATGTCCATCAAACCCAATGTGCGTACAACGACCAATTATTTTATAGAATCACAACGCCCAAAAAGAGGCCCATAATGCCCAATTGCGTTGATGTATATCAGTCTTGTTATTCAGAAATCAGAGGAACACAACGTCCAAAATTCCCGCATGTAAGGTTACCAACCGTCCTTTATTTAAAAGAACAAGTCCAAAAGAGCTTTTTGATGCTCATTAAATTTAGTGTTTTGAAAACCAATGTAATTTACGAAATTTGAAGTAAATATTCGTCTTTTAATGGAGAAATTTTATATCAAATTTTTGCCGGAGCTAGCTGGTCAATCAAAATTGAGATATGAACAGTCTGGTTTTTGGGCAAAATAGACTTTTCTTGTTCAATTTAAAAAAGAATTCAATTAATACAAATGCTAGAAAATATTTGACGTTTTAATGTTATGAATACATAGTAAGCACTAAATTTTGAAAAAAAAATTGCCATTTTTTCAATAAAAGTATTTAAAATAAGAAACTTTTAAAAATAGAGCGTTAAGGAAAACCATTTAAAAGCCAAAAAAATTAAAATAATTCAAATTTTTGTAAGAATATTTTTTAATGGTATCTTTTAAAAAAAATTTCTTCCTGTTAATAAAGTATGAAAATCTTTTTGATTCTGCTTATTTATTATTATTTACTCAATTACTACCTATTATACTACCATCTCATTACAACATTAGTCACTTGGGAAGTATGTTATCATGTACTTAGATAAGAAATTTTCCTTGTAGGGGAAGCGGAAAAAGTCTCTGGAAAAAAGGCTGCGAAAAAAAAAGACCACGGAAAAAAGTCTCCAGTAAAAAAAGTCTCTGGGAAAGTCTCCAGTGTTGAATATTCAAGCCCCGTATAAGAGTCAGTTAAAATAAACGACTTCACCTGATTTTCATATACGGATAGGTTAGGTTAGGTTATAATAATCTAGCAATTCAACTAGCCCTGAATTTACTGGTATAATCAAAATATAAGCTTTATAATAAACTCACTGCCAACGATAAACACTATAAAAAAATGCTTAGTTTATCTTATATTTAGAAAATAATAAAAACTTATTTTATATTAAAAACATTTCTGTTTTTTTATGAGTTTTGCTTTTTTTTTAAAAGTTTTTCAGGTTTTTTCCCTAGAGACTTTTTCCAGGGACTTTTTTCTGGGGACTTTCTCTCCGTGACTGTTTTTCCTAGATTGCTTTGTAGAATTATCTAATGCAGCACTTTCCAAATGTTAATGTAAATTTTTATCTTGGAATAAGACCAGCAACCAATGTGATTTTTAGATAGGTGGTGCTATGGAGTATTTTTGGAAATAAAATATTTTTAAACGAATCGACTGAATCCAACGTGGGTAGATAAGGATTTTTTCCACCTTTAAAATGATGTATCACAAGGTAGGGGGTGCTATTGGAAATTTCAAAGTAGGCTGGCTGGGGGTGAAACCTAAAGTTTAATCAATATTGGTTTTAAGCTTTCCCCTCCATATCTAAATAGCCTTTTTTTTGTTTAAATCAAATTTACTTAAAATCGATAGGCTAGCTAGTTTTGAAATGAAAGCACTGTGTATGCAGCTTTATAAGTTACAATTGTCCAACTCAAAAATTCACACCCAATGAATTTGAGGTGATACAACATTTTTAGTACCCTAAAACAAAAGGAAGTTGGGTGCGTTACATCTCTGGCAACCATAATTAACTCAAATCGACCTGCAGAATTATAAAAAGCAGTCCGCTCGTGATTTATTCGAGTGCATCGCAGCTACACCAGTATCACACCCTGATAAAAATACATTGTCAAACCTATAGGCGATTTACATTAAGCGAAGCGCCGCCACGCGGCAGTATTTGTAATTACCGAAGGACGTATGAGTTTGTAGTTTTACGTAGCAGTTATATGTAGGCTTGTTGAAGTTTACCAGTTTTTACACAAGCATGACTTTAGACAACAAAAAATTATTAAAAAATAATTTATTGTTAGAAAGCATGCATTACAAATAACTCACCTAGTTGAAGAAGTAATGCATTAGCCAATAATCTCGCCATAAATGAAGATAAAAATAAAACCAAAAACATATTGCAAAGCAATTTATTGTTTAAATGTAACAAGAATTGTTTCAAAACTTCTGTCTACTGGTGCATAATACATATTTTGTTCTAAATAAAATACATCAAGTTTTGTTTTTATTTGTACAAGCAAACTGAAAAATTACATGGTCTAGTATTTAAAAAAAAAACTGTTAAATATTTTAATAATTATTTATAGTACAAGTGAGTGAAGTGGAACTTTTTTTGATCTAGCAGAAGTTTATATCACGAGTGTTAGCGAGTGATATAAATCTGCGAAATCAAAAAAAGACACTTTAGTCATGTGTTCTATATAAAATGTTATCTACAACAGAATAATATGTAGAATTTTCAAAAATATTTAAATTGACGTTTTAAAAATGGAAGCATTGCATCACAATGCTTTTGAAACAAAACATAAAATTGCTGACTTGACTAATCGCAATTTGCATCGCATTACTTTGTAAACGAAAAACAAAATAAAAAAATTGCTGGATGTCAGTAGCAATACACAGTAAATAAATAATCTCTTTCATTTTGTATTTTTGTGTGGTTTGCTTAATTGTTTTGGGTAAATGGAACGTCCTTAATAAACGAAGAGCATAAGTCTATTACGTCTGTTGCGGGATTTTCGGGAATAACTATTA
Source organism: Ctenicera cuprea (assembly GCA_958336395.1). Taxonomy (NCBI): domain Eukaryota; kingdom Metazoa; phylum Arthropoda; class Insecta; order Coleoptera; family Elateridae; genus Ctenicera; species Ctenicera cuprea. The sequence goes on along the minus strand of OY284486.1, from coordinate 45,742,443 downwards.
ATAATTGTAACAATTGTGTCATACATGTACATATTATAAAGTGCAGTTAGTACAAAGTATAAATGTACCAAATTTAAGTTAGTGAGTTAATATCAACTAGAGAGTAAATTTTCACTTTACTCACTGTTAGGAGTGAGGAAAGTGGTCACTTTACTCACTGTTGTAGATAAATAATTATTTATAGTACAAGTGAGTAAAGTGGAACTTTCTTTGATCTAGCAGAAGTTTATATCACGAGCGTCAGCGAGTGATATAAATCTGCGAAATATAACGTTCGTATTGATAAATAACTTATAACTACACAACCAGGAACACAAACTAACTTATAAAAACGACAAACCACTTATGAAACTACTGCTAACCCACGCTGCAAACATACAAATAACAAGAAGTATACGTCTTACAACAGCCATTTTATTGGTTTAGTGGCGCCACCACCGGTAATGTCAATCGCCTATAGTAAAACCAGTAAGGATGACAATGAACCTGGGAAATACTCCATTAGATCTACGTCATTGGATGACCACAACCGTGACGCAACACCAATCTACAGTCAGCCGCCGTTACGCTAAGTTGCATATTAGCAATAAGATAGGTAACTATGGTTGAAGCAGACTCAACTGTTGATTAAAATTCTGCTAAAAGCTTATAATACCAAACGATTACTCAATGTTTCCCTGTGATCGCTACCCATTTTTCGAGTATAAATAAAACTATCTTACCTTGCTATTTAAAGCAACTGCTTTCAGCAACAAAATGCGCTCAGTAGTAGTGGTAATGTTGCTACCTGATATCGTTACACCTGCTGAACGCAACCATTGTCTTTGTGCATGGGACATGTTTATTCTAATTTTTAATATTTAGCGAGGGTTGTATTGGTACAAGTAAATATTCTACTGTAATTACGGGAATCGTATTTGCTTTTGATAGTGTTCTTAAATAAAAACCACAATACCGAATTGTGCGATATACAGGTGCAATAATTATTTATGCAAAACTAAGAGCACATGTTATGTCAAAGACTTCCGCTTTATGCAAACAGTGGGTAATTGATTGTTGTCAGAAAGCAAATCTTAATGTAACTCAGGGTAAGTAATTTATTTATAACTACTTTTCATTGCCTAACAAGACGAGTTTTAGTAACAATTTCTTCAGATCATTTTGTTCCTTCAAGTTTCGAGATACCTCTCCGTCAGAAAAGTTTAAGTTATACATTTGCCAACAGTCGTAATTTAAAAAACGCGATTCCAGAAAGACCAGCACTTCTTGCTGTTTTTTCCAGCTTTCTCGTTATTCTTTCTAGTTCTTTGAAAGTCCTAGCTAAGAGAGTTATGTCATCGGCGTAAGTGGTCTACTCATTAATGAAGAAAAGACAAAATACATGAGGATGGGGAGAGGAAACCAGGCAGGAGAGAATGTACAGATAAAGTTAGACGAAGGAAGAATATTGAAGATAGGTAAAGAGCAAAGTTTTGTATATTTAGGTGTCCTGGTAACAGAAGACGGCGGCAATGCTAAAGAAATAGGCGCAAGGTTGGTGAAAGGTGACAGGTGCGCGGGTTGCATTGAGTACGTTGTTAAAGTCCAAAAGCATATGGCGTAAGGCAAAAGTGAGGGTGTACAAGACATTGTTGCGGCCTACAGTAACGTACGGGTGCGAGACGTGGGTCATGAACAAGAAGGAGAAGGAGAAAGTGGTTGAAGTCTGAGAAAGAAGAACGAACGATGAGATAAGGCAACTATATGGAGAACCAGAGATCTCCTATTTCGTGAAAGCGCAACGAGTAAGATGGCTGGGTCATATCAACCGAATGAGCGACTGCCGGGTGGTGAAGGGTGTCCTAAAGACAAACATGGAGGGCACAAGAAGAAGAGGACGTCCGAGAAACAGATGGTTATCAGCAGTAGAAGATCTAAATGAAAAATGAGCGAAACACTTCGCCTGGACTTTCCTATACTTATAAATTAACATTGTTTTATATATTCCAACACTTTTGATGTACACCTGGCTAGACCCGGCTAGTAAAAGTAAACAGCGTAAAAACTTCAAGCCTGAAGAGCGTAACTTAAACGTACCATTACCACGCTGGCTCCGCCTGCAACTAAGTACATGTAAAACGGCCGAACTGAAATGAACCGGAGGCACGAGTAAGGAACCGTGTTGATGTTTGAAAATGTATTAATAACTCGAGAAGTATTATTTTTAGCATGAAATTACTCTTATTAATTTGTATTTAGAATTTCAAAACCTTTCTGATTTTCAAGCCAAAATGCCACGTTTCCATTTAAAAAAAATTATTTTTTACCGTGGCCGCCATATTAAAATTGGAAACTCAAGTTTTTTTCTTAAAAACAACCGAGAAGAATTTGCCCTACAATTTTGCTCTTGGGTTTGCGAGTCTATCTATTAAAATAAAAAAGTTTGCCTACACTGAACATTAAACGACTAGTACAAGAATACAACTGCCGTAGAAAGTATGTGAAATTCTTCTAAGGACAAAAAGATTATTAAGGGGCAAAAAATTCGATTTTTTGATTTTTTGTAAAAAGATTCTCCTAGAGCAAACAAAACAAAAAACCCGATTTTTAATTTTTTAGCAAAAAAATTTGGGGGGAGGGGAAACAGTAGCCCCCCTAAATATTAAATTATCGAAAAAATATTATGATATTCGGATTTTGCTATTAATGATGAGCTATTTTGCTTTAACAGAAATATTTTATTGCCCCCCGTTAAATAAATAAAAGGGTACCAATTTTCAATTTTCAAAAAATCACAGAGGGCGTCACAGTGAAATTATAGCAATGAGCAAAAAACTAAATTGTAGCAGATGCCTATCTCTATCAGCTTAAAAAGTTTAAACAAAAACGTGTGGGCAGTTTTTAAGATCTTTTTTTTTGAAAATTTCAAAAATTTTGGAGTGGTGCCATTGAGATCGTTTTTCGATTTTCAAAATTAATGATATTTCATGGTATAGTAACCTTAAGGGGCTACCAAACAAGATGTAGTTGATCCCAATCAAACAACTGGTTTTTGAGTAAATGGGCGTTAAAGTCGAAACTTTCAAAAATTCGTAGCGGCCGCCATGTTGAAGCTAGAGAGTTCGGTAAAAAAACGTTTGATTTGTTCTAAGGCCTTCTATAATTTCCACTATTAAAATTTCCAAAATTCAGTTTCTGAAAAAAATGCTACCAAAAAAACATGTCTAACTTCCACTTCCGGTTTCGGATTTTTTTAAAAGCTTATTTTGTGGGTGAATTTTTGATATACCCCCTCATTCCAAAGCACATCAAAATCGGTCCAGCCGTTCCGGAGATATGGAGCGTAACCCACCCACCCACAGACAGACATTTTTTAAAAACCACTTTTTTAGGATCCTGGAAGCCCAAAACATGTATTTCCGTCAGAATCTCGATTTTGAAAATTTGCATGAAATCAATACTTCCCTATACTGAAAGTATAGGAAAGTAAAAAGGAATACAAAACTGGAAAGAGAAGACGAAAAACCGAGGAGAGTGGAGGAAGATTACAAAGCTATGGGCCTAAAAGGCCTCTGCAAAAGCTACATATTTTGTTTCCTGAAAAGAAGCCTCGTAAATTGCTCAACAGTGACAAAAAGAGGCCAAAATCTAGATATATTGACAAAAAATAACGAAGTAGTATTATACTAAAAATGTTGATGGAGACAGAAACAACTAAAGCTACGGAACCAGAACCTAGATCATTTCTAACACAGCATGTTCGTCTACCGACTCGTAAGCAAATATCAGTTTGTTCTTTATCTGATAAAAGTATTAATCCTTTTTTTTTATAGGAGCAATAATCAAAGAGAAATTACTCGCTTAAATAACATTGTGAAAAAGCTTCAGTTAGAAAACTCTCAATGATAATCAAAAACTTCAAGGCAAACTTTAAAAGGTCAAATATGAAAAATTTGAAAAGTTTCAAAAAAGTCGTATCACAATAGTTTTGACTCCTGGCCAAATAAAAAAAATCTAAACCTGTCATTGAAGAAAGTATGCAGGAACAATGAGGATATTTCAGCTTCCATCTCATTAAGAAGTGTTTGTCTTTGTTCTAATGGTTATAGGTATATGAGAAACATAGGCTATCCTCTGCCTGCACTGTCAACATCGCGTAAATGGGCTTTAGGCTTTTTAGGTACTAATGACGCTATTACTAGTTTCGAAAATAACATGGGGAACATAGGGGAAGGAGTGATTGCGAGACGAAGCATATGTGAGAAAAAGAATACTAGACACTCGACCGCCAAGCAAATTAAAAGTAATTACATCATAGTTAAGGTATACTACTTCCTCTGTATTAAATACCATAAACAAAAACACAACAAATAATGGTAACATAATGTTATCAGCCAGATGGGTTTTTCCCTTAACAAAAAAAATTCTAGGGCAAAAGTTCTAGAGTCAACTTTAAGAAATATGTTTTTTTAAATTTTATTTTAAACATTAGCTTGGATATTTTATAAGATTGTTAAACATAATAATTTATAGTACCATTCTTGCATTACTTACTCAGAGTATAGATACAAACAGATAATTTTACCTGGAAGGATTTGAATCGTTGTCTTCATCACGCACTGGCACTACATCTATGTATGTGGAAGCACCATTAGCTTGAATAACAACATCAGTGTCACTATCGTCTTCTAATAATGGAAAACCACATAATTGACTTTCACTACTTCCTGTACTTTCAGCATAGTCGTAATTAACTAAAACAAAAAACTATTTATCAAACTCATAAAATATAATAGCTGGTATTACCAATTTATTTTGAAATACTCTATGCTATATCAATGTTTCTAGTAAAGCAAACTTTATAAATATTTTTAATAAAGAATGAAAACCACAACAGACATTCATTGCTCTTGTACTAGTACAGTTTAGTAATAAAAAATATGGTTCGGATTTCTATGTACTTCAAATTTCCAAAATATGCATGCATTTATGTACTTAATTTACTAAGCTCTTAAATATGCTATAAATGCATATTACAACAAAAATTTTAAATAAATCTACAAAAAACATTTTACAACTTTATCTGGAAAGAATTGAATTTATAATTTAAAACTTTCTATTTTTAAGAAAGGTACATAGGTTGTTAAAGATTGTAAAAGATTAACAACTGCGCCACTGTGCATTGTACTTGCACGAGTTTCTGTGTTATTTCATACGCAGTTAGGTCTTGTACATAAAGTTATAGAGAATAGTTTAGCACTTTTGACGCAAACGAGTGTTGTCTGGTAACATATTATTACCTAGTTTTCAGGGGCGTGCGGTGGGATTTAAAGAAAGGGAAGCAAATTTAAAAAACTTGCTTATTTATAGTGTAATTCGATCCTCCTGTCCTTTTTAGCAAATTCAGTAATAACGTTGTCGTAAAATCGTGGATGTTCAGACATTTCCTTAACGAGATCTTTTTCTATAGATAAAACTGATAGTTTTGAAAGTCTATCTTGGCCTGTTGAATTTCTTACAAAGTTTTTAATGCGTTTTAGTACAGAAAAACTGCATTCAACTGAAGCACTAGTGGCGGGAATTGTCACCACTAACTCGCACAATTTAATCACTTCCAAATACGCCTTATTTAACCCTGTCTCGTTTAAAAAGTTCAGTAAGTCACTAGCATTATTTTTTGTATTTACTTCTTCAGTAGCATATATTACGGTAAGTTCAGACCGCAATGCAACTATATCAAAATTATTTCCATAACTGTCAATTAAGGATTGAAAAGCTTTTTGCGGAAAAGGTTTATTTTTAAATTCACTAAAATTACATAGTTCGAGAAATTGTAAATTATTAATATTTTCAAATCTATTATTTAATTGTTCAGAAATCTGGTCTATTATTTCAATCAAAAGTCTTCGATATGAAGTTTTAAGGTCCCCAACATTGTCAGTTCGTATTCGTTTTCTTTGGGGTTGTAGACGTTCCTCGGTGTTAACTGTATTTTCCCAAAATTTATCAAATTCATTTCTTTGTTTATTTATAATGTTTTTAAATTCCTCCACTTTTTTAACACAGAATCCAATGTCATTTGATTTATTTTGTAATATATTAAATAAATTATCAGAAAAGGGAAATATCTCTGAAAAAATATTTAACAGAAAATTAAAGTTAAAGTCTCTTTTTAAACAATCTAAATAACCTCTAGAACTATTTAAGGTCTCAGTGTCCCAATCACAACTGTTTTCTAAAATATTTTCAAATAATTCAATTAAAGGATGTCGATATTCACACACCGTTAAGAGAAGCCTTCCATTGTAGTTCCATCATGTAGGAGCAACTTTGGGCAATCTTTTTTGTACTATCAAATCTAACGCTCGAGTACGTTTTGAAGACCTTGTGAAAAATGCAGCCATTCCACTAAAGGTCGAAAAAAAGATTTTACATTCCTTAATGTGTGCTACTGACTGCGACAGAACTAAATTTAACCGATGAGCAAAACAATGTACAAATAATGCACTTGGAAAAGACTCCCTTACTTTGGTTTAAAGACCCCCTAATTCTCCAGCCATAATTGCCGCTCCATCATAACTCTGGGCAACGAGTTTAGCACCGCATTCAATATCTTCGACAATATCACACACGATTTTGTATAAAGATATTGCTGTCCTATCCGCTGTTACGTCGAGGAATCCTAAAAACCGTTCTTAAATTTTCCCATCGGTTTTTACATAGCGTACTACCGCAGAAAGCTGACTAATATTTGTAGTGTCGGTTGTTTCGTCTAGGACAATTGCAACAAAGCGTGCTTCTGTTATTTCTTGTTTAATTTTTCCCAAAACAACTGCAGCAACAGCAGAAATTAAATCATTTTAAATGCGATTTGATGTTCCGCGAAATACGCTAGACTGTTCTAAATGGCATTTTAAAGATTCGTCATATTTGGATAAGAACGTAAGTAGATCCACGAAATTTCCCCTATTTGCGGAACTACTAGATTCATTATGACCTCTAAAAGCAAGTTCACGTTCTCCAAGAAAACAAACAGCATCAATTAACCTTTTTAATATCACACGATTTTTTTCCACCAGTTCATTATGCTGACGATGACTTATTTTCAATTGATTATCTATAACATGCTCGATGCATGACTTTCCAAATAATTTTTCCTTAATTACCGCCTGCAAGTGAGACCGAGATATTGCATTTACATTATTTAAGCCGGAAAACCCACTTTTATTCCAAACGCCTTTTTCATTTATGAAAAGTAGACACGGCCAACAAAAAAGTTTATTTGAAATATCACAACCGGTTAACCATTCGTTATGTTCGTACATATCCACATTAAAATATCTAGTGCACGTTTTCACTTTAGTTGTTAAATGTTTTAGCGCGGGTTTTGGTCTACCTTTTTCAATTATTTCTAATTTTTCCCTAAAACTGTATGTGGAAAATCCTTTTTTTAATACACCACACACAACACAATTACACACACTTGGCTGTATCGCCTGAATATTTATCCCGGAAGACGAAGTTGAAGCCATAGCCATGACGACAGTTTTGTTAAGAAGCAATTCAAAAACTGCTTTTTTTCGGTCACTAAGGGGCAGCGACTAAATCGGCAAGGTCACCAACCTGCAGCATGCTTTGCACTTGCGCCCTTCATACAAAAAGCTTAGGCAGTAGGCAGACTTTCGAATTGCTTCCAAAAATTCACCACAACGCACATGCGACACTCGATAGAGATGAGTGTGGGGCTGTGGGTGGGCGGTTTGCATTAATAGAGATTAGTGAATTGTGTGGCAGCGTTATATTGTTTTATAATAAATTTTCATTTCTAACAAAATTTAAAGGGAAGCAATGCTTCCCTTGCTTGCATGGAGCGCACGCCCCTGCTAGTTTTATTAAAGTTTACGAGTGTATTATGTTGTTCGGATAATTATTTCATTCATACATATGAGAACCAATCAAAATGCTAATAAAAAACCTACAGGGTATTGCACAGTCAATTTTTCCTAAAAACCGATACACAAGCATTAATAAATGACTAGGAAGCGCCTTAGTTAGAAACAACAAACTATAGAGATAATTTAGTCTTTGTCCAAGATTTAAATAAAAAACCTGGTATTTATTTTTGTATTTTGTGTTCATAAAAAAGTCTTGTCAAGTACTATTCGAATTTTAGAACTTTTTGGTTATATTTCTCAAACTTCTTGCATCCTGTGGTATTACTGCAGATTATTTTTTTATACTATACCAAACTAATAGCAATCACAAGGACCCACAACATGGTATAAACCTATCACTGGGATCTGAAATAAGTCTATGTGAGCACATCCCAGTGCAGAGGGTACTCGTGTATAACATGTGTTATACACTGAAGTCGCATTAACTTACAAGATGTTTTAGAATCTTCTTTTTCAATATCTTTCCCCGACTAGAAGTGGAAGAGGTACGCAGAATAAAACCGCTTTTGATGATAGAAGCAAGTCATTTGACACAGTTGTTAATAAGACCATTTGAATAAATTTGACCCGCCGTCCTTTTTAATTTAGCCCTTGGGATCCAAATGCCGGCCATTTTTCAAAATATCTATGTAAACTTATAAACTGCGTATACTCATGGTAAAAAAAGCATACTTCAGGTTTATAAGTCAATTTTGATCAAAAACTAAGTACACACAATTGAAACAAATATTACCAAAAAACGCAGGGAGCGTATTCATATTCTTTAGAGGGGCAACACATCATGTCATAAGTAATTTTCAAAGTCCTATAAAACCAACAAAATAATAAATTTCTCCAAAAATAAACAAAGTTGGTAAGTGTAAGTCACAGCCATTTAATTTGCCATCTATCTCGTACATGGAAATAAAATAGCAATTCGTATTAACATTTTGTACGCCTAGTCTGTATAAGTTACTTTCTATTGTTGCACGTCGATCCTTTGCATGAGAGCATTGCAAAGTAGAAGGCAGCGCTAAACTAATGGTATGCACATCTTGAAGTATCGCATCCAGTTTTGCACCCACATTTTTCCAAAACTCGACAATTCTACCATACTTCAAGTAACTTTCACCAAACCGGCAACCATACATCTTCCTGAAGTTCCCAACCTCAAGACGCTGGTGACGGGGGATGCATATTAATATTGCTTACCTGTCCCTATATCTGCCCAGCTTGATAAGCTGCTCAAAGAGTATGCTGATGTAGGCTTGCCAAAGCCGGAGAAGGTGTATACCGGCTTCAATAGTAATTGTCAAATTACTCCGGCTATCATATAATAGCACTGTAAACTGTTCCAGTGTACGTAGTATATTTCTTGATATCAACTGCACATCAGGATTAGCAATAGCTTGAGATACTAACGTAGCCTCATCAAAAAAGTTTCATGTCTTCCAAGTACTTTTTTTTTGAGGGAAAGTATGATACACTGTCACAACCTGTAAATGCACAGAACGCTCTAATAACTGAAGCTTTACTTTCTCCTAATGCATTGGCTATTTTATGTATAGTCATGTATCGTCTTTTGTTCGCAGTGTTAAAGTAGATCCAAAGATTTTAAAGACCGAGTTCTTGGAGGGCGAAGAAGAAAACACAGCTAGCACCTAAACGTCTGTATTTACAGTTCTAATAATTACAAATTTACCACCATATTCAGCTGTATGATGTATGTGTAATAATAAAATGTGTATGTAATGTGCAATAATAAAAATGTGTAATAATAAAATAATTCAGCCATTTGTTTCTTTCATTGAGGCACAGAAGCCCATTTTAAAGAAGTTATGGTACCATCAGTAAAGTGTATTATATTTTTCACATTACTGACGAGATGAAGCCTTTCTTCATTTTTTTAGAAAATATCCACCTAGGAAGGAAAATAAGCTTCTGGGTATAACTTTTTTTAGTGTACCCATTTCTTTGTCAAAATTAACTTATAAACTTGTATTATCCCATTTGCCGGCGAATATATGTACTTGACATAGATATTTTGAAAATTGTTTGTCAATTTAATCCTAAGCGCTAAATCAAAAAGTATGGCGAATCAAATCTTTTTAATTGGTCTTATTAACAACTGTGCCAAGTGGCTTGCTTCTATCATCAAAAGCGGTTTTCTTATAGTATTTTAGTTCACTATAGCACCATCTCCTATTTACGCATCTTATCTTTCGTCCTAGAGCTGCTTCTTTTTAATTTTGCAATCTTTTGATGCACAAAAACATTACGGCTTTTCCCCATTTTGTTGTTATTTTATCTGTCATGTTATTTAAACTTAACCAATTAGAATTACTTCCAAATGCCATTTTAACTTTTCACAGCATTGCACGAAGTCTCATATTGCCAATTGTCTTCTTAAATTAACAGTATTTTATTCAGTTCCATTAAGTAACTTATATAAAGCTGGAAGGGTTAAGGTTGTTCACTTTCATTTTATTTTAGAAAATAGGTAACATTAACAACATAAGGTAGGTTAGATTGCTACCTCAAGTCGTCGCAATCAGCAATTTTTCGCCTTATTGGATCCAAAGTGTTTGGCTCATTTAGTAACAAAAGTAAATTGAACGCATTTTAAAAGTAAAACTGTTGTGCAAAAAATATGCAAATGCGCGAAAATGGATATCGACTATTTAGATTTCCCCAAGGTTGGTCTTAACCTGTCTTAACTGTTAGCATTATTTCAGATTGGAAATATATGCGACGACTTAATCTAGCACTCTGAACCTATCTACGGACTTTGCTTACAACTAGGATTTTGTGTTACTTAATAATGTAGAAAATGTCTATGCCTTGTTAATCTTATTATAATAAACTATGATTTTAAACCCAAAAAGTAATAATGTGAGCATAGGTTAAGGGTCACTTGATCTTTTGTTGGAAGCTGCAAATAGATATGTTGTTTATTATCTGTCAATGTAATTAATTATAATAAAACACAACAAACTTTGTAAAAAATATCACATTTATTTGTACAAAGTGACCGCGGTTTCGTGCTTCACAGAGACATTGTCAAACTAAATACTAAAAACTAATGAAGGTACAACACTAAATCAAATTTCTGAAGAGTGGGGTGTACAAATTTTGTACAAAGTTTGTTGTGTTTTATTATATTAAAATGCAGTATCACCAAGTAAAGGCTAAAACTATTAATTATCTGTCAATGTTTAAATCAAGTTACATCACTTAAAATTTGCATAGCCAACTGTCGTCGCTTTTTTTCGTTGATCCAAAGTGAAATATTAGAAGTTGATAAAAAGTACATACCTTTAAGATTTTTAGGCAATTCCCCTGTACAGTCCTTGGGAATGTTTTCAATGCATTTTTTGTGGGCATTATAATTACAATCTTTACACTGCATGCCCTGTTTGAAAAGACCTTTAAGCAACTTTCGACAATATTGGCATATAGTTGGCCGAGTATAACTATGAAGAACAAACGTATGAGGAATTCGTACTCGTCCAGCCATTTCTCTTTCTATCCAAAATGGACGACCACCTAATGATGGCGATCTACTCTGCGGCTGTAAAATAGAAAATATCAATTTACCTTAATATGTAGAATTTTACTTATTTCTTAATAATAAATTTACATTATACATGCCCTGGCAGGATCAACTTGAAATGAAAAAGTCTTTAAAGTATACGCAAGTGCAGGGGAATCGCAACGCTTAAGTAATATTATACAACATTTTGTAACACTTTTGTTACGTGCATATTGGAAGCGCACCTATTCTCACTAAATTTCTTTGTTTATGAGCCAGGTACCAAAGAAATGATGTCAACTCAACTTACGTCAGATGTTTCCCACAGTTTTGCCTATAAAAGGAGAAATAGTTTTGAGGAACAAAAATTTGTGAATTATCCGTTAATCTCGTGGGATATAAAGACCCCCTTTTTATTTTAACGTTGCGGCACCTGTCTTTCAGCTCAATCCACTACTGTCACCATTGACAAGAGATTGAGATACGCTCAATCAGCACGCTTATTCAACAAGAGTCGGGAAATAGCTACCAGTACAACCTGAGACTGCAAGCCCTAGTCCCCAGTGGTTAGAGCAAAGTAGCTACTGATTATCCAGACCGGTACCCGAGCTCAACCAGAGCTTACCCAACTGGACGCCCAATGTCCAGCCAGCCAGCGCGAAGCGCCCTCCCGTTAAGCGACCCACACTCCTATGATAGCGGTCAAGGTCCACTATCCGGTCTGATCATAGCAACCGGTAGCTTAACAGCATCAAGAATGAAAGTCGCCTGGTTCAATACTTTGATTATAGCTGTGAGAAAATGAACAGAAACCATTCTTAGCAACATGGAAAACGCACCTAGCGTATGACGCTACGCACTATTCGAAACATACCGGCACGTGTTAACACCTTCTGTTATTGGGACAATTTGTAAAGTTTATTAATTGGCTAACATCGTTATTTTTCTTTTTTTTAGAATTTACATACATAGCTGCACTTAAATCGGCTTTAAATTTTCTTTTTATATTATCCACCGCCTAGTGTTTCAGAATAACAGTAACGAAATTGATTGTTGTGTTTCATAACTTCAAGAATCACAATGATCACAGCAACTGCTCAAAGTAGCGACCGCGGCAGTCAACTTCTTCTCATTGCAGCGGCGAAACAGATTTTAACCTGCCCGTTCAAACATTGCCTGCCATTGCATGTGAGAAGACATCTAGCCCGTAGTTCCAGTACACTGATCTTATTATACAGTATACTCGCATGTGTACCAATTTCAAAGGTATTTGTGCAACGCATCTGTGCTCTAGGTGTGGACCCCGCCTACCGTGAAATGGTCCTCAGTTGGATCGTGGGCACGAGCGTTTTTTTTTAAATTAGGTTTGTCCAATACTTTATTTTTTTATTATATACATGGTGGCCTGCTACTGTCCATGCTCTCTGGGTTGATTATACCAATAATTGCAGCAAGTGTCGATGCTCTGAGTGGAGTTGCGTGGCTCAAGGCTCAGTTCAAAAATCAAGAGTAGGAGTAGAATAGGGTTTGCATTCAACATTTGTCATTTTCAATAAATTTGTCAAAAAAATGAGTGATGTGTTTTTGTTAAAAAACAGAGTCCGGGAAATGTTGCAAGGCAACGCTTCCCGGCCTAGTACTGTAATGTGTCATTTCCCAAACTCAAATTAATGACGTAAAGTAGTGTACGGTGGACAGTATGAAATAAACAACTATTACATTTGTAATCCCAACAGTAAACCTCAGCCAACTGTTCAATTTTATATAGCCATTCTGAGGTTGTTAAATGAGCATCTCCAGGTTTTAAACTCGGAAATGCACGCAACTCGCATTGAAAATCGTATGTGTTTACTAGGAGAATCCGTTTTGCTTATACTACTATAGCTTTTCTTCAACTTTTCAAGTAATTTTTCTAAACGTTCCTCGTTCTCGAACCTTCGCTTCCATGAAAGTCGAAGAGGGCTTCTTTTCAGTGTTTAGCCCTACCATTATGGGCGCTTATGAAACAAACTTCACTAGGAACATAGTATATATCTGTCACCCGCATCACGGTAGCACTCATCTTCGCTCAACGGTGAGCGGCTGCACCATGTTTCTCAATATTTGGGGATGACACAATTACACTTTTCAAACTATTACTGCAATTTATCACCCCTCAATTTAACACAGGTGCAATATACCACTTCTGATGTTAAATAAATGTTTTTTAAGACAAAACTCATTTTATAATTAGATCTGCTTACATTTACAACACAATTCTCTTTTCAGTGTTTTTTTTATATTCCTTATCCCTAGCCATCTCTTTTGTAGTAAAAATTCATTTTCGTCTGGGAGCCGAAGTCTCATGCTCTAACAATTTTCTTCCATTACTTCCACGATTTTTCCAGTTTTGTATTTTCTCATGTCTTTTCTAAGTTCCTTCCTTATTAATTTATCCAAACAGATCCACTCAATTTTGTTGTTATCACCTATGGCGTTAAATTCCCTTCTTTTCTCCATAAGTTTCTTAGTTTCATCACTGATTTTACTTGATGATCTTTTGGTTCGTTGCCGCCACTTTACTTGCTGCAGTAATCAAAATTGTTTTTAGATTTTCTTCATAGCTGTTTAATTCGTGAGTATGGCTGATGTTGCCTATTTTTAGTCCTTTTTGATCTCTTTTTGGTATTAGTTTTCTACTAGTTTTGATGTATCAATTGGTTTTGTTTTAGCTCTAAATGTCTCCATTCTTCCAGTTTTTAGTTTAATTTACGGTTTTGTTCTAACCGTTCTGTGATCACTCCCTGTAGAGCTTCTGCTAAGTTATCTGCAATTAAGAGTTGAAATGTACAAAAAAAGTATTGTTTTTTACAAAAATGGAAATGTAGGTTAGGATGAGTTATATTTTTACATAAAACAAGCAAATACAAGCTTTTTTAAACCAATGTTGTTGGTCTAGACGGTATAGGCCAGGTTATGGTTAAGATCAGTTATATTTTTACAGAAAGCAATGCGAAAACAATTTTTTTTAAACAATGTTGTTAGTTCAGGCGATATACGCGAGGTTCCATCTGGAATGTTTTTCTTCGCCTGTTCCTTTATTATTTTTCTCAGGTCTTCAATCTTTATCTTTTCAAACTGACTTAACAAGTTGTGTGATTCCGATATATGCGCTGTTACATCATAATCATTAAGACTGATAGATTGTGCAATATCTTTTATACTATCAGCAACTATAAGACTATTGTCTTCTTGTGTTCCATCTCCAAATTCAATTATATCACTAGGTTTTTCCTTTTTGCTGCCTACTACCTCTTTTAATGTTTTCCACAGTTGTTTCTGGTCCCCCTTATTCTCATCAATCATCTTATCATAGTAGTTTGTTTTAGCATTTCTAATTTTATATTGTACCATATTTCTATAATTTTCCCAATCATCTTGTAGACGTGTAATTGTAAATAACTGGTAGCTCTCATTATGCTTTTTTATTTCACTCTTCACCTCCCTATTAAACCAAGGATTGAATTCATACTTAGCTTTAATTTTGACGATTTCAGTATTAACATCTATAGCGTTCTTAACATTTAAACAAAAACTATCATACAACTAATTATATCTGCTAAGTGAGAGTCCCAGTTAGCTCCATATAAACAATCTGGAACTCCATCGAAGTTGTTGTTGCAATAAATAGCAGCTCAGAATTCCTATAAGTAGTTAAATTATATCTTTCTACTGTAATTTCATTATTTTCTATATCCTTTGTAATGTGTGTTTCCACCAAACATACTATCAAAGGATTCTCTTATCAACATTCGTACTCAAACCGTGTATGTTTACACATATAACATTAGATCTGTTCACATTTTTCTTTATTACTCTGTTCTTGTTTATTATTTAATTGCTATACAATATGTAATTTATCTTCATCTGTGTGTCTCTTATTCTCTTGTAACAACTGCAGTTGCGATCCCACACAGCATGTTGAACATCTACATCAATACTTAACTTTTTCTTCACTTCGACACAATTTGTGCATTTAAACTGTTCTTCTTGACACTCGCTTTCTTCATGTGATGATGATCACCTAGGACAAACCACATTTCCTCCTCTACACTCCTTAGGTAGATGACCATACTTACACCATTTAAAACATCCGATCACTGTAACATGCTCCACAACTTTTTTTTTCCATTCAATTCTCACCATTTCTTTCATCATAATTTATTTAAACGTTTCACCACCTATGTCTAAAATTACATTGAACACACCCTTTACTACTTTTGATGTATGCTTGCTACTTATATGAAAGTTCTACCATTGTTCATCTAGTCTATTTTGTTTAATAATCTTCGCTTCAATATTTTCTGTCTTCTTCATTTACGCTGAAAACTTTTATAGCTGGGAACTTCTTTCCTGGTACTTTTACAGTATAATTGTCACTGAGCTTTTGGTTTATAGACTCTTCCATTTTCTTTAGGGCTATATCATTTTCACATTCTATTATTAAACCACCGTTTTTTGTACTTTTTCCTACATGTAAATGATAAAGAAAAAAACTACTTTAATGAGAAGTCGTGAAACTTGGTTAATTACTAATTAATAGACGTCAATATAAAAACATATTCTGAACGTCAAAATCTATGTATGTAGAAAGCTGAAAGATTGAACACCAACTAAAAATTGTTTGTGAAATTCTTCAATACAAGAAAGATGGAATAGGACACGTCCAGTCCCGATTTTCTAATTTTGTTACATTTCTAAACTATGCTTCCAACAAGAATTTTTAGTGTAAATGAAATTAGACACAAATTTTAAGTTAAGGAAATTAAACTTGGTGATCTACAATTATTCATAAAAACCCATTGTATATTTATACAACATAATTACAGGTTACTAATCTAGTACTTCAGGTTTAATCTGAAACGACGCCAATTTTTGTCTTTTTGAATAGCATCACCCTGCACATTTTTAAATAGATTTTTGTAGAATATGAAGTTTTCTTTACAACTGGTTTTTTCAAATTTTTAACGATTAACAAATGAGAGAGAAAACTGCAATTGTTTTTCTGCAGGAAGATGATCATGAAATTAAATTATTGAAAACATCTTAAATATCCCACAACCAGTACTCTGCAGGACTAATATAGAGGGATCTTGCTCGCCAATTATAATTATGATATAATTTACTTTAAATAACACAGCCATTTAACGTATCCATTAGTAATGTCTTTGCAAAATGCTAAATTTAAGAAACTGTAAATTGCAAAGATAACACTATTGTACATAAAGTTTAAACAATCACACAAAATACTCACAAACTGACATTTTCCTTGAAATCCCACAAACAACCAACCTTTTTGTTTAGAATGCATAGGCGACTTAATTTATTATAAAATCCTATTTCTTTTTTCAATTTCACAATTCATATTTCTAATGAGGAAATTTTAAAGAAAGCTGAAAGCACCCACAATCTAGAAATCTATCACAAAAATAAGGCATCAACTTGTAGGGAACATTCTAAGACACGGAGGCCTTTACTCACAATTATGGAAGGTGGGGCGGATGCGCCGAATGCCAGAGGAAGACCTAGATTAAGCTATGTAAAGCAAATAATGGGAGACGTCGGATGTGGAAGCTACAGGAAAAGGAGTTAGTTCAAGATGAAACGTTGCATCAAACCAATTGATTGATTGAATACTCAGACAGAGAGAGAGAGAAAGACATTCTAAGATACGAAGACCTTTTACTCACAATTATGGAAGGTGAGAGAGATTCCTAAAGTCAATAATTAAAATGTTACAGCAATTTTAAGTTGTAAACTTAACTTTTTCTACAACCATACTAGAAAGTAGGCTATTCTGTACTCATTCAAAAATAACTTAACCTGCTGCCTACGCTCAAAACAAAGTTTCCTGAAATTTTCGCATACTTAATGTATCTAAAAGTAAAAGTAAATAAGAGAAGTGTTTTGTTTTACTTCCATCAGTTCATAGCCTACTAGAATTTTTTCAAAATAAATTAAATGACGTAGTCTTTCCATGGCACTCTTATGAAATTTTTATTTTTTGTAATAAAATGCTCAAAACTTAAACAAAATGCAAAGTGTGACACATCGTTGAAATCAGAATTAAAAACTCTATCCCAAATATGAAAAAACTAAAATGCCAACCATAAGAAAAAGAAGAGTTGACAGTTGAAAATGAACAATAGTAACAGTTACACCAATTTTGATAAACAATTTAAATTCAGCATAAAAAAGTGTCCCAATTATGCGTTAACTAGAAACATGTAACATAAATAATAAATGAGTTATAGCCAAAAATAAAAAATCCAAATTTTTAGTTTTTCCTGATATCTAAAAAACCAGAGTGGCTACTTTAAATTTCCTTGCAGATTATTGTTAGGCATAAAATTTGAAAGCTTTGCCTCAATTTAACCAACTCTCTATCTCTTCAAATGGGCTCGAATTTGAAACAGCCGGTATACTATTCCATACTAGTACAGAAAGTACTTTCTGTACGCTTATACAAAATTCAAAGTTAATGACCTTAATTACCATTTTACTAATACCAATATTGTACTACTTAATTTTTACCTCCAATATTTATATGAATAGTCCAATTACTATTATTACTTCAATTAATACCAGAAATAAAATTTTCTATATTATAACGTTATTTTCTGAAACCAAAAATTTCGATTCCTTTAATGATACAATTAATATACTGCCGTCATAAGCAAAAACACAGCAACTCTAAAATTTTCAAAAGTTAGATTCAGCTTGGTTTTCATGATACGTTATTCTGCATATCTACTAAGCTAAAAAAAACACAATAAAACACCATAAACAAGTAAAACTGCCTTCCGCAAAACCTCTTAATTTAAAATATAGCAACATCCTGCAAAGCAAGAACATGGCATCTAATAAATCATAAGTAAACACACAGTTGATGCTGCGAAGTTGTAGTGTTTTTGCTTTGCGCCTAAAATATACTGTGTTTTTACTTAGTACCTACAAAAGTAAATAGTTAGAGTGACCGTGCATGTGCATCTGCTTTGTAAAAGGTTCGTTTGCAAATTTAGTTTAAATTTATAATTAGAACATACAAATATTGTTATCAGTGTTATAATACAACTAATCATATCATCACATAGGGATGTTTTTGATCAGCATGCTAATAAAAACAGTAAAATAACTTACTAGGTTCTTACTTAGCAGCAACGCAACTCAACAATGCAAACTACTAAGTGAAAACACAAATAACGCATTTTTCGTGACAAAACATAATACCTCAAGTTTCTTTGTCTTCTAAATATAGTTTAATAATAGTCAAAACACACCCTTTCTACATAAATATCATAAACTTTATTATGAATGGTTGGCATACAAATTTAAACATTTTGCTGTTTTTCTCAGCATGAACCTGTTCATAGTTACTGTGTTTTTACTTATGACAGCAGTATACATTTTCACAATATTGCATATTTCATGGCCCAATCACTCCGCGTGATTTTGGAAACACAAAAACAGCCAACGTGATTATATGAACAGAAGAAGAAATTAGGAATCAGTTTCATATTGTAAACGATTTAATACCTAATGTAAAAAAGATATGAAATGATGACCTAGTTTTGATTGTTTGGGTTATTTTAAATAAATGGTTCTAGAAAAAAAAGTTCTACGTAACATGTATGGAAAGCGTCTTTACTGAACTTGCAAGCTTCTGGCACTCGCCTACGATTCGCACTGAAATATGTTTACTCGTTCAGTAAAGTATCACTTTCCATACTTGATACGTAACTAAATATTATAATCACCTTGTATTAAAAAACGGAATTTTCCTATATGAAATAACTGGCTCTAACAGCATTTTTAAAAATAGAACTACCCATATTTTTTTGTTCTTTAAGAAGAGATATTAAAGACGTTTCTAATGAGCAGTGTCCGGACTTTTAACCTAGTATTTAGTCAGTATTGAAAGTATGAGGCAATAAATTAATAATAAATTCCCGCATAATTCCTGTAAATATATAGTTGTCGCTTCTATGCTATTTTAAACAAATTATCTACGTGATTATAGCAGTATCCCGCGTATATGACCTAATGCGAACTCATTTAGTTACTTATTATTTATTTCGTCAGCTGCAATTGATGCTTATATAATTTCAAGTGAAATGCTCCATGCCTTATTTCTCCCTCCATCTCAAAATACGAAGTGCAGAACCTCTGTGGTCTAGCTCAATAATAAAGTAACATCGAACAAAAAGATTATCTCAAATATTGCAGTTGTAGTTACAGAAGCCTTGCAAAATTGTGCAAAATGTTTCACATATAACTTGATTGACTGATTTGAATACGCCCATGGTTTTTGTTTACATATCGAATTTTAAAAAAACTTTTCGCTGTTCTGGGAGTCCGGAGTCAAAGTCCGGACTTAGCTGATGAGGCAATTTAAACAGTAACATTAAACGAAAAAATTGCAAAAAAAATTATTTAAATCGTATTATTTTAAGTAAAAATTATAAAATAGAATGGAATATTTCTTGCATATTTTTTGTTTAACATCGTAATTTAAACGCCTTACTTAGAAAAGTAAACTCTTTATAACGAAACAAAAAAAATTAGGTAATATTATTTAAAAAAAATTGTGTTATAGCCAGTTATTTAATAAGAAAATTCAGTTGATTAATATTTAAAATATGGTTTAATTTAATTTCAATTTGGGATTATAAATTTACTATATGTAAAGCGTGCTTTCAATGATTTCCAACGCCTACTTGTTAGAAATTGCTAACATAAATATTGATTTCATGCAGAATAACAATTGCAGTTTTCTCTCTCTCTAAAGTTGACATCATTTCCGATAAAACCAAAAGTGCTAGATTAGTAACCTTATATGTTACACAATGCGTTTTTCAAATAATAAAACATACCCAAGTTTAATTTCATTAACTTAAAAAATGTGGGAAAAAAGAGATGTAGCTAGCTTCGTTTACACTCGGTATATGTACCTGCAATCAAAGACACACGGTTTTTTTCACTGCCCTCTTGAGTAAGGTTTCTTGTTCTTTCCATACAAAACTTTATGCAATCTTCTGTGAGAACATTGGTTAGATTGGTTGGGTAGAACATCAAAACTGAAATGTTAGATCGATATGTAATTTATTGTGTGAAAGTTGTTGCTTCAAAGTATTTCTTGCATTATTTTTCTGTATTTCACAGTATTTTATCTGTTTTCTGTATTTTGGGTTCCTAGTGTGCATTTATGTTTACTCATTAGGGCTAGTTATAGTTTTTGAATCCTTCAAAACTTGTTAAGCTTTCTTTTTCGTTTTCGATATTTACAGTAACTACGGCACAAATTGTCCCTCTCAATTAAAAACGTACAAAAAAGATGTCATCATCTGTGTTTACTTTAGCCTGGCCTGAAACGTTAAAAACGCATATTTTTAACCAAATTTTTACTATAACACCATGATTACGATTTTGCATAAGAGAAAAAACTTATAGTTTTATTAGAGAAGTTGTCCCATAGTGCACAGATCGTGTCTAACGACGTGGGTGAGTAAGCCCATGCAATAGCCACAGTGGTAGGGTTAGTGTAGCTCAGTTGCATTTCAAATCAAAAGCAGCGAACATCAATCAACAAGCAAGCCCATGCTCCCAAAATAAAACTCTCAGTATATATTACGTTTCAACATAAACGGGCTTCCCCACAGCAACTTATCTTTGTTTTTCCTAGTGCAGTCTGTTTTCGATGTCTGCACAACCCCACATTTATTATCCATGGTTGTGCGCTAATAGCACACATCCATTTGCGTCACTCCAGGCACGGCCTTTCCATTTAAAACATTCTAGTTTTTAACCAGTACCGTTCCACCATGTACACAATAAAAAAAAATTATTAAAAACTCATGTGAACCACTTGTACAAGAACAATTTTTATTGTTTTAAGTGTTATTTCTTTGAATAAAGCCTTTCAGAGACCTATTTTCTATTATAGAAATGTATCGACAGTGATTTACAGTAAGTACTAAAAATCCAAAAAATCTCCAACTTTTCACATTTCCCAAGTCAAACCATAAGTTTCTCTGCTTCCTGCATGTAATATCATAACCCTGAGACCAATTTATGTTAGGTATAGTAAAAGTCAGATTAAATAACACAAATTTTTAACGTTATTTAACGCTAAAGTAAATAATTACCCATTAGTAAAAGGTTAAAGATAACTATCCGCAAGATATCACAAGTTTGATTTTCCTAACAAAAAAAAGTCATTTAACAAATTTGTCCAAAAACTGTTTTTAAGTAAGCATAATCTGATTTCTAACTGCGTACAGTTAGTGTAGAAAGTTTTTTTACACACCTCTCCCGACATTCCCTCACTCAATAGGTCATTGGAATAGAGTATAATTATATAAATAAATCACAGAAAGAATGATAAAAATATTTATTGATTTTAAAACATTAACATTTCATTTCTAATCAATTTTAAATAAAAATAACAGAAAATGTAGTGATCAATATAAAATACTCTGAAAGCCACAAAATAAAAAACAGTTTTTATTTTAAAATTGTTTTCTCTAATTCATTTTATTAAAGTGGTTCCATGTTGTAGTAACTTTTGTTTATATTTTCTGAACTTAGTAAAAAATATATATTCTACATACAGGGTGATACCTATTTAATAAATTTTTTTAATAATACAGTTAGAAAAAGCTGTTTACGCAAAAAAATTAGCACATAACCAGAGCTATCTTAAATTAACAAGCCATAATCTCAATCTGACAATGCTATACTTAACTGTCGAGCAAAGGCCTACAACTTGTCATAACCTTTAAAAACATCAACTACGATTAAGCTTTATTTATGGGTTATTCAAGCAGATTATTTCATGACAAAAAAAGGGGTGAACCAATTTGTTCCTAAGATAAGAGGAAGCTGTTTCATAAAGATTGGAAACCACTGCTGTAAGCTATAAGTCAGTAACTTTACTAAGCAATAAACCAATTGATGTACAGATCTGCATAATTTTTGTAGCATGCATGTGAGTGTATGCTTATGAATCACTTTTTGTAATTTAGAATAATAACTAAACGATACTAAGGAAATGTTTATCAATTTTGTTACTGCTGCTTTAGTTGAAAGAAAAAAGGTATTCTAAAACTGCTCTTTTTCTCTGTCTTCGTGTTTTTCCTTTATGTTAATGACTATGCACAAAAAATATATCATATTTAAAGTGCATTGTTTGCTCTACATATTCTGCTTATGCATTTTTTAAATTTTTATATGAAATATTTCTAGTTTCATTTTTTTATAATAAAATACGTACTACTATGCCCAAGGTTTCTTTTTAAATACGGCGAATTCGTGACGTCACCACTATCCACTCTGTCACTTTTTTCATATAAGAATCGGCTAGTTTTTCTAAATCTTCTCCAAATTAATATACATATACAGAGTGCCTGTGTGGAGATGTCCTAAGATGCTGTGTTAAAGAGATACATAGTCTATATCAAGTGCACAGTGGTATACAGGAACAGCTTAGGCTATTTTCTGAAAATTTTTACCTTTACTTATTTTCAAAATTAGTCACATATCAAATTGCAGAATTTTATCTTAAACCTTTCCAAAGAAAAACCACCCCCCCCCAAGTGTATTTTAACATCTTGTATCTCTTTAAAAAAGCATCTTAAGACATATGCT
Organism: Ctenicera cuprea; assembly: GCA_958336395.1. Classification (NCBI taxonomy): domain Eukaryota; kingdom Metazoa; phylum Arthropoda; class Insecta; order Coleoptera; family Elateridae; genus Ctenicera; species Ctenicera cuprea. The sequence continues at coordinate 45,719,313 of OY284486.1, read as the reverse complement.
CACACAGACTTTTTACATAATCCAAACAATTAGCACCAAACAAAAAACTTTAAACATTGACAAGAATACTTTAATTGTAAGTATGCATTGTATGCAGGGTTTTCTGAAAAAAATAGTTATAAATGATAGCCCATATTCTGGGTGAGAAAATATGTCGATTTACGATACAAAAGTGCTGCATTTTATCACCTCTCAAAGTAGAAGTTGATAGAACAGTTTTATTTACTATCTTTAAAATGGTTTGAGTTATACCTTCTAAATTTGGCAAGGAAATATGACTGTACAAGATATAAGTACAACCAGTTATGAATCAGTAGAGGGAGACGTCATGCTTTTTCTTTACTTATTTTTAATCTATAATTTTTCCAAGGTTACAGATTTAACTAGCTTAAACAAAAATTGTATTCTTTATTGTATTTTGTCAGATCACCTGTTACAGAAATATTTAACCTGTGTTCTGCATGTATAAATAGGGCTGAAATAAAAATTTTAAAAATCAAAAAATTAGGTGTAATTGCCAAACCCATCCTTGATTTTTAAAAGAAAATGAGAAAGTTTAGCTGGTGTCACATTTTTTAGTTATTCTTGGTTGTAAATCTTTTGTCATTATTGATTTCGGTCAAGTTCTTCATTTTTAAATTTGTTAGTTTTAATATTTCGTAAATAGCAAAACAATCGTATCGAATTTAAATCATGGTACGCTTGATTTCTTGATTATTTCGATTTTTATATCAGCCCAGTGTACAAATACAGAATACTTTGAGGTCAAATATCTGTGAACAGATGGCCTGACAAAAGAAATAGCGAATGGTGTATTTTTGTTCAAGCTATTTAAATCTTTTACTATTTATCTTATTATGTGCATCAAATGTACCAACCAAAATACTAAACAGGGCTTATTAAAAGAAGATTCTTTCACTTTAGATAAAGAAACGAAGATATAAAAGTAAATAAGAGTCCTTACAGCTTTTTTTAAACCGCAAGCAAGGCAGTGGAATAATTCGTTGTTGCGTAATTAAGATAACAATGTAATGGCAATTTTGTTTTTCTCAAAATATCCATAGCTTACTAGATACGAGCAAGAAACCTAAAAAATAATTTGTTTAAGGTAAAATATCTGTTCATAGTGAAAAAATAAAAAAATCGTAAAGGAAAAAGTTGTAATCTCTAGCAGTTTTATTAAGAAAACGGTTGTGTTTTGTTTTATTGTCGAGATGTAACACACACATGCATTTTTTGAAATATCGAAACAAAACACAATCAGGAAACTATTGTTTCTTAATACAGCTTCAATAAATCTACAACTTTTTCCTTTACGATTTTTCTATGTTCACTATGAACAGAGATATTTTACGTTAAAGAAATTCCACATTTTGAGTTTTCCGATCTTATCTAGTAAGCTATGGGTATTTTGAGAAAAATAAAATTACCATTACATTGTTCCCCTAATTAGTCAACTTTTATCTAATTTTACCAACTTTGCATCTCCTATAGTTTCCGAGATGTCCATAGTGTCCTGGTTAAAATAGACAACCTGTAGAAATGCTATGTTTTGGTAACCTAAAAAGCCCCTTATTCACAAATATTGATTTACTTTTACATATCAAATTAGTAAAAACGTTCACTTTAAGCCAAGAATCAAATTTCATTTATTATAAGAAAAGCTATATATATATATTCACAGTTTTTATACAAAATTCTATAAAATCACTTCAGATGTTTCTTAAAAAATTTACTCTCATTTATATTAGATTATGTAGCCTTTAAATGCATAGAAAAAAACTAAATATTTTATATCAAAATTATCATAAACTTTAATACTTCATGTAAAATAAGTACGTCCAATAATACAAAACTCTAATCCTCTAATAATATAAAAATGTTATTTTTAGAATACATTTTAAAGCTTACCATTTTGCTGACTTCTCTAAAAAATGCGTGAGTCATGTCAGATCCCTTAATCACAAAATTATTCTATTTCCACAACCATAAGTTTAAGTATAAACTTTCTTAAATATACAGACTAAGCGTTAATGAGAATTACACTTAATCCTTGATATGTGCACTGCCAGTAAAGAAGTTTGCAAGCCTTACCAAATTACTTTCTTCGGTGTGAGCCGAGTTTCCAGATGTTAAGGAAGAGTTGGAACTACCAGAAGGACTACGAGGTACATGAAGTGTACTAGACCTCCTCCTTTGTCTATCTTCTGTTCCACTTTGTCCCAATAATGTGTATGAGCAATTATTTGGCACTTTAACGACACATCTTTTGTGATAATTCTGCCCACAACCTGAAATAAATTTTGCGTGATCATATTTAATATTCCCTATTAATAACAGCTCTGAAGCACTTTTACTTTATCAGTTTTAATGATTAACATTAATCAACTTTACATGTTTCCAAAGAAGATATACATTTTTTTGCAAGTGTCAATATCAATGTAACATAATATTTAAAACATTTTCCCCCAATCAACTAATAAATGGTGCTAAAACGAACTTTTTAACACCCTCTATGAATCTTATTTTATTTAACTGGTTTGAAACCCCTGCAGTTTAAAATTTGGTACTACATTTTTATTCAAAAGACAATAATTACGAAAATCTTCAATAAATTATTACTTAAAAAGTCCCTAAAATGATTAATTTATTGCTTTACCTCCAGAAATCCATGTTTTAAAGTTCAAATATTTTAGTAAAGCAATTTTAGACTAAAGGGCTACAATTTCTTTACATATAGAAAAATTACATTAAGAAAAAAAGTTTTCATGCAAAAACATTTCAAGGAATAAAATAATAAACTAAAAGCTTTTCATATTTATTTTCTCCAATACATGTATATGTAACGTACTAATTTCTTTACTGTCCTTTGCAATTTAAGCACCAAAAGAAAATAGGTGAGAAGTTATGTGACGCTTGGCATGAAGTCGGCAGTCCTAAGAGGGAAGTACCGGGGAATTGGGGTAGTACTATTGAGAGTTAGTCTTCAGTCATTGATGTTGGAAAGAGGAATAAAGGTTTTTGGGTAATAGAGTATATACAAAGTATAATTTAAAAATACTACGTAAAAGTTGGTCATGGAAAACAAAACTGTCTGAGTTTAACTCGACACTTGTGTTGATTTGCGAAAACTGATGTTTCACTACAAGTCATTTCAATTTGCCCAAATTGCGTTTTTGTAATGTGTACTAACCGAAACTGTAATTGCCAGTGTAAATCTTTGTTAATCCTATATTAATAAACATTTGACAGTTTTGACACTGACATGATTTGATTGATGCTTTGTCAAAACTCAGAACTACTTGGTTTAAACACAATATATTTTTATTGATTATGATTTAATTACCGAAGTAAGTATCTACTAGGTACGTATCTTAATGTTTTTTATAATTTATAATACTACTGCAAAGAAAGTCCATGTTATAACACGAACGAAACATGTGGCGCATGTAACAGATTCTTCCATGAAATTTTGAAAACTGGCGACAATGATAGCAAAGATATAAGAAATATTGTTATTAATGGTTAATTATCGATTTTCACGAGAGTATTTGCAAGTACTTATTCTAAGCAGGTTATTTTTATTTTTTGTATAGTTTGTACTGGTAAATATAAAATATATTTATTAATAAGTTCTAGCTTTACTTCATTGAAGTTCATTTTAATTTATTGTAAATAATACTAATCGCAACTTAAACAGGTTTTTTATCTCAGCCTTATACATATTTCGACATGTTGACATGTCATTTTCAGAGGCAAGATTAAAAGTAAACAGTTGGTGTTGCTATAGGAACAATAAATCTTCATAACTTGATCTTGGTTTTTTATATCTGCGTCCAGATGTGACATTGAATGATTGTGTTCTAATAAGTGTTTAGCATAATTGGATTTATTTAGGTGTTTTTACTTGCAACCACTTACATGTTCCTTGTACCTAATATCAAAATTTCTAATTGTTTGTCCTATATAAACAAAATTAGAATGTGAGCAATTTAATTTGTAAATGCCTGATTTTAGTAAATTATCTTTTTTTTTCTTTAGCATTAAACAAAGTGTTTAATAGTATATTATGTAACAAGTTTTAGAAACGGCATTTTAGTCACGAGATTTATTAGGCACGAGCGGAGCGAGTGTTTATTAAAACGAGTGTCTAGAGAAGTTTATAAAACGAATTGCATACTATACTTTTTCTACGACCATCACAAAAATACTAAAATTTGGAAATTATTTTATTATCTTAAGCAATATTAATTATTTTGACAGTTTGATGACAAGTGACGACTAATTTGATTTTGTTGATTTTTGCGATTAAAAACCTAGAGCTAACTTCAGCCCGTGACTAAAGTGCACGAAGTCACGGCTTGTCGAGGGTGTTTAAAAGGTCACTTAGCGTCATGGAAACATATGCGATAAATGGCATTTTAAAGTTGGAAGTAGAAAAAATGTATTTTGTTATTTTAAAAATTATTTTACATTTATAAAACTTTTTCTGATTTATTGCCAAAATATGGAATTGAGGCGTATTTCATTTTATCTGCTGAAGTAGTTGGATACATTTTCTGAATAAATAATTTATAATCTTTCTCTTTAATTAGTGCATCAATAAGTTGAGTATTATAACCATTATTGTATGCAATTTGTTTAATAATTGCAATTTCTCTATTGTAACTAATTTTACCTAAGGGTACCGTTAAAGCTCTATGTATCATGACCTGTATGCTGATAATTTATGTGTTTTACGATGACAAGAATCGTGTGATATTGTAATGTCTGTTTGTGTAGGTTTTTTATAAACAGAATATTCAAGTTTATTATTTGAATTAATTTTTGTTTAAATCTAAAAAGTCAATACATCTAATTTGTTCAGTTTCTAGTGTAAATATTATTTTTGGGTGCAAGCTGTTAATAAATATTAAAAATTCGTTGATTAAAATGTCATCAACATAACGAAACCAAAATATAACTTTCTCAGAATGGTTTGATTCAAATATTTGATCTTCTAGACTTCCATAGATATATTAGCTAAAAGAGGTGAAATTAGACTTCCCATGGGTAAACCACCTTTTTGGAAATAAATTTTATTATTAAAAGTAAAATAATTTTCATTGATGCAAAGTTCAAATAATTAAATCAACTCAGTCCGTCTTGTTAATTCAATATTTTTGTTAACAAGAATATTATTTAACAATGGAATACACTCTTGAGAAGGTATTTCTGAAAACATGTTACTAACATCAAAGCTAGCTAGCTTGCTTTGTGGTGGTAAATGTATGTTAGATAATTTATTGATTAATTCAGATGCATTTTTAATGAAATATTTAGGTTTATAATGAAAACTCGTAATTATGTTATTTAATATTTTTGCCAACATGCCATTGCCATTCAGTGACATCTAATAACACTATAAAAATTTTTACTTTTGTTACGATAAACGTAAGTTGGATATACTAGAAGCATTTGAAATTCAGAAACATTTAAATTCTATACCTCTAATGAATGAGCAAATTGATCTTTTAAATTGAACGTTGTTGGACGTTTTAGAATGAGAAATCAAGTCATCTGGGCGCAGATATAGAGAACCAAGATCAAGTTATGAAGATTTATTGTTCTTATAGCAACACCAACTGTTTACTTTTAATCTTGCCTCTGAAAATGACATGTCAACATGTCAAAATACATATTATATAAGGCTAAAATAAAAAACCTGTTGAAGTTAAGAATTGCCTTGTTTACAATAAAGTAAAATATATTATATGAATTACCAAGAACAACGTCCGAACTGAAGAGAATTTTAGTTTATTCCCCGTTATATAGTAACACTTCCTAAAATCAAAATGTGGCCCCACACAAACAAATTTTCTGGAATGTTAGTACTTGAAATACATACATTACCTAATAGTTGAAATAATAAGGTACAAAATGACCTTATCTAAAAGCAGCCCGTTGCAAGTTTGAATCCAATAAGAAAATCTAACTTAAAATTGACATAGTTTACCTACCTAGCACAAGTGTTAAAAATAATCTGTATTCACATCTTCTTAATTTATTAATTGCATTATCTAGGAACTTGTGCGTGGTCTTAATTTTTGCTTTGGTAATAGAAACAACACTGCTGCCGCATAATTATTTATAATTAAATTCAAGTGTAATCCATACATATATAAAAGCTCAAAGGGTTTTTTTCTCCGGTTCCTCCAGCGGCTACCGCTTCACCAATTTGGATCATTTTTTTTTAAATGAAAGGTCTCTATCCACAGATGGAACATGAAACATTTTTATATTTTTATTCTACGTCGATTTTTCAATAATGAAGCTCGGCTAGACGCGCGTCACTTGGGGCGCCATCTACAAAATTGTCGCGTCTCATTATTGGAACTAATGCATCGCCGGGCGGTCAACGTTGAGTCTGCCGTCGAATTTCGGCGAGGTTACACTAGTTGTTTATAATTATTGGTACAATACAATGGGCGTGCAGTTCAGAAACAAATCAAGTTGTAAGGTACACTACGGTGTGACATCTAATGGCAACTCTCGGTTCTAGCTAAACGCGATTTTTTGAGCATTAGAATGACCGGCAGTAAAACGTCAGTTTTAACAAACCAACGCAGGCAACGGTTAATTCATACAGTTGCAAACTGTCATATTAACAATTATTTATTATTTAAAAATTTTACAACTGATAAATAAAAAGTTCTGATCTGTTTTATAAAACAACTGTATCTACTAAGAAAAATATACCTTATTTTTATGTCCTTACGATAATTAGGTTATGGCATGATTAAATCAGGAAAGATTACAACCTCTACATTTAACAATTTGTGAACACTGCAGGAAGAGAACTGATGTAATACACATTTAAAATTCTCGCGTTAGGCCACCACAAGTGTGGAAATTATTTTTATTACCAATTTTTGTGAACCATCTAGGTGGGCATTGGTCAAAGTTAAGGAAAGGATGATATTCATCAAACCCTAGGAAGAACTTTATTAGTAATCGTGTAGTGGAGGACTGCAATAATTTGACTCAAGAAACCTACAATTCTACAACTACAGAACGTTTCAAGAATCAATTGGACAGAAGTGGTTAATGTTAGTTAATAATAATTTTATTTTTGTTGTAAATATATACAGGGTGTATCAAATTGTGTGTTAACTATTGAGATCTCGCTTATTTGAAAGATTAAATGAGAGAAAAATTGTGAAATTTAATGCCCACTAATAATCTAAAAGAAATTGCAGTTATCTTGCTTAGTTTCCGAAAGAACTGAAATTTTTGTTTTTTTGTCTTCGGCTGTAACTCATTTGTCGTTTATTGTACATATTTCTAGTTAACGTTTTATTAGGACACTTTTTATGCATACTCTAAATATTTTATCAGCTTTAATAGAACTGCTACCATTGAACATTTTCGATCGTCAGCATTTCTTTCCTTATGGTTGGCATTTTAAATTTTTTCATTTTTGAATAGTTTTTTATTCTGATTTCAACGATGTGTCAGAATTTGCAATTTGATTAAGTTTTGAGCATTTCATTAGCATATTTAATGAGTATCTGTATATAAAATACTTAATTACTTTAACAATATTTATTTATTTTAACCTTATACGTATTTCGGCATGTTTACATGCCATTGTCAAAGGTTATATGAAAAATTAACAGTTAGTGTTGTTATAGCATTACTATATTCTTCGAGGCTTTCGTGGTTTCTCAAATTGTTAATATTACAATTTACTTTCGGCTTAGACCGCGTCGTCATTTGGGAACTACGCCCAGCATAATCAGGTAAGGACCGACCTGTAGCTTGTCTATCTTTACAAGCATTTGCTCTAAACAGAGCCGTGTGCTTAGATTATTTGAACCTTGGGGCAGACAAGGATTTGATCTTAATGTATTTTGTTTGCCAGGACAATAATACTTAATCGGCTTATGCCTGTTAGCTGTTTGTGAACCCATATAAAGTAACGTTTCGCAAGACATTGCAGCTTGCAACTTCAGAGTGAATAAAAACACTGAAGCGGAGGTATTTAAACCTTTTTGAGCCAGTCGGGCAGAACGGCGGAGTTCTGGTTGGCTGTCACCGTTAGCCAAAGACGGATCCGGTGGAGCGTGATCGTGAGATCGATGATGCTTATGAGTCCTTAGAGGATAAACCACTGTAGTCCATGCTTCACTGAGTCTAAAACCATCCTCCCTGTTTATGTTGTTAGGTTGTTTCTCAATTTCAATCGCTTCACGTATGATACGAGGGAAGTAATGAGGTACTCTGGAGAGTACCCGAGCATTGCCAAAGTCCATCTTATGCCCAGTTAAACCAGTATGTTCAGCCACCACAGATTTTGTGATGCGTTTGTGTTTGCAATCACCTTTGTGATACAGACGTTTCCATTTCGTAAAAATATTTTTACGTGATAACGTGACGTCACATAAATACAGTCTGTCAAAATATTTTTATGATTTCATAAAAATAACATCACACTATCAAAATCGCTTTTAAAAACATTTTTATAAAAATAAATACGAGAATTTTTACAGTGGGATATTGCTTTTAGGTATGTGAAAATAACAGGAAGTTTTGTCTCGAACATAGGCAGCAGGTTAAGTTATTTTTTACAAAAACAAATGAATGACTAAGTTTCTAACATACTGATTAGAGAGTTTATTTTAGACGAGTTTCTGAGCATGTTTTTACAAAAGGTGTCAAATGTGTCTTGCAGTTTGAAAACATTTAATAATTGTTTGCATTAGTTCAGTTTGAGTATTATCTGTTGTATTTGTTTAACGTGTTATTCAAATTTGTTATGTCGGTCGCAAACATAAAAACTGCTAGTGAAATTTTCAGTAAATTGTGTATGTTAGAAACTTTGTCATTCATTTGTTTTTGTAAAAAGTAACTTATCTTGCTGCCTAGGCACAAAACAAAATTTCTTAAAATTTTCACATACCTAATGTATCTAAATGATAAAGTAAATGAAAGTAGTTTTGGCCTACTAGAATTTTTCCAAAACAAATTAAATAATGTGGTCTTTCCACGGCCCTCATAAAATTTGTATTTTCTGTAATAAAACGCTCAAAACTCAAACAAAATGGAAAGTGTGACACATTTTTGAAATCATAATAAAAACTATTCAAATATGAAAAAATTTAGAATGTCAATCATAAGAAAAAAAAAGTTGACGGTCAAAAATGAACAATGGTAGCAGTCATACCAAATCTGATAAACAATTTAGATTCAGCCTAAAAAAGTGTCAATAATGCGTTAAGTAGAAATGTACTATAAATGATAAATGAGTTGCAGGCAAAAACAAAAAAAAACAAAATTTCAGTGTTTTTCAGGTCCAATTTCTTTTTTTATTATTAGTAGGCATAAAATTTTACAACTTCTATCTAAATTAACAATCGTCGTATCTCTTCAAATAAGCAAGATCCCAATAGTTAATACGCAATTTGATACATTCTATACACATACATTTCTCTTTAATTTATGTTAACTTATATACTAACATTGCTATTATTATTTTTGTTTTGTATTTTTTTTGCTTTTATTATTATTATTTATTCTTTTTGACATACTATTTAGTTATGTAACGTTGGTGGTTTAAAGAAAACACTAACAGCATAATGCTACCTGTTTTTTTATAACAATAATAATAATAATAATGATAGAAAAATGCACAAATGTAATAAGCACTGTATGAATAAAGTTAAGAGTCCGAGAGTTCACCGACCACTAGGGTTACCATCTATCCTTCTTTTGGAAGGATTGTCCTTCTTTTACACTAACTGCCCTTCTTGTGTCTTGTACAGTCAAGAGGGACGGGTTTTCCCCTTCTTAGAAAGAAATGTTCAGAATTTAACATTTTGCTATTAAATACACACTCTTAGACTCTCTCTTAGTTGTACAACAAACACATTTATTGACTTATCGTATAATTGTACTTATACTGTTTCTAACTAATGAAAGTATGCAAAAATACTTAAAATTTATTTTTTTCCTAAATGGAGCTAAAATGACTTGAAAAATAAACAAAAAAGCTAAATTGGTACTTCAAATTGCATATTGCACGTAAATTTTCTGACCACTCTTTCTTATGATACCCGATCTGCCCCCCCCCCCCCCCCAACCCCGAATCACTACTCTAATATATGATATCCTTCCTGAACAACTTCAAAAAGTGGCAACCCTTTTTATGTTTACCTGCTATATACTTCAAGCAACAAAATTTTAGAGAAGGGGTGGCCATGAAAAGCTAAATTCTTGTCGGAACTTAATTCATACAGTCATAAACTGTTACATTTTTTATATAATAGCAATAAACAGAAAAACATACCTTCACATTTGAGTCCTTGACGCACCAATCCAAATAACATTTCTCCACAAAAATCGCAAAATGTTGGTGTCTTGTATGAATGAACTGACAATGCATGTGGACGAACAATTGTCACATCTGGAATGTTTATCACTGCTGGAAAAAGAAATGTAAAAGTTTACAAAAAATATGAGTGTTCAGTTCATATAAAGTAAAACTATAAAAATTAAGTTTCCATACATTTCCAGTGAAGAACAAATATCCAGTGGTAGCTAAATTTTACCTATTTATGCATACTATACCAAACCATTCTTAGTGAAAACTCTGTGAAAATGCTAATGATAGCCAATTTGAACATATAGTCCAGTAACACGTTCATTGCCCATGAAGTTAACTAATGTCATGGGTGGCTTAGTTATTGACGTTGGAGGGGCGTGTGGTAATGGGTCTTCTAGCACTCAGTGTCTGTTTGTCCCGCATAACATGCAGTCACAACACAGGTGGCGCTGGGTGTTGATGCGTCATATCAGGTGGGCAGTGAACGTGTTAAAGTACCGTTACAATTACCCTCTTCTGGTTTTTGACTTTTATCAGTATACTTTTTTCCTGATGCATTTTTGATAATACTCCCACATGTCAAATTTCATTTGCCTTTGAGAGACAGAATGCAATCAGACAAACATTTTCCAAAAAAACTTTTGAATGCGAAAGAAGAAAACTCAGAAAAAAATTATTTTACGACATTAAATTATGGGTACATCCCAAACAACTTTTAACAAAGCACATATTTAATGAGATAATAAGTAATAAACCTATTACAGCGCCATCTATTATCTTTAATTAGTTGAGTGCAGACTGAAAACTGGTTACTTACATTTTCCAGAAAGTATAATTTCGATAATCGTTTCATCGGTGACATCTGCAGCAGAATTAATAACTTGAAGAATATTAAGAGAGTTGTATTCATGTCGGAATAGCAAAAGGCGATCTCCTAATTTATTAATGCCATGATCTGGAAACTATGAAAAAACAAGTTATTTCAGTTTCAAAATTAATTAATTATATTCAATTAAGCTACAAATTTTATGTTTTAAAGTAAACTACACTTATTATAAATAACAATAGTAATAATCTTTATTAAGGTGCTCGTAAATAAAATGTTACAAAAAGATTGTTAATATGGTAAAGTATTAATAATAATTAAAATTCAGCAGTTAACAGAATGTTACAAAAACTGAAATCGGTAGAGGATCAAATGTCAATATGTCAAGTAACCAACTCTATAGCATCGTTTTCTAAACCACATAACACATATCGAGCGACAAATTCTGATTGCTAATTAATATGATTATTCAATTTTTAGCAATTATATATGTTCGCAGTTTATATGCCCTTTCCAATCAAAAAAGTTTTACGCCCTGAAGATACCTGTTGTAGAGATGTACAGTGTGTTTATAAAGTTAATATCTATGTTGCAGGGTAAAAAACATCGTGATAAAAAGATTCGAATCAGATTCTTTTCATTTAAATCGATGTTTTGATTTAAATGATTATTTAAAAACTTTTAATTATTCCTGGTTAATTGCACAAAGTAATAACATATTCTTTGCAAAATTAATGTTTCGTTTAAATATTTTAATAAGAACAGTAATGTAACGTTTGAGCAAGTAACCATCTTATTAAGTGTCTTATTTTTATTTTGAATTATTCTGTAAAATAAAATTTTTATTTCTTGTATGAATTTAGGTAGATGTAAAAACTACTTTTAATGTACACATGTCAAATAAAGTATACAGAATGAGTAAAAAGTAACCATAATGTCTGTAACTTCGTAAATATTGATTGAAATAACCTTAATAAAAGTTGTTTATTAAATTTCTGTGCATACTTTGTCACTATTCAATTTTGTAAACCTTTCGTTATTTGGGTACTATGGCAACCAACTATTGTTTTTTAAATAGCACCCAAAAATTTTTCACGTTTTTAGATGCAGCAATTATTTCTATTTCTGGTACAATATTTTTTTCACAGGATTACATTAGCAAACTTTTGGATGAAATACCTTTGAAATTTAAAAATGTCTTAGTTCCCATAGCAACCAAATAAAGCAACTTATAAAAAATTTAACATTGACAAAATATGTGCTAAAATAACAATAGTATATAGTGGAATCAAGTTCAGGACCAATGCACCTCATCAATACCTACAGACACAAGTTTTTAATACCAAACCACAGTATACTTATTCATACAGTAGCGAAAGCAAAGGTCGTTTATGGTAATTATAGCACCAAGCGGCGAACAAGTTACACTAAAGTCTGACAGCTGACGGTAGTGTTTCTCTGCTTTTTAAACGTTATAAGAACAATTTTCAAGCTGTTTGCCAGTGTTTTTATAAAAATTTGATTAGTGATATACCAATCTATTATGAGTCTCGAAAGGAAGCGCATGTTCCGCCGTGAACTGCAAAAACAACAAAGGAAAGAATCCTAACATTAGTTTTTTTACATTTCCCAAAGATCCAAAAAAGTAATAAATTCTAATAAATATTAAAACATTAAAGTTTGACTTTCTCGTCGTTCTAGATCAAAACAGTGGGTTGTAAACTGTAGACGTGAAGATTTACGTGAAAAGGAGGTGGGATATTTGAATAAAAACTGCACTTTGTGTACGCTGCATTTTGAAGATTCGCAGTTTACAAATGTAGAGAAGAAGAAGTTGGTTCACAACGCAGTACCAACAATATTTCAAATTAAAAACCCTCCTAAACCACTTTTGTGTAAAAGAACACTACCAGCACTTTGAATAATAAAGCCTTGTTAATATAGGTATTATTTACTGTTTAATGTATAAATCAAAACTTATTTTGTTAATAAATCATATTACTGGCATTATCTTTGTATTATTTAAAAACCATTATATAATGTAGCTCGTAATTTTTCTGTTTTGCTTATTAAAAATATGGTAACAACAACGAACTGGATTGGAATTTAAAACCCGCCATAATTTAAACGATAGTTTAGCTTGTCGACCGCTGGGAGCGCCACTAGTTACAGCTTACCAGGCGTTATATGGGCGCTTTCGCTACTGTGTAAATAAGTATACTGTGACCAAACCCAGAAAACAAAAATCAAATGTTTTCATCATTAAATAATGCACAAGAAATAATATTATAATGATCAGTTTCAATCAGATGATAAAAATTCTGTGTGAAATGGTTAATATTTTTTAATTGTCAGTAGTAACAAGGAGAGAATTCCATGATAATGTCATATTTTGTGGCATCACTAGGTCACACATATCGATCTTCTATCGATTTTTATATGATTGTGCAACCTAACCTCACCAAACAAACAACCAAACGCGCGCCGGTTGTAACTTGGCTTCACTTTCTTTCCTGTTTATAAATATTAGTGTCTTGTTTTTGTGATTCTTTAAAAAATAGTTCTTTTCAGAACTAATAATTGTTTTAACCTTGTAAAACTTCAACCTCTCATTATGCCGAAAGGGAAACCTCTCTGTAAGCAGTCTAAAGAGCTGGTTGCTAGTTTAATACGTTTGCCTTTACTTGCTGTTAGGGAGGTATGTTCTTTTTATAATTGTTGTTTATAGTTTGTAAAACTATAGTTATTGTTTATTGCAGAGACTTTCGAATGCTTTAAACCTTAACATGTCAACCCTATTTCAAAAACAGTAAATTCTAACGAAGTTTTACACAGTGCAAAAAGGAACAAAAACAGGAGCAAGTCTGTTGGTGAAATCGATAATTTTGACCAGGTCGCAATTCGAAATGTATCGAGAGAGTAAGTACTTCGTTTGGTTTCTCAATTTTTGTCAATATTTACATTTTCATGTTTTTAGAACAACACGTAACCCGAAAATCTCTTTTGGATTTGCTAATAGAAAGAGATGTTTTTAATGGAGGTATCACACTTCATTAGGGAAAATATTGAAAGACATTGGTTTTCGTTGGAAAAAATATGATCCGCGTAGAGGACTAATCGAGTTGTAACATATAGTTTTACGTAAAGTAGAGTTTCTACAAAAATATGTAAAAAATGTACAATCGGCTAATCCATCGCAGTTTGTCTACCTAGATGAAACTTGGGTTAATGAAAACGGTTCTGTAGGTAGATCGTGGCAAGATGACAATCACAAAAGTGTAAAGAGGAGTAAAAGTGAAGGAAAACGGTTAGTTTTTACTTAAAATTAGCTAGAATGTGGTTTTAACCTCTTAATATTTTCATCCAGTACAAAAATCCAGATTATCATGGTTCAATGAACCAAGGGAATTTCTTGACATGGTTTGAAAATCAATTATTAAAAAATTTAGAAGAGCCATCGATAATTTTAATGGATAACGCCAGTTACCACTCCACAATAAAGGATAAAGTTCCAACTACAGCGTGGAATAAGCCAGTGATACAAGAATGGATAATTTTGTTCTAGAAATGCACCCCCGAAGTCATATGCTGCAGATACTCTTGCAGAACAATACGGGCATTCTGTATTAAGGCTGCCTCCCTATCATTGCATTTTTAACCCTATAGAAAATATTTGCGGAATATCAAAGACATATTATAATAAACATGTTGGGAGAGATGGCTACGGGGTTGTAAATGCCTTAGCTATGTGGCAAGAAGCCTTAGGTACTGCAACGCCGGAAGTGTGGAAAAAATCCATACAGCATGCTGAAAAAGAAATAAATAAATGGTGGGACAGAGAAGTAGAATTCGATAGGGACGATGTTAATCCTCTAATAATTAATATAAATGGGGAGTCAGAAGACAGCAGCTATTATGACAGTGAGAGTGATTAGAGGATTACAGGAATCATAGTGGGGTTACTTTTTAGTAACTGGTTAAACTTGGTTTAAATAAGTTACTATTTTGTACTTTCTAAAGTGCTATGATGCTTAAAAATTACAAGATATAATTATGTGTCATTTTATGTTCTAACAATAACAGAAACATTCTCTTAAATATGGTTTTAACTTTAATAAATAGAAAATTTTTAAATGTTGGCTTGATTTAATCTCATATGGAGCCCCATCCACAAGCATTAATATTTCCACAAATAGTTACACATAATACCTACTCAGATAATTGTAATCTTCAACTTATATATAAATAAATACTATTATTGTTGCAATTTTTAATTGTCTTTGATATCTTTTCTGCTAAAATCTTTAATTTCATTTCATATTATCAACCAGAAATGAATTAAATTTTACATTTGGTGTAACATGTGTTGCATATCCAGTTCTTATTAAAATCATTTTTACTGTAATGTAAACATGATATTTTTATGATGTCATTGTGACGTCATCAAATATCGGTGACGTGCATTGGTCCTGAGCGTGATTCCACTATATTCTGTCATTAGGATTAAAAGTGACACTTTGTTTGACAAGCAATTATGTTTGCATGCGAGGCAAAGCGCAACGTAGCCGAGCAAATGTAAAAATTGCGAGTCAAACAAAGTCACTTTTAATCCGAATAACACATACTATTTTTTCTCCAATCAAGAAGTACAGTCATGCTCACATAAATCTACTACAAACATATTTGTTTTGTGTAATTTATGTAAATTGTATTGTGACTACCTCTTACACAAGGCGTTTAGATTCATACTGATTCAAATCAAATTGACATCAAAGTCAAATTGACATCTGTCAATATGTTAGGTAGCATTTTGGAACTATTTCAAAAATATACGTAGTATGGCAAGAAAACTTAATAATATCGAAAAAATGCACATTATAGCCAAGCAGGAAAAAGGGTACACGATCAGGCACGTGGCAGAAGAGATGCATATAAATAAATTCACGGTATTGAATGTAAAGAAGAGGTGGGAAAATGAAGGAAGTTTAGATCGGAAATGCTTTGTAAGAATTACCACGCAGGAGCAAGATAACAATTTAGTGGAATATTTGAGAGTGCATCCATTCGAGTCTGCGAGAAAAGCTGTTCTAGAAACCCATTTTCCGGGTTCCCGGCAAACGGCAACTCGAAGATTAAAAGAAAACGAATTAAGATGCCGTATTGCAGCAAAAAAAGTTAAAATGTGTGAAGAAAGGAAGTAGGCGAGATTACTGTATGCCTTGAATCATATTAATTATAGACCAGAATTTCGGCAAAATGTGGTCTTTTCTGATGAAAACACCTTTCAATCAACAAATAATGGAGCGATTTGCATTTATAGACCACCAAATACAAGATATGAAGAACGATATTTAAATAATAGTGATAGGGAAGAGAGATTTTTAATCAACATATCGGGGTGGATCAGTTATCATAATACCTGGAATGTGTTGGAAAATTGACAGAAGGTTTAATTCAATAAACTATATTAATGTTTTAGATAATGTAATGTTGCCATCTGTGCATCAAATATATCCCAAAAATAATTTCATTTTTCAACACGATTATTCTCCTATTCATACAGCACACATAGTTACCGAATGGTTTCAACAAAATATTGTGGAAGTTTTGCCGTGGGTTTCCAAAAGCGCAGACATGAACCCTATAGAAAACGTGTGAAAATATTTTTTTTATTTGCCTTATTTTTCGTCTAGATCCTTTTTGTTATCAATTATACAGGGTTGCAATGTAGACTACTAGTTCTGTTGGTGTTTGACAAGGAATCGGGCGACCGTTCACATCCTACGAAAGACACGAAAAGTACATTTAAGCCTACGATTAAAAGTGTAGCCTAGCAACACTTAGATTTTTGTATTAGTAACTAAAACTTCAACTTTAATGACAAGTAATAGTATTAAAAGAAGCGACTTTTCAGACGGTTGGAGAAAAACAACTTTTTATTCTAATTGTCTTAAAAGTCACTTCTTTTAATACTATTACCTGTCATTAAAGTTGAAGTTTTTGTTACTAATACAAAAATGTAAGCGTTGCTAGGCTACACTTTCAATCGTAGGCTTAAATGTACTTTTCGTGTCTTTCGTAGGATGTGAACGATCGCCCGATTCCTTGTCAAACACCAACAGAACTAGTAGTCTACATTGCAACCCTGTATAATTGATAACAAAAAGGATCTAGATTAAAAATAAGGCAAATAAAAAAATATTTGGATGTATCACTATATCAGAAGAAAACCATTTGGTTTTTAGTATGTTAAAAATTATTTAGTCTCTTAACTTACTGTACATTATTACATACAATTTTATTGCTATAGTAGAGTTAATGTTTTAGTAGCAGAGCTTATTGCTGCCAACAATTCATTACGCTGCAGTTTCTGAAATGTGGTTATTCAAATCTACAGAATTATGCTATTTTTTACTATTTTGATATTTTTTTACAAAATTATTGTTAAAACATACACGTTTTACACTTTACTGTCAGTAAAAATTCTTTCTACAAGACAACTGTTATGCTTATAGATAAAAAAAATTGTGTTAGATTGGTTAGTGTTATTCCCAATTCACGTCATTACAGTTATGAATAGTAGTAACAGTATTCTGCAAACATCTACTTACACAATACATAAATAAAATCAACAAATTACCTTGTTATTAATAAAATCACATGCCAGGTCTTTCAAAGTTTTCAGATTGAGTGAACACTGGGGAACAGTTACTGTATCTCGGACTAAACCAAATTGGAAAAGGAAAGTAATATCAGGTCCTTTGCCATCCATGATTATTAACGTCCGTGTTGCTAAAACATTTAAAAACAGTTAAATTTAGTATGTCTTGTTATTCAATGTGAGCAGTGAAACATAACTAACTAAAAAAAGAAAAGTGATTTCTACATCACAAAACTAATGTTAAAAAACGGAGTGACTAGTGAGGAACCACAACTGCAAGGTAGATGCCCTGTCAAAATAAAAATCAACCTAAACGTAAATAAACTTTTATGTGTAAGGGAATTCAATTATCAACATAACCAAGAAGTCAAGTTTCGGTAAAAACTACATTGTACCTTAATCACGTTTTACAATTCCAGGCTAGATCCAGTTGAAAGAGCAGAAGTATTGAATAATTAATGGAGATGAAGGCAAACTCGAAACATGCTCAGAATTATACAGGATGCATCAAATTGCCTGTTAACTATGGGGATCTCTCTTATTTTAAGAGCTACGGCGATGGTTAAATTAGAGAAAAATTGTGGAATTTTATGCCCATTAATAATATATAAAGAAATTGGAGCTATCTTAATTAGTTTCTGAATAAACTAAAAAAAAACTAAAATTTTGAATTTTTTGTTTTCGGCTATAAGTCATTTGTCATTTGTATTACATATTTCTAGTTAACGCATTATTAGAACACTTTTTTATGCTGAATCTATTTTGTCTCAGAGTTGATATAACTGCTACCATTGCTCATTTTCGACTTTCAACTTTTTTTTTCTTATGGTCATTCATTTGTTTCTGTAAATAATAGCTCAAAGTTTCCTGAAATTTTTGCATACCTAATGTATCTAAAGGTAGAAGTAAATTAAAGTAGTCTTTTGTTTTTCTTCCATCAGTTCATGGTCTACTAGAATTTTTTCAAAATAAATTAAATGACGTGGTCTTTCCATGGCACTCTTATGAAATTTTTAATTTCTGTAATAAAATGCTCAAAACTTAAACAAAATGCAAAGTGTGACACATCGTTGAAATCAGAATTAAAAACTATTCAAATATGAAAAAATTTCAAATGCCAACCATAAGAAAAAAAAAAGGTGACAGTCGAAAATTAACAATGGGAGCAGTTATACCAAATCTGATACAACATTTAGATTCAGCATAAAAAAGTGTTCTAATAATGCGTTAACTAGAAATATGTAATATAAATGACAAATAGAGTTATAGCCAAAAACTAAAAATCCAAATTTTGTTTTTTTCAGTTTATGATCCCATTATAAGCTGTGATGCTCGTAATGGGATCCGTAATTGAAGCTGGTAAGAATACGGTAAACCAAATATCCTTTGAAAACCAAAAACATTATACTGGTAACGTGAGTTCTTATGAAAATACAGCTAATGAAAATCGTGACAATGCGGTTAAGGAAAATAAGCACCAAATGTACAAAGAACACGGAAAGCAGATGAAAGAAGCAACTTTACGCAAAACCTTATTATCGATTTAAAAGCAACTAAACTTCCCTCGAAAACACTTTGTATTGGCCGTTCAAAGGGACATTTACAGACTGCAATAAGCCTCCCAAGTAAACAAAACAGAAGTGCTTTATTAGTTCCAAACAAATTTGCCTACAAAAGTCAGTCATCCACCAACTAATCTTTGAGTGGTTAAATTTAATGTACCAACCAGCTATTAAATTTTGATGTCACCTATCTACCAGATGCAGCAGTGATACAATCAGAAATACACCAACCTAAAGTCAAAAGTTAGTTAATGAGAACTGAGCTTGTAAAATGTGCCTCGACAGTTCCAATAGTAAAGCCACTATTTTTGTATTACATATGATGCCTTTCAAAGGTGTTATACATATTATTTTACATTTAAAACGGGTGGCTCAGTTAATGTCTGCAACTTCAGAAACTTCTTTAATAATAAATACTAAATTGTAACATTTTTGCCAAAATTAGTTTTGCGCCTTTGAAACTGAATAGATGCATAATATGCACATTGCAAATTATACTTTCAACAAATGAGTATCTAAATCCTTAAAAAACTAGTACAAAACATTTTTCTGTTTACAATAAAAACACATTTGTTTGTAAGCACCAAATATGCACAAAGAATTAAAAAATGGGTAATAAGGAGTATACCTACAGTAACACAAACGAACATACTAAATTATTATGCTATTCACATTTGGTAACCGAACTTGTGTTAGTATTTTAAGGTACGGACAGGTTTTTATTTACCGTTAAGAAGTCATGAAGATGTGTCTGCTACAAAAGTGCCCTAATAAAATTTGGTTTGCCCTGATATCTAAAATAAAACTTCTGTGGCAACAAACACGAACAAATATTAACTAACACCACTACAACTGCTCATCCACTACAAGCGCAAAGAAATTAACTTTTTCTCGTGCAATAATTTACTAACCATCTCCAACTACTTGGCTTAAACGTAAACCAACAAACTGTGACGCATCTGTGGCGGTGTCGCTAGCACCAACCCAAGTAGCAGTGACTTTCTATAGTATGATCAAAAAGTCATTGGATCGCGGTTGCTGTGGAATTTCAAAGCTATCTATAGAATTACTTACTTCTAAATCTCGCTCGATTATGGCGAAATTGGGAAATCTTTCACGGAATTCATTTAAACATAAATTAGGTGAATAAACCCAGCTACCGTTTTCACCACGATTTCCATTACGGTAATATGCTCTAATCATAAAAATTTTATGTTCTGTTTGAAACATTTTTAATTATAATCCGCTGACGGGGCCTGTTCATATCGGCCAGTGTTCATATCGGCCAAAAGCAGTTTTTGTTCACATCGGCCAATTTTACGTGATCACAACGGCCAACATGTTCAGATCGGCCAACAGCACTTTATGTTTATATCGGCCAACTTGTTCATATCGCCCACTTTTAGTTTTGATCATATCGGCCAACTTGATCATATCGGCCAACGACGCCGTTAAACGTAAGAAACACCAATAGTAGCCGAATCGTAACTTTTACGCAAGGACGACCGACGCCTTATACTTTTTCAGAACGCCCATTACTTAATCATATCGGCCACTTTCATTTTTGATCATATCGGCCAAAAGTAGTTTTGATCATATCGGCCAACTTGTTCATATCGGCCTTTTTTAGTTTTGATCATATCGGTCAACTTGTTCACAATGGCCAGTTTAATTTTTGATCATAACGGCCAAATACAAAGTATATCATTTATTTTGTTAAATGCGGATTTGTGGTACAAAATGACGTACGAAATGCGCGAAAAATACTTCATGGTGGCGATATACTTCAATCGTAATTTTAGTACTTCTTTTTTTTTTTAATTAAGAAATATATATTTTTAAAGCGGGGCTTGATTTATTGAGAATCACTCACAATTGATTACAAATTGTAAAACAAATGCCATTTGCCTTTAAATGTGCACCACAATCGAATTACTCTTACCGAACTTATAAAACATTAATTGAAACAGTGATTTTTTTTATTTAAATTAATGGTTAGTTGCAATAGACAGTTGAATGCTACAATAAAATTGCTTTTAAATGCGGGGGGAGGGGGCAGCTTTGAATGGCCCCAAAATCCCCCATGTATCTTATACAGGGTGCCCCAATAGTGTGAAATTCCTCAATATCTACTCTACTATTCGTTATAGAAGAAAATAGTAAACATAAAAGTTGTTTGTTTTCGCAAGATGCACAATCTAAAATTAGTTAGACCTATACAGGGTGTTTCGTTTTTCCTGGACAAAAGCAAACTTTGCTATTTTAAATACAACACCCTATATATTATTTCATGTCGTTTTAAAATAATGAAAGTAAATTTCAAGAGATTAATGTAAAAGAATTTTTTTTAATGACCTTTTTTGTCGTAAACTATTCTGTTTGTCCTATAGATAGGACACCCGTTGAACAATTCGTTCGAATTAGAACGACATAACCGCCACTTTATTTAGTAATCAGTATAGACCGGATTTTAGAAAGTTGAAAAACGCAAAATAAGAGATAAAAGCAGGAAAAAAGCAAGATAAATTAGGCTACAATAAATATAAAAGAGAATATTGCATTGTTTCTCTCTGCAGAACCGCTTTCTTTGGAACCCACGAGCCGCCACAGAAATAGGGAGATTTGTGTGTATATAACAAAGTTTAATTAGTATTGTACATTTCATTGTAATAAAACCAATATAAAAATAATATGTATAATTTAGTTAAGTCAAATAACTCAATGAAGATGAACTAATGGTAAAAAGTACTACTTTATTGACAATCTTTAAGAATATTGCCAATTAACGTTAAAAATCTAGCAGACGGTGAACTATAGAACTATGTTTGCTGACATAATCTGCGAAGTTCGTAATTTTTTGCTTTTATGTTTTACGCTTGCGATCAGTGGGTCATGGGGGCCAGCTGGTAAGTGGTCCTTTTCGTCTAATCTACCGCGAGAGATATCTCGCAAGTCGCATTTAGTGGATCACGCACATTGTTAGCAAAGTGTGGCGGTGCTCCATCCTGTTCACGAACACAAACTTCCAATATGATCAAAACTAAAAGTGGCCGATATGAACACGTTGGCCGATATGAACACGTTGGCCGATATGATCAAAAATGAAAGTGGCCGATATGATTAAGTAATGGGCGTTCTGAACAAGTATAAGGCGTCGGTCGGTCGTCCTTGCGTAAAAGTTACGATTCGGCTACTATCGGTGTTTCTTACGTTTAACGGCGTCGTTAGCCGATATGATCAAGTTGGCCGATATGATCAAAACTAAAAGTGGGCGATATGAACAAGTTGGCCGATATGAACATAAAGTGCTGTTGGCCGATCTGAACATGTTGGCCGTTGTAATCACGTAAAATTGGCCGATATGAACAAAATCTGCTTTTGGCCGATATGAACATTGGCCGATGTGAATATGACCCCCGCTGACTTTTCAAAGTAAATGTCAAAACTAATAGAAATAAATAATTTCATAGATGACTTGTCAATTCCACAGCAACCGCTATCCAAAGACTTTTTGATCATATGTTACATAGTCAATCGTGATTCCTGATACTTTGGATACTTTTATTATTAAAAAAACACCATGTCTAGCTCCAGTTCCACTTTAACGTGGAGCATTAATAGTATATTTCATTAGGAGTCTGGAAATAAGGATTTTTTCGTGCGCGTGTGAAAAATTCTTGTGTGAGGCGAAGCCGAACACGGGAAGTCATGCAACCACGGCAAATCCGTTTCTGGACGTGTAATGAACCATACTTTTTTATTATTATACTTATCTGAAAACAACGCAAAAAAGGATAAGAAGTAAATTTAAAACATTTTATTTTCAAAGTAATAATAATACATCGTAATAGTACCAAGGTGAAAGATGAATTTGTGAAGGTTACAGTGGTTATTATTTACTCCGAAAGTAAATTCAAATATTGGGTCCTTTCGAGTGAGTTTTAACACGGTTTTTGGTGAAGAGCACGGGGAGGCGGTTAGAGAGAAGTGGAGATAGAAATCAGGACTACAGATATACAGGTCAGATAGAAAATAGCAGAAATTAGTTATAACCTTAAACGCTGTAAGATAAGATAAATAAGTGCAGCTGGCAGGAGGCCGTCGCGCAAAATTGGCGGTTAGGCAACACACAGAGCAGCAAGCGGCAAGAAGAGTTGCAGACGTTCCCGAAGGAGCAGTTTGTAAGGCTATTGTAACCCTAGCCCTTAATTAGAGTATTTTGATATATTATTGGAAATTTTAAAATCATTTCTTTATCTAGTATTTAAATAATTTACATACTTTATTATTGTGCAATAGCATAGTTCATTTCATATATTTCAACATGCTTGCTTAGGTATTTGGAGTCAGCTTAATGGTGTAATTAAAATTACCAATTTTGCTGAATCTTATTGAACTTTGGTAAAGTAGGTTAGAAGTATGTGCAACAAATTGTGAAGATATATAAATTCTTTTATAAATTGCTATATTGCAAATTTGCATGAGGAATTAACTTTTGTCAGAAATTACCCTTTTAAATTGTTTTTCAATGCAAAACGTATTCACATCAATCATCAAAACTTTATATGCAAAATTGATTTGGAAAAGCTTAGTTCCTCATGGAAGAGTTGTTCTCTAGCTACGGGCTGGAACACCACAAAGTTTAGAGTTGTTCTCTAGCTACGGGCTAGAAACACCTCAGAGCTTTAAGTTGAAAGTTTTGAGTTTTTATTTTATAACAGGAAAATAATTTCTTGTTAATGTAAACCAAAAGTTGTTTAATAATATTAGAAGTGTTAATTAATAATCTTGTGACCAAACTTACAAGTAAGTAAGTTAAACGATATTTTTACATTGTAATTTTTGTGTAATTGTTTGTGTTTGTTGGATTTTTATTAATTTATTAATATATTGATCGTTGGATATTTGGTGTTATTATTCATACATTTCTTCCAGTTTAATATTTATTTCAGGGATAAACATATTAAATTATAAATAGCATAATACAAGCAGATCTTGTGCTTAATAAAATCCAATTCAGGTTTTTAATGGGGTTAATAAAAGCCTGTCTTGGTTAATCGACGTTTTCAGGTTGTGCATCTGAGTTGTTAGGGAAAGCTTGAGTATTTCAGGCATAGATAAAAAATATAATACGTTTATTTCAGGTGTTCGAATCTGAGGGCTCGGTTATACTATAGGCGATTGACATTACCGGTGGTGGCGCCACTAAACCAACAAAATGGCTGTTGTGGGACGTATACTTCTTGTTATTTGTATGTTTGCAGTGTGGGTTAGCGGTAGTTTCATGAGTGGTTTGTCGTTTTTATAAGTTAGTTTGTGTGTTATATTAGTACATTAAAACACAAGTTTTATAAGACTGATTTTGGAGCACGCGTCCAAGTTTGGAAAACGAGCCGCTTGCGGCGAGTTTTCTAAAGGACAAGTGCTCTGAAATGTCTTATAAAACGTGTATTTTATACTATTTTTTCTATTTTGCGGTTTTTATGCCCTTTTAAATAAAAACTTCCAGTTCCAAAATGGGGATTTTGCGGTAGTTGGCAACCGAGCTATAAACGCACGCGTTTGCGTGCGTTTATAGCTTTCTTAAAGAACCAAAATAGAAAAACTTTTTTATTGTGTAGTTATTTATCAATACGAACGTTATATTGAGCAGGTAAGCTGTTTCCTGCCACTTTGCTACTGTGGTGTCATGGAGGTTAGAATAACTATTTACCTACTTAATTAATTTGAATTGTATTTATTATTAGCAGAAGGCATGGAAAGCACCTTTTTGTCTTTCAAGCAGTTGTTGATATTACCTCGCTAACTTAAATTGGTACATTTATACTTTGTACTACACTTTAAATATGTACATGTATGACACAATTGTTACAATTGCGATTAGTCAAGTCAGCAATTTTATGTTTTGTTTCAAAAGCATTGTGATGCAATGCTTTCATTTTTTAAAACTTCAATTTAAATATTTTTAAAAATTGTACATATTATTCTGTTGATAAAATTTTATATAGAACACATAACTAAACGGTCTTTCCACTTTACTCACTTGTACTATAAATAATTATTAAAATATTTAGCAGTTTTTTTTAATATTAGACCATGTAATTTTTCAGTTTGATGTGTTTTTCACTTGATGTATTTTATTTAGAACAAACTATGTATTTTGCACCAGTAGACAGAAGTTTTGAAATAATTCTTGTTACATTTAAACAATAAATTGCTTTACAATATGTTTTTGGTTTTATTTCTATCTTCATTTATGGTGATAGTATTGGCTAATGCATTGCTTCTTCAACTAGGTAAGTTATTTGTAATGCATGACTTCTAACAATAAATTATTTTTTAATAATTTTTTGTTGTCTAAAGTCATGCTTGTGGTACATAACTGAATTCAGAAAAAAAAAAACAATCAAAAATTATGATTCTTATTTACAAATAAAACGTTGGTGTCATTTCTGGTAAAACCAAAATTCCTTTCTTGGTGTGACATCCATATACACAACAATTAATGTTATTTACCATTTTTTACCACTCGTATTTAATAAAACTTTGTAAAAACTGGTAAACTTCAACAAGCCTCTATACAACTGCCACGTAAAACTACAAACTATACGTCCGTCGGTAATTACCAATACTGCCGCGTGGCGGCGCTTCGCTTAATGTAAATCGTCTATAACAATAATAAGTATAACGAGAAAAGGGGGAAAAAGTAATTGGCGTAATGGAAAACATATTAAGTGAAATTAATGAAAAATTAAATAAGTTGAAGGTGATGGACGCAAGATCAGAAAGAATGGAAAATAAAATTGATAGTATTCAGAGGGAACTGGAATTGGTTAAGAGGGAAAATAAAGAACTGAGAGAGGAAAATAAGGAACTAAGAGAAGAACTGAGAAATCAAGAGGAGAGAATTGAACTAATGGAGAGGGAAATAAGGAAAAGGAGAATAGTGGTGCAAGGGGTAGAGGAAAGCAAAAGTGAATCAGATTTAGAATTAAAGGAGAAGATAAGGTTATTACTAAGAGATATGGGAATTAAAATAGACATAGAAAAGGATACACAAGAAATAACAAGACTAGGAAAGCAGGATGTACAGATGGGAAAAATACGACCTATGCTAGTGGAGATGGTTACGTGGGAAAGAAAAATGGAAATTTTACAAGCAACAAAGAACCTTAGAGGGAAGAAAATTTGGATTCAGGAGGATTATACAAAACAAGTAAGGGAACAACGGAAAGAACTAATAAAATATATGAGGGAGGCTAGGGACAAAGGATATAGAGCGCATATAACCTACAATAAGCTAAAGGTAAATGGAGAGACCTACACGATTGAGCAACTTAAAAACTATGGGAAGGAAGAAAGTGGGGAGGATGTGGAAGGAAAAAAACCCAAAACGAGAACGACGAGTGACAGGTCACCTGGAAATGATGCAAATGAGGAAATGAGGAAAATAATGAGAAGGATCACAAGCACTGACCGGAGCTCAAAAAACTGATAAAGCAACAAAATAGGACAGAAACAAAGGATAACGACAACAAAGGCGAGAAAAAGGATAAAGTGTTGGGCCAAGCGATAGAAATGGATAGGAGTAAAGGGTTAAGTAAAATCAGTGGATTAAAAAATAACAACAAATCACATAAGACGACCAAGGCGAGACATGGAAAATGAATATGGGAGCAATGGGTAAAAATAAAGTAGAAAAAGACAAATTATCAAAAAGAAGGAGTAAAAGTAAAGAAATTACTATAGGAACTTGGAATCTGAGAGGAACGTTCGAAGAGGGAGCATTAAGAAATTTGGTAGCGGAAGTAAAGAAATACAAGTTAGATATAGTTGCAGTGCAAGAAACTAAACAGAAAAACAATGAAATTATGGAAATAGCAGAATATGTATTATTCCATAGTGGCGGGATAAACAGAAGATTTGGTACTGGGTTTCTAATAAGTAGGGATTGGCAACACGCAGTGATAAACTTTGAACCGATAACGGATAGAATGTGTAGCATAAGACTCCGGAGAAAATACCAAAAGATAACCATTATAAACATACATGCCCCAACAGAGGAAAATACACTAGAGGAGAAGGAAGAATATTATGATAAGTTAGGCGAAGTGTTTCAAAAAATACCTAAATACGATTTGAAAATCATAGTAGGCGACTGCAACGCGAAAGTGGGGAGAGGAGGAATATATCCCAACCAACGGAAGGTTCAGCAAGCATGCAGTGAGCAATGGTAACGGGCTGAAATTGATAGGATTTGCAATAGAAAGAAATATGAGAATAATGAGTACAAACTTTCAACGGAAAGACATTTACAAGGGGACATGGACATCCCCTGATGGTAATACTATTAACCAAATAGATCACATTCTAGTGGAGGAAAAACATGTGAGTACAATAACTAATGTTACAAGTTGCAGAGAAGCGGACGCCGATTCCGACCACTACCTAGTTAAAATAAAAATAAAACAAAAAATACCAGATAATAACAACAAAAAACGGGCGAGGATAGAAAGATACGACATTAGCAAAACTACAAAGCGAGAATAACAGAGATAAATATGTAGAGGGGCTAAGTGAAAGTATACGTGTAAACGGAGAAAGAAGCAGTGTAGAAGGGAAATGGGAGAAAATAAAAAATGCCGTAGCAGAAACAGCAAAACGCGTACTTGGAAGAAAATGCGGAGGCAGAAAAGAGCACTGGTATGATGAAGAATGCAAGAAAGCAATGGAGGAGAGAACGCAGGCTAGAATAAAAATGATAAATAAGGGGACGGAAGAAGCAAAACTGGAGTTCAGAAATAAAAGAAGAATAGCAAAGCAGATATGCAGATCAAAGAAAAGGGAATATAAAGAAAAAGAGTTGGAAAATTTGGAAGAAAACTATAGAACCAAAGAAGTTAGGCAATTTTACCAAGGAGTGAAAAAGAAAAAGAGTGGTTTCCAGACAAAACGAATCTACTGTAGAGACAAAGAAGGTAATCTAATAGTGGACGAGGAAAGGGGTTTGACAAGATGGGCGGAATATTTCGAAGATACACTGAACGACATAGAAGAAGTGGAGAGTGAACTAGAAGTACAAGTTGAAATTCCTGATGATGATGGAAGAGAAACGATAGCTCCACCGACGAAAAACGAAGTTAAATCAATAATTGAGAAACTAAAAAACAACAAAAGTCCAGGTGAGGAAGGTATCAATGCAGAACTAATAAAATATGGTGGAGAGGCGATAGAGGAAGAGATATATAAGCTAATCAAGAAAATTTGGCAGGAGGAAGAAATGCCGAAAGCATGGTCAAATGCAGTAATATGTCCAATTTTTAAGAAGGGGGACAAAACAAAGTGTGAAAATTATCGGGGTATAGCACTTTTAAACGTAGTTTACAAGATTCCAGCGAGTCATATCAAGGACAAGATGATAATGTACGTAGAACAGATTATAGGAGAGTATCAATGCGGCTTCAGACCCAATAGATCGGTAACGGACCAAATTTTTACCCTTAAGCAAGTGCAAGAAAAATGCCACGAATATAAGATTGCAATTTATGTGGCATTTGTGGATTTCAAACAGGCGTACGACTCTATCAATAGAAACCAACTGTACAAAATAATGCTCGAGTTAGGAATCCCAACAAAGCTCATTAAGCTAACTAAGATGACGCTGACAAACACATGCAATAAAATTACAGCAAACGGAAAATTATCGAGATCGTTCAATGTAAATAAAGGACTACGTCAAGGGGATCCCCTATCAGCGATGCTTTTCATCTTAGCGGAGGAATGGATGATGAGAAAGAGTGGAATAAACAGGGAGGGAACTGTATATAATAAAGGGCACCAAATTATCGCCTATGCAGATGATTTGACCATCCTAACACGAACGAAGCTAGAGCTGAAGGAGATCCTGGTAAAGATAGAGGCAACATCAAAGATTTTAGGGCTAAAAATAAATGAAAATAAAACGAAATACATGGATATGAGCGGGGAAACGGATTTCAGACCTAATACATATTTGAATATTGTAGGGCAGGAAGATAAACAGTATAAATTCGAAGAAGTAGAGCAGTTTTGTTTCCTGGGAACGATAATAACCAGAAATAACGACTACAGCAAAGAAATAAATGCCAGAATAGCAGCGGGGAATAAAAGTATGGGTGCCCTGAGTGGTTTAATGAGGTGCAAAAATGTGTCACGTGAAGTTAAACTGAAAGTGTATAAAACGGTTATTCGGCCGGTAGTAACCTATGCTAGTGAGGTGTGGACAATTTGTAAAAAAGACAGAGAAAATTTAGAGGTGTGGGAAAGGAAGGTGTTACGAGCGATTTACGGGGGAAAGAAAGTAGGGGACGAGTGGATAAGAAGAACAAATGCGGAGATTTACGAATTGTATGGTGAACCACTGATAAGCGATGTAGCCAAATCCCAACGTATTAGATGGTTAGGAGACGTGGCGAGGCTCCCAGAGAACAGGACCACAAGGAAGGTGGTGGAAGGAAGACTCGTGGGTGTAAAAAGAAGAGGGCGGCCTAAGAACAGATGGCTAGATGCAGTTGAGGATGATTTAAGAACCTTGGGCTTAGGAAGATGGAAAGAAACGGCACAAGATAGAGGGAGATGGAGAACCATAGTACAACAAGCCTTGGGCCTACACGGCCTGTAGAGCTTTCTATATATAATAGTACCAAACATGATTAACAATTCCATAGCAACGATTTATTTATTATCGGCATTGTTTTATTTTCTGTCAGTATAATTCGTCAGTTTTAAAAAATGTACTTGGAAGAAAATCCAGATATTCCTAAGAACATACTAGAGCAAGCGGCACAAGCCAGTGCTGATTTGTTACCAGCAAAATCCAGGTCAAGATATGAACACGAGTATCAACTTTTTATGGAATGGCGAGATCTCAAAAAAGTTAAATAAATAAATATTGTTTTTTCTTATAATTAACTCTAATTGTATTTTTTTATTTAGTGCACGGAAAAAAATCGGAGATCAGGAAAAATTTTCCGTGCGCTGTTCTGAAAATGCCACCTTTACGTCATTGTAAAATCGAATGAAAACAAGGTGTTTTCAGATAAGTACCTATAATAAAAAATATTTTATTTCATACTGTCTACCGTACACTACTTTACGTAATTAATTTGAGTCCGGGAAATGACACATTACAGTACTAGGCCGGGAAGTGTTGCCTCGCAACCTTTCGCCAATCACAAAACAAGAAAAATTTTCAAACATTTGGTTGCTATCATTACTATAACTAGATTATTCTTAATAATTTGCTTGATTAAAATATTATCCTTCATTTAAAAATTTAAAAAAGCGATACAGTAGGAAATAAAATGTTGTACGTCACACGGCCGTGAGATGATTTTACAATACTCGTCTCAAAATTCAACATCTCGACTCGTTATGTAATAAGTCATCTCCCGGCCTTATAACGTAAATAACTATTAAGATCCACGCGAAACGTCATCTGCACGGTCTGACTGTTTGAAGTTTATATTACGTGTTTTAGCGACTGCCTGTAACTTCGTAGTGGCTCAGGTGGACATGCGGCTGTACAGCGTTTTACTGCATAAACAGTTGATGGGTCGAATCTCGGTTGGGCCCAAATTTTTTTAAATCTTATGCTGCTTTTTTTTTAAACAATGTTGTTGGTCTTTACTGTATGCCCGAGGTTATGGTTAAGAGCAGTTATATTTTTAGAGAAAAAATACAAAAACAAAGTTGCATTCACTCACTGATAAATTAGTGCGCAGGATTGTGACGTCATCTCGTGGATAAAAAATATTTTAATGCTCCACGTTAACGTGGAGCTAGACGCGACAAAAAAAAACTTTTATTTCAAGTCACGCACTTTCAGAGTCATTCTTTAAGAAAATTGTATGCCGAATTCAAAAAGTGAGTCTTATACGCACAAGTCTGATTGAAATCTGCATTTTCAGATCCCTGTCCCCTGCGCCCAACCTCGTTAGTAAATGGCAACAATTTATTCTTTTAAATGTAATTGTGTAAAAACTATACCCATGAAATGTTGGAATATCTAAGAAAGTATTAGAACATACTGAATGGACCAAAAAAGAGTTTTTCTTAAACTATTTTACTTAAAATTTTAACGAGCTGTAGCTAAAGCAATACGCTCTCTTATAAGCTAGTCAAAATAGATATGTTTAAATTTTAAAGTAGTAAATGGCTAAACGCATTGAAATATTGAAAGACTTGACTAAAAGTCGTTAAAAGCCGTTTGCAAGCTTCGAAGAGATGCCCCGTTCAGTTTAATTTAAGTCTTGCTTTCAAAGAATCGCGTATCGGCAATTGGGTATTCCGTGATGCAAGCATGCGTGACTGCGGAGAAATTTGTTTCGTTTTAAATTATGTTTAAAACAGATATCGTTCTTGAGCCACGCGAGAGTTGATTTCAGAGATAAAAAATTCGTTGCTTGCGCAGCAAGCAACTTGACACTAGACACGCAATGTTAAAAACCAGTGTCAAAATGTATCTACGTTATTGGGGAGAGCCAGTCACGTACCAGATTTTAAAAGGCGGGAATGCCGCGTATATACAAAATTGTTACTGGGGAACTGCTTCATTTTGGAATCTTTGGCAAATTTATAGTCAATGAAAGTGTGTACATCAATTTATTGCAATCGAGTAAAATTCTAACTATACTGCCTTGCAAAGAGATGAAGGTGCTGCAGCGAGATTAATTGAGGCAGAACTTTTCCGCGTATGTAGATCGATCTGCATACGTTTGAAAAATGTTTTCTTTTAAAACATTTTAGACACTTAGTATTTCTTGCAGAACAGGTAAACAACTGATGTTTCTCTTTACGCAGGATTAGCATTTGGAAATACGAACGTTGCACGTGGAGGCGCTGTAATCGATGTTGCGTTTATGTTGTTACCTAGGTTAAGCAGCGGATGACCCCGCAATTGAGGTTAAGTATTAAATTGATTTCTTTTAATCTCTGCTTTAAATTATCTATTTAAAGTGAATTTAATTTTAATAATAAAAATTAAATCTAAATTCAGTTGTCAAAAAATTTAATACTTAACCTTCAATCCTTCAAATCCAACCTTCCTATAGTTGTAGCAGCTGACGCAGAAGTAGGGTCAATTTCTAAAGTTTGTGCCAGTCTATTGTCTGAATTGAAAACAGCTTGGATACATGAATGTGTGGCTGTGTATAATTCCGAATTGTGTTGGGCCAGCTTGAGTAACAGCATCGTTTAATAAAAGTTAGCTTGAGTCTTCTCTATCTATGGACTTTGCTTGTAATGATGACGCCGAATATTCTAAAAGAAGCCAGCGTTCAGGAGACTGAGTTACTCCCAGAAGAAAGTTAGTAATTGATTTGACACTGGGCTCCACGTCGATTGTCCATTTAACAAAAAAAACTCTTGCAGACCACTGACACATGCCCTTTAACCTATAACTGCGACAACATGGTCGAAAAGTCTACGGGAATCCCAAGACTACTGATTGTGCTCTCTTTAGAAGGGACCTCTCAGTCAGCTCATGTGAGGTGTCAGCTGCGCTATGGAACTATCTCTTATTTGTGGCTATGGTGAAGAAGGGAGAATAAGGGTACCTTGGTGAAACTTCCAGCTCCAAAAGCAAATTAAGAAGAGGCGCGGGCTCTTGAACAAGACAATGAGTACTGGCTCTCCTGATAACTAAGACAGTTACAAACAAACCCAAAGAGTCTACAAAGATTCTATTCATAAATAAAAAAAGCCTGCGAAGCTTACCAAAAGCAGCCAGACTGCACAAAGCACTCTCAAAAACTACTACAACTAGGCTAGAGACTTTGAGGACTTTGGTGACTACACGGGTACCGGTGAAGAAACACTCAAACATGTCTTAGAAATGCACTTCTCTGACTCAACGGTTGTGCACGATGGCTTCCCACCTATATCGACTCCTCGCATTGGTATTATCCCGATGGACTGGAAATCGCTTAAAAGTAGCGACCTACAGAAAGATCAGATGGGCTATATCCGCAACTCGATCTATTTAAAAGTCCAGGGCCCGATAGCATTTTTCCGGATCGTCTTCAAGAAGGGCTAAACAATGCTCCGAGGGCCGCTGTACTAAATCTTTCGCGCTTGCCTTGCCTCCGGGTACATAACAGCACCGTGGAGATTAGTAAACGTGGTTTCCATTCCATGGGACCGGGCGCACAACACACAACTGGTCAAAACCTTTTTGACCTATCAGTATAGTATAACCTCTTTTATTCTCAAAACGGAACAGATGCTGGTCGATAAATTATTAAGAGGTGTACTGATGATTACGCCACCACATCCCTGCCAATATGCGTGTCAAATGGGGAAGTCAGTTAAAGCAGTCTTTCACGACATCGTTCTTAGGATCGAGAAGGCACTGGATTACAAAGAACTCGTTCTAAGTGTACATTCGTGCCTCTTGGATATCAGAGGCCCTTTTGATAACACAATCTTCAAGTCCATATGGGCCGACGCCAACGAGCATGGAATTAAACCCACTAATATCCGGTGGATGCTAATAGAAAGCTGCAGCACAACAGCCACTCTTAATGAAGATGCCGTAGGAGTGGCCTTTAGACAATGCTGCTACGAGATGGGATACTTTCATCCTTAATGTGGTTCCTCGTTCTGGATGGTTCTTTCCGAGAGTTCAATGGAGCTGGCTTCTACATGAACGGTTAAGCAGATGATCTAGCAATACGTAAATTTCTACGTGTAACCATTGAGGTCACCTAAAGTAGGCTTTAAAGAACCAACATTTTCTAAAGTTAGTATTCTAAAGACCTTATAAAAAACTGCCTGCAAGTAAAAAACTTCCACATACGCACTGACCCACCCACGCACCCACCCATAGACAGGCATTTCTAAAACAAACACTATTAATTTGGGTTCCTTGGATCCCTAAAACATGTGTTTCCGCTAAAACCAAAAATTTGCATGAAATTAATACAAAAAAATAACTTTCCATACTTTAGTAGAAGTATGGGAATGTAAAAATGTTTGTTTTTGATATTTTAGAAATTTAAATTGTGACACATTTAATTTTTTTTTTGTTGGTGTATTATTGTTATTTCCTTATTGTTAGATGATGAAAATGAAAATTTTTCATTAAAACAAAAATTTTTTTGAGAATTTTTTGATTATAGTTATTTTTTTTGTAATAAAATAATCATATAAAGTTAAAACACTTCCAACATATTAAGTTTTTGGATTATATTGGACATAGTGAACTAACAACAAATTAATACAATAAAAAAATGTTGATAGGTTCATTTTTTAAACAAACAACAATTTAATTAAAATTTAACATTATATGATTTTCTCCTTTTCCCCCTCTTCTTTGTTTTCTTCTTCCTCTTCCCTGTCCTCTTTTACCTCCCCATCCTCTTCTGCGGTCACCGCAGCTGTGGTTTCCCACCACCTCGACCCTCCCACTGATATGGCTTATACTCGTTTTGTTTTATTCGGGCGTTGTTGGTACTCGTCATCATCATCTGACATGGAGCTGACTCGAGGGTCAATCCTGGATTACGCCAGGCCCACCCCATGCCAGTAGGTGGGTAGGAATTTATGTGATAGGTGGGATCGGGTGGGGTGTTGAACCGCGTTAGCATGTCTGCAATGCATACCGCAAGACACCGCTGCTGCAACACCAGGTAGTTAGTAAGCTACACATCAATGGGGGTTTTGAGTACGTAACCAAGAATGTTATGCATTTTAACTAAATAAACTTTGGTATCTAAGTTTCACATTGTTCTTATTTTACACATATCTATTGTTCTAAGATTACAGATTGAAAATATCTTAATTTCCTAATAGCTAATAAACTACTTAATACTATTCTTTGATCTAGCATGATCATATTTGGCGTTCCATTCCTGCCTCCTATGGATTCCTTTTCTTCTTTGGCCTGGGTGGTTGATTGTTGTCTACCGGAGTGTATGTGTGTGGAGGTTGGACCTGCTTTGTAGTGTATTTCTATTGACGCCTTTAGTATTTCTGCTGCTGCTGCTATTGATTCGGCTCCTCCCCAAAATTCTTCTTTCCCTAGGTCTTCTAAGTAGGCTTCTGCTTGTAGTGCTGAGCCGTAGGTATGTGCTAGATGGTCGTAGCGCGGAGCCAAGTTTCTTACATTTTCCTCCAGTTGCAAGTGGAATTTTTGTGGGTTTTCTCTGATGTATGACACGATTTTTTGCTTAAGATGAAAGCTTCTTTTTTGAGCTG
Organism: Ctenicera cuprea; assembly: GCA_958336395.1. Classification (NCBI taxonomy): domain Eukaryota; kingdom Metazoa; phylum Arthropoda; class Insecta; order Coleoptera; family Elateridae; genus Ctenicera; species Ctenicera cuprea. Next base: position 45,683,665 of record OY284486.1, on the reverse strand, counting down.
TTCTCGCGTTGCTGTGACATTTGTGTTTTGGTCTGCCATTGAGGCGAATAAATAGTTTCCATCTCCTGGGATTTTCGGCACTGTCAATTTGTGTCTGTCCGTATATACTGTTCCTGTTCCATGGTAGGTATTGTGTTTCCTGCTTCTGATGATTTCCGTTGGTTTGCTGGTGTATACACTTCCGTGTATATGTTTACGCAACTGTTAATACTATTAGTTGTTCTGATTGACAACAGACGTTAATGTTAGATACTAGAACCAATCTAATTTGACATACCCGCTTCTGAGCCTTAAATTCAACATTACGCTCCAAACCTTACTTAAATTACATGAACATAAACGTACTCCCTAGATGCTCTGTTCTACAACTTAATATATAAAGTTTCTTAATGTTAGGTGTATATCACTACCTTAGAGTATATAATAAATAACCATCTATACAAACATAATACTAAAAAAAGTGTATTTTCAATACAAATATCGGTAATTAAATCAATTAATCTAATGGAAAATTATTGTACTTTATTGTAGGTATCGCGGCACACGTAAAAGAATTCGTTTGCTTGAATTTTCCCGCCTGTTGAGTGTGAATTTATTTTGATTCTAACTTTCCTAAATTGTAACCTATCTCGTTTGCGTTTTTCAGCGGAAGAGACCCTTAGAAATCTACCTGCTTCAAGACCTTTAGCGTCGAGTTCCAGGAATTCGTCTGTTGGCGTTCTCTATTGTCGGGTTTGGACGAAAATAAGCTCTATTGCCTAACAGACTGCCCTAATAGAATAACAATATCTACTTTTTTAAATTATTTGCATTGTTTAATATCTACTTACAGCCTCCTGTTCTTAATTTATCTTGGGGATTTTATCTATTTATTCTCTATTAGAAATTACTACTTATACTTATAACTTAGCTTTAACTGTTTGCTGATTATCCATTTTCCGGTTTCCTTTCATCTGTTGTGACATGGGCAGGTAATCCAGGTGGTACATTTAATCCCGCAGGTAATTCTCGCTTCTTTGTTTTTGAGATCTGGCGCATGTCACTAATGCACCTGCTTTGCGCTGATGAAACAAACATTCTCCGGGTGCGCGCGCTACGTTGTTACCTGTTTTGCCTGATATGCTAACCCAAAGGTACTAATTTACTAACTTTAATGATCACTCTACACTAAAATTGTCTTTTCAAACGGTCAAAACGCCGTTTTACATTTAAAAGCTGGAGTGGCGTCGTTAACACGTGTGGACTCGACCACTGCTCGAACTCGACCTTTATTCGGGCGTTGTTGGTACTGCAATAAAATATTACTAATTTATTTCATACTGTCCACCGTACACTACTTTGCGTCATTAATTTGAGTCCGGGAAATGACACACTACAGTACTAGGCCGGAAAGTGTTGCCTCGCAATATATCCTGGACTCTGTTTTTTAATAAAAACACATCACATTTCCAACTTGTAGACCTTTCGCCAATCACAAAATACCTGGTATCCTTTTTCCTATCTTCCGATGGGCTTTGTAGGAATAAGCTTCTCCGTAGCCTCGACACATTTTGAAGCTATTTTGCTCGAAAAATCACCAGATGAACACGCAGCATACATTTTTGACAACAGTTTTGAAAAAAAGAAAAATTTTCAAACATATGGTTGCTATCGTTACTCTAAATAAGGCAACCAGATTATCCTTAATACTTTGCTTGATTAAAATATTATCCTTTATTTAAAAATTTAAAAAAGTGATACAGTATGAAATAAAATGTTGTATGTCACAGGGCCGTGACATGATCTTACAATACTCGTCTCGAAATTCCAGATTCGGCTCTTTCGTCGCTTCATCCGGAAATATCTTGACTCATTACTGTAATAAGTCATCTCTCGGCCTTATAACGTAAATAACTATTATGACTAATTTTTAAAGACTGGTATTTTAAGTTCGGAAAAATATAAAGAGTAGTGTGGATGTGGTGTTGAGTTTTGCAAAGTTCATAGGAAGAAATAGTATATTATTAATATTGTACAACAAGGGACTAAAGTGCATCATGTTCTTTTAATCCAGAGTGCGAAGTTGTGTAACACGAGGGATTAAAAAGCACTTTAGTCCCGTGGTATATACGCTACTTTTTGCACGACCTAATGCGATTAATCGCAAAAATTACCGAAATTTTAAAATGTCAACTCGACAAACACCAAAATCGGATAGTTTCTGATGGATGACAAATATCTACAAACTTAATAATCTAGAAAATTTATTGTTTAGTTGATTGTTGTCACCATGGAAACACTTTTTCTCCCTTGGGACGAAAAGTGTTTGTTTTAGTATCGCTTTTGCGGAAGGGAAAGAGCGCTCGCTATATAGGTTCTACAAAAAATAATAATTACCTACGTCTGTTTTTTTGTTGTTGTTTGTTCAGGTGCTGTTTTGAACTTACTTTTGTGATGGCAGGGGTTCCACCCAACTGAACAACCGCGACGGCAAGGTCGGCGATGTTCTAGAAAGAAAATTACAAATTACTTACAGTGTGGTTTACATAATAATTTCTTTTACAACTTACAAAATTGTGATGTTCAGAGATGTTTTTAAAAATGTTTATGATTTATTACTGTGAAATGAGTAATAAAGATATTAACATTTGTTTTCAGCAGTTAATTGTAAGTTGATAACATATACTGTTGCCTAGGGACCTGCAGCAACAAAATCAATTCTTGGATCACACTTCGGCTAACACCAATATGTCTTTTATCTGTGGCTAAAACTGACGTTCCCATTACATCAGACTCGAAATTTGTAACTCCACTGCTCCGAACTGTGATGTTTTTTGAGGGCCTGGGTACATGTTTGCGTTGGTGTAAAGGACCCTCTCTTATCTATATCTATGGCCAGCGTTATACATTCACGTTCTGCAGGAGCAGTATCCATCTGTTTGTTTTTAAATGAAATAATAAAATAAGCTTTTTTTAAACTGCGATACGACCTATGTGCGAGTTTAATAACATACAAGTATAACTAAGTTTTAAAATACTTTATTTTTAATTAAACTCGGAGAAACAAACTACATCAAAGAAATGTTAGAACTTTAACATGCAAAATTAATCTGCTTGATTGTACAATATCTATTCCTTATGTAATCTATTGTTATCATTATCAGAGGTTGTAATTTATGTATAACTGATACTGATTTAGTTCAGACTCTAACCACCAATGGCGCTGATTGCACAATATGTTTTGGTTGCTAAGATACGGTAAATGAATTGTTGACAGTTTGGTGTTTTGGTATTCTCTGACAGTTCTTTTGAAATTTGAAAATAATTTATACACAATTTAGATTACAGATATGTAACGTTTAAGTTAAACTGTTTTATAACCATGGTGTTTAAGCGTTGCGTTTTAAATTGTAAATTTACAAATAATGAGAAGTAAATGCACAATTTTCCAAGTAATCCTGATGTAAGTTATTTCTCTACATTATCAGTTTTATGTAGTTTTCACAAACTTTTGTTGAAATAATTATTGTAAACTAATAAATTTACAAGAAGTGGATTGAGGCTGTAGGACGAAACATTGTTTTTGAGAAGAACGGAATATTAGAATCTGCGATATACATTTTAGTGAAGATATGAAATTTCAAGAATATCATAACAAGACCAATCTAAAATTTAATAGTTTTCCTACTTTACATTTACCAGAACCTCTTCAGTTACCTGGGACAGCTTCAGATAATTTGGATGCTTCCCAAATTTTACCCAAGATGGAAATACTAAGAAGTCCACCACCTAAAATTTTAAAAATGAATAACACCCCAATTTTATAAGCAGGAAATTTTCTGTAAAAACCTTTAGCAAATTTTCCTAAAAATTTCCCAATTCAGAATATTTTCTCCGGAAAATATCACCCCACATCACTGAATGTAATATTATGTAATCGTAGCTGAACTGATGTGGACATGTGTTTGCCAAGAGATCCTGTAATAACACCAGTAACTGTACTGTATGAATTTAACTTATTTCGTAGGTTCTCATTTATATTTTTTTTATACGGTATTAATACGTGTAATGTCTTCTAAATAAAACTCAAGACTATTTATTATACTTTATTTAACGAAGACCAAACATACACTGACTGGGAACAACTCAGTTCCCAAAACTGAAAACTCCCCTCCATGTACACTATACTTGTATTAACCATAATAAATACATATACATTACACCTCCCCACCTAATTTGTTAACTTCATAACCATATCTTTCTGGAGGTTTTACATTACGTTTAGGTCTAGTATTAATTAAAATATCTAAATTTTGGCTCTCCATATCAGGTGAATTAAAAGTAATCGGTACACTTTGTTCAACATTACATGAGGGTACAACTTTATCAGTTACAGGAAAATTAACTTTACGTATCTGATTAACATGACGTTTCCAAATAAGATTCGAATCGACTAGTTTAACTAAATATGTTCTTGAACCTAAAACTTTGCTAATAACACCTTTAATCCATGTAGGCTTATTAACAGTTCGATAATCTCGTACAACTACCTCATCTCCCATAACAAATTTTGCATTTCTTTTGCCATGATAGTATTTTCGTTGCAATAACTGGTTACTTTTCACATGATTACGAATCATACTATCATTGCAAGTTTGAACATCATTTGGTTTAAGTAAATTAAATCTATTTCTTAAATTTCGTCCAATTAACAAAATTGCTGGACTAACACCAGTCGTACAATGTGGTGTATTACGGTAATCCATCAAGAATCTATTTAAAGCTAAGTTTAAATTAACACAATCATAATTCATCATTTTGGTCAATGCATTTTTTACAATTTTTACTGCGTTTTCAGCTTCCCCGTTTGTAGCAGCATGAAATGGAGCACCACTTTGGAGTGTAATTCCATTTAATGTTGCAAAATTCTTAAAATCAGCAGAACAAAAATTTGGAGCATTATCACTTACTAAAAAACGGGGTAAACCAAAACGTGCAAAGAGTGACCTCAATATATTAATAGTAATTTCAGTAGTCATACCATTCGTACAAAAAACCTCTAACCATTTAGAGTAAGCATCGATCACTACAAAAAATGTTTTGCCTTTAATTGACATATAATCCACGTGTAAACGATCCCAAGGACTGTTAGGCCAAATCCACGATTTTAAAACTGCTTTTTCTGGTTGCGCTTGGGATTGTGCACACGGTATACAACTTTTTATCATATTCTCTATATCTAAGTTCATTGACGGCCACCATACATAAGAACGTGCAAAAGATTTGGTTTTGACAATGCCCATATGCTCCTGATGTAAACTTTTCATAATCGCACTATGCAAACTACTCGGAATCACCACACGATAACCAAAAATTAAGCACTTATCTTCAATATGCAATTGATTTCTGCATTTTTGGTAAGGCAAAAATTCACTAGCAACTTTCTTAGGCCATCCTAACTTTACGAACTTTATCACTTGATTTAAAACACTATCAGCTGCGGTGTGCCTTTGAATGTCTTGTAAATTAATTAATTCGAACTTTTCAGACACGTAACTTACACACTTCAAATCTTGATAGTAAACTTGTGGTGGTGCTGGCAATGGTAATCGCGAAAGAGCATCAGCGCTGTTCTTCTTTGATTCCGTGTATTGAATGTCAAAGGAAAACCCTGATAACAGTAATGCCCATCTTTGCAACCTACTCGCAGACATCTGCGGAAGACCTTTCTTCGGATTGAAGATGCTGATTAGCGGCTTATGATCTCCGTTACAAGGATAAAATGTTTTCCAAATAAATACTGATAAAACTTGGTTATTCCGAAAATTATTGCTAAACCCTCTCTTTCGATTTGAGAATAATTTTTCTCACTATTGCTCAGCGTTCGAGAAGCATAAGCGATTGGCCGTTCCACTCCACGAGGAAAAACGTGTGAGATTACAGCTCCTACTCCTTTTTGTGAAGCATCAACAACCAACTTTACGGGTAAATTCGGGTTATAATGAGCGAGGACATCGAGCGAAGTTAAGCACTTTTTTGCTTTTTCAAAAGCTTCGGAACAATCTTTGTTCCATACAAATTTCGTTCCCACTTTCAATAATTGGTATAGTGGTCCCAGTAAATCTGCAGTGTTCGGTATAAATTTATGATAATAATTTATCATACCCAAGAACGCTTTTACTTCACTGACATTTTGGGCCTGGCTACATTTGAAATTCCTTCAATTTTTGACGGATCTGGACGCAACCCTTCTTTATTAATTATATATCCAAGGTACTTTACTTGTTTTTCGAAAAATGCGCACTTTGAAATAGCAATTTTAAGACCACATTCTTGAAACTTAGTTAAAACCTTTTCTAACCGTTCAACGTGTTCAGTTCGATTTGCGCCTGTGATTAGCACGTCATCCAGAAAAGCAATTACACCGTCAATTCCTTGTAAAACTGTTTCCATAATTCTTTGGAAAATGGCTGGTGCCGAATTTATACCAAATGGAAGTCTAGTATATTGGAAAAGTCTTTTATGAGTACTTATAGTCAACATCTCTCTAGAATTTTCCTCAACAGGTACTTGTAGATAAGCATGTGCTAAATCTAACTTAGTAAACTCTACCCCTCCTTGTAGTTTTAAAAACAAAGACTCAATTCGAGGCAACGGAAATTTTTCCTGCTCCAATAAAGGATTTATTGTAATTTTAAAGTCGCCGCATATGCGTTTACCAATCGATCGATTTCTTTTTCAACCAAATTTTTCATCGCGAAAGGTAAAGGTCTTGGTTTAAAAAACTTCGGCTCAGCTCCTTCTTTAACTTTTAGTGAAATTTCTTTTTTGGTAAATAACCCTAGCTGATCAGAAAATACTTCTCTATATTTATTAGCTAATTGAGTAACTATATTATTATCCGAATCTCTCAACATCTTTACTTCGCTTAACCCAATATTAAATTTTGATAACCAGTCTCGACCCATAAGTGGTGGTCCTGCATTATCCATAACGTATAAATCTAAATAAGTTAAATTTTTGTATTTCACTTCAACGTTAGTTACGCCTATGGGTTGAAAAATGTGACCTGAATAATCTTTAAAAATTTTGTTTGTTGATAATAAAGAGATATGCGACAAATGTCGTTGCCACATGCTTTTGGAGATTACGGAGGCGCTAGCTCCCGTATCAACTTCAAATTCTATCGGAATGTTTTCTATATCAACAGTTTGCATCATAGGTTTATTACACTCAGCTTTTAACATAAATAAATTTTCAAATTCCGAAATCTCTTTAACATTGTGAACAGCGTTTGATAAAGAAAACCTGTTGCGTTTCTTGCTTTTACGCTTATCTTTACATACAGACGCCAGGTGTCTAACTTTAGAGCAAAAATTGCATTTAAAATTACGGTACCTGCATTGGTCAAAGCTATGAGTAGAGTAACCACAAACCTTGCATTTACTTTTTTTGTCATTTGTACGTAAACGATGAATATCATCCATATAGCTTGGCTCTTGTTTGACTTGAAACGATCCCGAAGAACTCGGCTGCATCTCAAAAAACTTGCGACTCGATTCTTTGCTGGCGGCTAACTCCACTGCTTTCTGGAAAGTCAGCTCTCCTACTTTTTCTTCAAACAACCTATCCATAGCCGCTCCTTTACCTAGGCCGATAACGAAAATATCACGCATCACTGTTTCCAGTTCTCCACCAAAATCACAATGTAAAGCAAGATTACGGACGCGCGAAATCCAATTTGCTATCGTTTCACCCGTTTCCCTGCGTGCCGTATAAAACACATAGCGCGCCGGAAAAACTGCTTTACTACCTGGTTGGAAATGATTATTAAATCTCCCTATAAGGTCTCCATACGTTTTAGATTCGGGCTTTTTGGGTATGCACAGATTAAAAATTAGTCGATAGGTACTATCACCACATGCGTTTAACAGAATAGCTCGTTTCACTGCATCGTCCGTTATCTTGTTTGCAATAAAATATTGTTCAAGACGCGGTTTATAGATTGCCCAATCGGTAGTTTCTAAATTAAATTCTCTTAAGTGCCGAACATTATTTAAAACCACTGTTTCACCTTGATTAGACGGCATTTTGTTTGCGGTTCGAAAATAAAGAAAATCAAATCCTCGTCGCCACTGTAATGTCTTCTAAATAAAACGCAAGACTATTTATTATACTTTATTTAACGAAGACCAAACATACACTGACTGGGAACAACTCAGTTCCCAAAACTGAAAACTCCCCTCCATGTACTCTATACTTGTATTAACCAAAATAAATACATATACATTACAATACGCTTTATTTATAATATATTTGTAGTTTTACTAATATATTTAAATGGTATAATTTTACCTGCAATTTGAATTTCCCGCTGTACAATGTTAAGCGCCATTTGCGATCATAGTCAGTACTATTTCATGTATTGTAGTATATTTATAGAGTTTCCTATCTATATAAACGTATTATATTTTTTATCTATGCAGCTATGTATACTTTTATAAAAAAACATGTCGATGCATTGTTTTACTGCAATCTGTAGGCAACCAACTATACACTACATTTCAAAGCTTCCATTTTTGAAAAGAATAGTCTGCTGTAGAAACGGTAATCAAATTGTTTAATGTCAAATTAATAGCAATTAGTTTAGATTTTTTGAATTTAGCATAAAATTTGTGTATTGTTGATATTTTATGATTTTAAAAAAAATTTTATATTGAAATAATTTTGCGTTTATTCATAAATATACTCATTGAACATAACCTTGCACTATGAGGAATAACCTTTCTTTCTCTATAATTTTCTGTACAGTTGGTTGCCTATAGATTGCAGTAAAACAATGCATTGACATGTTTTTTATAAAAGTATACATAGCTGATATGTATACATAAAAGAAAAACCCACTAAATATAATTATGTATTATAGGCGCTTAGTTGCGAACGGAAAGGCAAGCAAAGCCTAAAACTCACAAAGCGCTCCGTTTCTTCTTGTAAGAACGGGTGTTTGCTTACGCTTACTCCTACACTTTTGTTTACTGTTATATTATTGTGTTATTTGTGCACACCTTTTCAAGTGGGGCAAACCCGCTCTTTTCCGTTTAAATATTGCAGACAAAATCCTGGCTCCCACAAGTGGCGCCCAAACTAGTGGCCGGGTGTACAAACCAAGGCACAACCCGTGCACACTTCCGAAGGACCAGAGTCGAGCTTACACAACTAAAAATGGAAGACGCACAAGGAAGAGAACGACCAGTGTTGCAGTATGAAACAACTCCAAACTTTGATAAATTCCATCAGCCAGCCAATACAAGTGATAGCTACTCCAGGGCTTAACAGACGTCCAAAGAGTGTGAAACGATCAGCAACGACCACGCGCTGAAAGGCATCACGATGCTCGTAGAAGGACCAGCTCTAACATGGTGGCACAAAGTAAAAGACACAACAAGCTCTTGGGTTAGACAATTAATTTACTAAAAACCACATATGGTTCAACTCCAACACGTCCAGTACACCAGATACTGCGCTAAATTTTCGCGACTGAACCACCTGACACGCAAAACACAGAATTGTTCATAGCCGACTCACGGAAAGTTTCCAAGTAGGTATGGTTTACTAACTCCCCCAAACCCCAAGAAATCAATTCCAAAGTCAAAGGTGACCTCGTTCGCTAAACTACTAGCGGAATTGCGAAAGATCGAAAAAACACGCAGCATTCAGAAACCTGATACCACCAAATCAAACCACTCAAACCAGCGGACCAGCCAACAAAACAATGCGGTGTGGATACTGCAAGTTCCGGGGCACAGCAAAAAAGATTTCCGTAAGAGGAAGGAAGCCGAGAATCTGCAGGATCCAACATCGCCAAGAGTACAACCAGCACTCTCCACCACCATACCAAAGCTATTCTGTTTTGTATGTGGGAAACTTGGGTGTATCCGCAGCAACGGCACCAAATGCAGAACCTAATCCACCGACATACGATTGTTCACTTCATGGCTGATGTCAAGCCAAGCTTCAAGACCCATTGTGACGATCGCCAATCGAACCTTCACGGGAGGAGCCTACTTCGACACGGGAGCAAAACAGAGCGTCGAAGGCCTAGTCCTGTACCGCCACCTCAGTTTACCCCTCAGTCAGTAAGCTTACCACAAGAAGTTCTGGTCACAACAGCCACCATCCAGCTCGAGACGATAGCTATAGAAACGTAGTTTTTGGTCATCCCAGGAGCCCGAAACCGCACGCTGAAGGCAAAGCTAGTACGCAACCTTACCAACGACCCTACAGCACAGTACCAGTTTCGACCCGAACCGGCCGAAAACTTCGCCACCCAATATCAACTAGCATCAATCAATGCACATCGTAGAGCAAGAAATTTGCGACCTCTAAACTTCGTCCAAGGAGATTCCAGGGCAGACGCCATAAAGATCCAACATCTTTTCGGTCTAGAAACATCTGCCTGGAAACCAAGAGATCCCGAGATACCTCAAGAGCTTCTGGAACAACACCTACGAACACGTAGCAGTCCCTATGAGCTGTTCGCAGATCCAAGGTTGGATTTATACACACCTCTAAAAAAAGCTCCACAACTGCCGACCACATCCTCGTCCCACACTCACCACAAAAAGAAAATAAGGCGAATGGACCTCGCGATGGTTGAAGCCGAACCATAGTCCTCCAGGGAAGATGAGGTCACCTACTAGAACAGGCAAACAAAGATCGCTTCGAGCGGCTACTCTTAAAGTACCGACACCTTTAAACCAGGGGGAGAAGCTACTCCCTACGGGGAACATAGAATCGACACGGGAAAACACGCCCCTATGGAAGTGCCACTATATTGCCTGTGAAACAAGAAGTTCTTCGCAAAGAAATTACTCGGATGCTGCACCTCGACGTCATAGAAGAGTGCGAATCTGCGTGGGCTGCGCCGGTTGTGTTAGTGCCGAAACCTGACAATTTAATGCGTGTGTGCATCAACTACCGAAAGTTGAACAAACTCACCAAAAGGGACCAGTACCCTCTACTGAATAGACGACCTGCTACACACGCTATTATTAGCACTCTCAACTTGCAGTGCGGGTATTGGCAAATTCTCATGAACAATAAAGACAAAGATAAAATTGCGTTTATCACACCGTTCTGACTGTTCCGGTTCAACCAAATGCTATTCAGGCTTCGAAACGCGCCGGCGACCTTCCAGAAAACCATGGATAGGTTTCGCACCGGCCTAGGGACGTCCACGGTAATTTATCATAAAACTCTAATACTGATTCTCTACTTTGATATAAATGTAACAATTCGGTAATCAAAGTTTCCGCAGTTCTTGTATCGCTTAAATGAGTTATTTAAATATGTTATCTACGACTACTCGGATAAGGACTTATATGTGGTATGTCATTTATTTGCGTTAGGTAATAAAGTTTAGTATCGCACTAAAGTAAAATGAGTTTACTCATTTTATTTACACAAACAAAACTAAAGCTTTGTTTATAAGAAAATTGGCTGGTTGCCATAGTATTGAATAAATCGAATCTATCTCGTTCCTTCAATTTTAAAACAAAAGTATTTTAAACGTAACTTGACGTTTGCAAATAAATTAATGCGAAGTGTCAAATATCATTTCAAGCAAAAAATTCGATTTTTAACAAATTTTGAACAGTCGTAGATAAAATGTTGTATGTCACACGTGGGCTAATGCATCATTATGGCACTCGTTTGATTACACGATTCGGTCTACGACCTCGTCGTGCAACTTTCAAATTCGTGTTATAATACCGCCTTTATCCCAAGTACTTAGATAGATGTAACGTTTTAGCGCGAATTTTTAAAATGCAGATTTTTAAGCAAAATAGCACTACTTTCATACCCATTTTCCTAAATAAAAGCAACTTTTAACAACAACCCTCAAAAACCATCAAGGAACTAGCAAAACAAGCCCACTTTTAGAGTATCATCCTGGCGCAGATTTTTTGAAACACCCCATTTTTCGCCAAAAATAGACCATTTTTAAAGACAAATGCCTAATTCACATTTTTTAGACCCTTAAAATCGACTCATTTTCATCAAAATTTAATCAGATTTTTAGCAAATACACCCTATTTGCAGACCCCAAAACATTTTCTACTTTCCAAAAACATCAAACGTCAAAATTAAATCAAAACTAAAAATCGCACACTAGATTTGTCTCAAAAACTGTTTTTTTGTGAGATATTTAATAATTATCCTTAAATTATCGGTCACTATTTGGCAAATTTTTTTTAATTTTTTTATTTGACTTCTTATTTATGTACAATCAATCCGCTGTTACAAACTATAAATACATCTCATGAAAATACTTAGTCTAAATCTTATCAACTATATACATGTAAAGTGATGCTCCAGTGAGTATCCTCTAGAGTTCTATTTGAATATCACAAAATAAATGCAACTGAAAACTTATTAAGTAAAGCGATTTGTAAGGTCTGCTGGTTTAAACCGTTTTAATCTTCTAGGCACGTCTTCATCATCGAATCGTGTGGTTGCAATTTGATTAGGGTGTGACGATATCTTGTCTTTGTATTTGGCGCAAATTTTTGCAATTTCTTGTCTTACTGTGGGCATGCATAGGTCAGTATGCAATATAGTATTTGGTACGCACCATGGCGCGTTGACAATTGTCCTAAGTATTTTATTTTGAAATCTCTATAATTTCTATATTCGATTTGCTAGCAGTGCCCCAGAGTGGTATTCCAAATGTCCAGATAGGTTTTAATATGGATTTGTATAATAGAAGTTTATTGTCAATGCACAGTACAGAGTTCCTACCAAGTAGCCAGTACATTTTACTAAGTTTCATTCCTAACTGTTTCCTTTTAGTGGAAATGTGGGTACGCCATGTCATTCTTCTATCTAGATGGAGTCCTAAGTATTTAATTACGTCTTTTTGCGGAATGGGGGCAGCATTTAGAGTAGCTGGGGGACAGTTTCCGTGCTTAAGTGCGAAAGTAACATGTACGGATTTGGTTTCGTTGGCTTTTATTCTCCAGCGCTGTAACCATCCTTCATATTGATATTAGGTATATTTGGAGATTTCTGGAGGCGACAGTGGGCTTATTGTGTGATGCTAGTATTATTGTATTGTCGGCGTAAGTGGCTATAGTTGTTTCAGTGGTTTCTGGCAAGTCTGATGTATATATGGAATAAAGCATGGGCCCGAGAATGCTTCTCTGTGGCACTCCTGATAGAATTGGAAACAGCTCGGTGTAATCTTCCTTTTACTCAAAACCCAGTTGTTTGATTGGGATCAACTACATCTTGTTTGGTAGCCCCTTAAGGGTACTATACCATGAAATATCATTAATTTTGAAAATCGAAAAACGATCTCAATGACACGACTCCAAAATTTTTGAAATTAAAAAAAAAAAATATCGAAAACTGCCGACACGTTTTTGTTTAAACTTTTTAAGCTGATAGAGATAGGCATCTGCTACAATTTTATTTTTTGCTCATTGCTATAATTTCACTGTGATGCCCTCTGTGAATTTTTGAAAATTGGTACCCTTTTATTTATTTAACGGGGGCAATAAAATATTTCTGTTAAAGCAATATAGCTCATCATTGATAGCAAAATCCGAATATCACAATATTTTTTTGATACTTTAAAATTTAGGGGGGCTACTGCCCCCCCCCCCCCCCCCCAAATTTTCGCTACAAAATTAAAAAATTGATTTCTTTTTTTGTTTGCTCTAGAAGAATCTTTTTACAAAAAAATCAAAAAATCGAATTTTTTGCCCTTTAATAATCTTTTTGTCCTTTGAAGAATTTCACATACTTTCTACAGCAGTTGTATTCTTGTTCTAGTCGTTTAATGTTCAGTGTAGGCTAACTTTTTTATTTTAATAGATAGACTCGCAAACCCAAGAGCAAAGTTGTAGGGCAAATTCTTCTCGATTGTATTCATCATCATCATCATCTGACATGGAGCTGACTCGAGGGTCGATCCTGGATTACGCCAGGCCCACCCCATGCCAGTAAGGTGGGTAGGAATTTATGTGATAGGTGGGATCGGGTGGGGTGTTGAACCGCGTTAGCATGTCTGCAATGCATACCGCAAGACACCGCTGCTGCAACACCGGGTAGTTAGTAGGCTACGCATCAATGGGGTTTTTAACCGACTTCAAAAAAAGGAGGAGGTTCTCAATTCGTCTGTATATATGTTTTTTATTATTATTTTTTTTATGTATGTTCGGGCATAACTTTTTTGTTTATTTATCTACTTAACTCGGAAGGTTCTGTTTGTGAGATAGGATTTTATTAGGGAGAATACTGGGTGAGGAAATGCGGATTTCAATTTATAGTATAGGTCGGTGTACCACTTACTGCTGAACAATAACGTTTATTTTCAAAGTCTTGGTTGATTTGTTTTACCAACCTATGTATTTGTTCTATGGTTCCGTGGCCTTTTCGGAATCCGAATTGATGGTTAGGTATGAGCTGGTGTTCATCAATTATTGGTGTTATTCGTTTCATAATGATTTTTTCTAAGACTTTGGAGAGAATTGGCAATAGGCTGATAGGCCGATATAAAGTAACTTCATTTGGGTTTTTCCCGGGCTTCAATATCATGACAATGTCTGCCACTTTCCACTGTAAGGGAAAGTATTCTAGTCGCAGTATCGCATTATAGATATAAGTTAGAGCTTGATATCCTTTTTGAGACAATTCCCTAAGAACTTTTCCAGTAATGAGATCATGTCCCGGTGCCTGTTTTGGATTAATGTTTTGTTGTATTATTCTTTCCACCTACAATTGGTGGGTTTTCTTTAGCGGTATAGACATCTGATGTGGGATTTTTAGAAATTTATTGATTTCCTCTTCTGTTGTTAATTGCAGATTTGTTTTTGGTTGGAATACTGTGATCAGGTGTTCGGCAAACGCTGCAGCCTTTTGCTGATTTGTCCTCGCCCAAGTATGGTCTCGTTTTCTAACTGGTGGTACTTGCTGTTGTGGATGTTTTATTTTGCGAGTAGCCTTTCAAAGAGAGCAGTCTGTGGCTTCAGTTGGAGTTAATCCTTCAAGATATTCTTGTATTGAGTCATTTTTTAATTTATGGAGTAACTTTTTAAGTTCTTTAGTTAATTTGTTGTATCTCTTTTTATCTGTTGAAGCCTTTGTCAGTTGCCATCTTTTTCTAGCTTTCCTTTTATTAGTTAGTTTCTCTTTGAGCATTGCGGCAAAATAAAAAGGTGCTATGAATTCCTTTCGAATGAGCTGTCACACGGCATACTGTTATGTTAAAAAAATAAGGATCAAGTCACTGCGTCACGTGACCTTCTAGCAGCAGTAATATTTAATTTGTGGCTGAGATGAAACTGAAGTTTAAGTGTTCGACCATTTTTACTGAAATATATCATTTCGGGAGATATTAAATTTGTACCAAACTTTATCCACACAATGTATGTCAAAAATGTCAAGATACATTTGAGAAAGAAGAAAAATAAAAAGAACGTGTCCAAGTTTGTGTATACAAACAAGTAATTACAAAAATGCCTCGAGCTGATAAAAATATTAGAACATATTTTTCGAAAGGAGCAGAACAATGGCATCCACATACTGTTAGTTTAGATTTTGAATGTTTACTTGAAAAGAGTAATGCAGTAACAAATAAAATAGAATAAATTCATCACCACATTCGAAATAGTTTTTGCTTTGATACACCAAATGATATACATTTAATAAATAATGGAAATCTACAATCATTGTTGGATGAATTTAATGAAACTCTAATTAATATAGGTAAAGAATATTATTAATATAGGTAAAGAATATAATCAACTTAGAAAAATAAATAAACTATTGACAATGACTAAAGAAGATGAGCAACATTTTGAAAATGCAACTACATGTCACATTTGTAGAAATTAAATTGAAGGAATAAAAATAAGAGATCATGATCATATGACTGGCAAGTTCAGAGGGACAGCTTGCAGCAAGTCAAATATAATATTTAATATTACCAAAGCTTATTCCAATATTTATTAACAATTTAAAATATAATACAAAGTTATTTTTAAGATAGATTTAAAAATTGAGAAGCATACATATGAAAGAAAAAAAGAAAGATTAAAATATAATTCCAAATACAAGCGAAAACTATATAAACTTCTCTCTGTTAAAGTAGTTGCCGATAAATATAAGCAACGATATGATTTCTCTAAATGTAAAAAGTGTAAATCTGAAATCAAAAATAAAATTATAGTATTATATAAATTTATCGATACATTTAGATTTATAAATCACTCTTTACATAAATTGATAAAACATTTATTAGAAACAATGTAAATTAGTTCAAGAAATAACAAATATCAAATTACTACCTATCAATAAAAATGATGTAATGAAAACGAAGGCAAAATGTAACAAAAGAGTATTTAAACCAGTTAACTGTTCTAAATTTGAAACTGTACTGAAAAGATTTAAAAAACAAGACTTTCATTTAGTTTTACAAAAAGTAGTCCATCCATACGAATGGGTACATTCGTATGCAAAAATATTTGAATCCGACTTGCCAGATAAAAAAGAATGGTATTCACGTTTAAAAGGGGAAGGAATAAGTGATTTCGAATATACATTTCTAAAACAAGTATACAAACATTTTAAATGTAATCGGTTTATTGATTATCACAATTTATATTTGAAAACGGATACAATCTTAGTAATAGGTGTGTTTATCAATTTTAGAAAAACGTGTTACCAAAATTATACACTGGAAGCAGTATATTAGATATCAACACCTCAATTAACAGACTTCTTGAAAAATTACTGGACAAAAACTTCAATTACTTACAGATGAAAAAATGTATATTTTTTTTATAAAGCAGGTAAAAGAAGATGATTTCACACAGATATGCAACAGCAAACAACTGCTACTTTTATGATGAGAAATCAGGTAAACCAGTTAAACTATCTGAAGAAAAGGCGAAAGAGGTGGGTATGTATAATAGTAAGAAACATGTAAGCTCTATACTATATTTAGATTGTAATAACCTCTATAGAAAGGGCTTAAGTGAACTATTACCAATTGGAGATTTCAAATATGTAAATAAAAATGATATAACCCCGCAGGGGGTATACCAAAAGTAAACTTTGGTGAGTAGCGACACCACGGACCTGAGCTCTCTATGGTGGGCCAAGAAACCACCAAGAGTATAATTCCCTTACCTGGGCACAACTGAGAAGTCTGGTTTTGGTTCGGCAGGGCTCTGCTGAGGTGGACTGCTATTCCTCCCTGGGAGGGTGTGAGTGTGTGTGTGGGGGTGTGGGTGTGTGTGCGAGTGTGTGTGTGTGTGTGTGTGTGTGTGTGTGTGTGTGTGTGTGTGTGTGTGTGTGTGTGTGTGTGTGTGTGTGTGTGTGTGTGTGTGTGTGTGTGTGTGTGTGTGTGTGTGTGTGTGTGTGTGTGTGTGTGTGTGTGTGTGTGTGTGTGTGTGTGTGTGTGTGTGTGTGTGTGTGTGTGTGTGTGTGTGTGTGTGTGAGTGTGTGAGTGTGTGGGTGTGTGTGAGTGTGTTGAGCGAGTGCGCGCGTGTGTGGGTGTGCGTGCATGTGTGTGTGGGGGGGGGGGCTCCACATCCAGGTAGCAAATGTGAAGATAACGTCGAATGTGTAAATTGAACTGGCAAACATTCGGCAACTTCTCAACGTTGCTCGAAAATGATACAGTTTAAATTCAGATAGCTTAGTTGGGGGAGAAGATTCGGAAGAAAAAACAGTTAAGAAAAATAGAGGTTGGCAAAAAGGTAGTCATAGATAAATGAAATTTTTGCAGCATTTGTTGCATAAATAAGCAGATCTAATTATTTCAAATAAGTATAATTTTAAATACTAATATAATACATAATACACAATAATAATATAATACAAATAAATAGTAACGGTTTGATATATCACTTTCTGGAAATTAATAAACTAATGTCGGAAAGATCTCCTTTTGGTCTACGTGTTCAAGAAACCAGGTTAAGACATAATGATAAATAAAACATACGGAGTACAACTGCTACAGGAAAGACCTCCGGGTGACCGAGCCTGCGGTGGAGTAGCTTTTTTTAATTAGCGTCTAACCCCTTGGACTTACAGCCGATCCTACCTCACATACTTGCGCACCTCCTCTGCATGCAGCTGAAATGTGTGTAAACCACAAGTTCGTAATGGCGCAGATGGATATGCGCGTGTGATCGGGTGTACTACTTTTTTACTGCATAAGTAGTTGCGGGGTCGAATCTCGGTTGGGACCAATTTTTTTTTTATTTTATAGTTTTTTTTAAACACTGTTGTTGCGTTTTGCTGTTTACGCGAGGTTATTTGTTAAGAGCAGTTATATTTTTAAAGAAAAAATACGAAGACAAATTTGCATTCACTCACTGACGGCATACTAACACGCAAATCTGGTAATAAATTTAAAAAAAGATTTGTTGTTTTCTATTGAATGCAATTTATTAGTAATGAAAAAATCGGTTTTAACAATGCAAATCTCGATGTAAATATCACACTTGCACATATGCGAGCCAATATTAGATGATATTGCGCAATTCATGATCGACTGTAAGTCCAAGGGGCTAGTTTTTTTGATTCGTAGTGAGATACCTGTAACAGAAATGCAAATTATTACAAACTTACAGGCAATTGCTCTACTTACGTATTATCCCTTCAAATTGGTGATTTGCAATATATATTTCCCTGATAATTCCTGGAGAACAACTGAAATGGAAGATCGAACAAATCAGATACCGCATCCTGCGATAATTTTGGGCGATTTTAATGCTCACAATCAACTTTGGGGTTCCGAAATCACAGACGTGAAAGGTCGCATTATAGAGGACATCATTAATCAAAACGATCTTATTCTATTAAACACTGGCAAAGCTGCATACGTTAATGTTAGATCAAACAATTTTTCGGCCATAGATTTGTCTATCTGTTCACCAACTTTGGCTACTAAATTAAAATAGTCTACTTTGGCTGACGAAGTGTTCTCTGACCATATACCAATATCTAGTTTAACCACATCAAAGGCAGATAGGGCGATGTTACCAAGAAGATTGATTATCAAAATGGCCGATTGGGTCAAATTTTCGAACAGCTTGGCAGAGGTAACGGTTCGAGACAACATCGAAGACTCAGTAGAAGAGCTTACTTCTAACATATTACAAGCAGCTAACAGTAGTGTCCCCTTGTCATCCGGCAGAAAGCAGAAGATGGTAGTGCCGATGCCGTGGTGAAACAAATAAGTCGAGGCAGCCGTATGCGAAAAGAAAAAAACTTTTAATGTTTTTTATCCACCCGACCAACAAAAACCTAATCGTTTATAAAAGAAGCAGAGCACTTGCTAGGCGTACCATGCTCCATAACAAAAAAAATAGTTGGAAGGAGTATGTTTCGTCGATTACATCCAAAACTTTTTCTAAAGAAACGTGAAAAAAGATTAGAAACATTTTGAGACGACATCAAGCAAATAACCCCATGGTGATTTCGGCACGTGGAATTACTACTTTGGAGAGGAAATAGCAGAACTCGTGGCCAAGCACTTCGAGAATACAAGCAGCACCGATAATTATGCTCCTGAATTCCAGATTGCCAAACCTACACTGGAACTTCAATTAAATTTCGACACCGAGAGACAGCTCCACTATAACAAGCTGTTCACCATGGATGAACTAGACTATGTTTTAAAACTTTGTGGAAATTTAGCTCTTGGTCCCGATAATATCCCATATGAAATCATAAGGTACTTTCCATGCGAAACCAAATATCAATTACTAGAGCTGTATAATCGGATATGGGTATCTGGAAATTATCCAGAAAGATGGAGGACAGCAACCATAGTGTCTATTTTAAAATCAAATAAAGGCCCTAAACTGCCAGGTAATTACCGACCTATAGCGTCAACGTGTTGCATGGGCAAACTGTTCGAAAAAATGGTTAATAATAGGTTAATGTGGTTGATTGAAAATGGTGGGTTTATTTCGACCTTGTAATCTGGATTCTGTTGCAACCGATCAACTATTGATAACATGGTGATGCTGTAAGATGCCATTTAAAATGGCCGTATTTATTGACATCGAAAAGGCATATGACGTTTTTTTTTTCTTACGCTTTTGCCTGTTCAACAATTTACACTGCTATTCAAGGCAATGGTGACAGTTTGTACATAATATACTAAATAACATGAGCGGTAAGTATGATCGCAAGAATATTTTAATTGTTAATTAGTTGTGTTTCAGTATAACAGCACTGGAATATGATGAAAATTATAACTTGATCGTTGTCGCTGTTGTCACTAGGGAATATTTTTGTGCTAGTTTGATGAACGGTAGGTACGACCGCAGGAGAGTTTTGTTTGTTAGTTAGTTGTTATTTCACTATAAGAGCACTAGGTATGTTGAAGTTAAACACTTAATCGTTGTCACTGTCATCACTTAGGAAAACATCTTGTGCTAGCTTACGTTTTAGTCGTACGTGGATGCCTCGCTGACCTAGTGTGTAGTAGGCTGCCCCGCTGCAGTTGATGAGATTGGCGTGGAATTTTTTAAAAAGTTTCTCTATATGTTGTTCAATTGTGGGTATTCCCAATTCATGGTGTAGTTGTTGGTTGGTGATGAACTAGGGAGCGTTGACGGCGATTCTTAGAATTTTGTTCTGGAGTACTTGGATTCTGCGGAGATTTGTTGCAGATGTGTTGCCCCGAACGACGCACCCATAGAGGACTAATGGGCGTATAAGTGACTTATAGAGGGTAGTAGTACATTGAGTAGGCAGGTTGGACTTGCGGTTTATAAGTGGGTATAATTGGATTAATCTCCTGTGTTCTTCGTTTAGTTTTTTGAGGACATGATATTTCCAGGTGAGTTTGGTGTCAAAATATATACCTAGGTATTTAACGGGCTCATCGTAAGCGTTCCACTGAATAATGTGGCCGTTGATGGAAATTTCAGGCGGGTTACTAATTCGTCTCAAAGTAAAGATTTTTGTGACACATTTGTCATAGTTGATTGATAGATTGCATTTCTTGAACCATTTGCTAAGTATGGTGGTAGCATCTTGTAGGTTAGATATGGCCACTGAGAGGCATTCGTTTTTAGTTAATACGACTGTGTCGTCTGCATACATTGCTAGGTCAGCATTGATGGCGTGGAAGTGACTCATGAAGATGTTGAAGAAGATTGGGCCTAGGATGCTGCCTTGAGGGACCCCTGCGTGTATGTTTCTGATGGAGGATAGGGATGTACGAATTTTGACTGTAAAGGTGCGATTGTTATAAAAGAAAAATAGTATGGATTTGATATAGTCGGGTATTTGTAGGAGTAAGATTTTGTATTTGAGGCCGTTTGTCCAGACGCGATCAAAGGCTTGTGCTATATCAATAAATAGGGTTGTTGTAAATTGTTTGGATTCAAATCCTCTTTCAATGGTTTTTTGTTACACGTTGTAATTGATGACAGGTGGAGTGGCCTTCTTTGAAACCGAATTGAAAGGTTGGTAGAATATCCAATCTTTGGACTTCGTCGTTTAGTCGAGAATAAATGATTTTTTCCAAGAGTTTCGAAATGGTTGATAGTAAACTGATTGGTCTGAGCTACTAATGTCGTTTTTATCCTTTCCCGGTTTGGGGAACATAAGTATAGTTGCATGTTTTCATATGCTAGGGAAATACCTTAACTTTAGGTATGAATTAAAAACTGTTGCTAAGTACGCATATGCTTTTTTGGTAAGTTTCTTCAATATGATATTGGGTATAGCGTCAGGGCCTGGCGATTTAGTTATTGGTAGGGTTTGGATTATAGAAGCAAGTTCCCTAGGTGACGTTGGTTTGAAGTTTGCTTCCGGTATTGGTTGATGTGATTCAACATGGTTGATCACTATGTTATTGAAAACGGGGTCGCTGTGACTGTGAGAAGTGAACGTTTTCTCGAAATATTCTGCGAATGCTTCGCTTTTTTCTTTATCGGAGTTAAGAGTTCGTGCAGCCTAGGTAATTGGTGGTATTTCGTGTGGCTGGCGTAGTATCTGTTTGGTTGTTCTCCATAATCCTGGGTCTCCTGGTTTGAGATTACTAATGAGTTTTTGATAGGAGTAAATTCGATATGCTTCAAGTTCGTGTTTAATGCGGTGCGATAGGTTATTTACGATGTCTTTTGTTGCGGGATTTCGGGTTCTCTGCCATTCTCTTCTCAGCGAGTTCTTTTGCTTGATTAAGTCAATTATATATTAGGCTGATAAATTAATGTTCGTATGTTTTCTGTTAGCCTTCTGTTTGGTAGCTCGCTGAACACTATCTGTGATGGTTTTTGTTATGTGTGTAATTGTTTCATCTATGTGGGATGGGGATTGCAAGTCGTTAGAGTCCTTGAGTTGTTGGTCAAGAGATGCACTGTAGAGTTTCCAGTCAACTATCCCATTAATTAATCTGGGCTCGGGGCTGATAATTGCCGGTGTTATTATAAATGAAATAATTACTGGAAGGTGGTCCGAGTCAAGGTCGGGGAGTACTTGTTGATGTGTTTGCTTATTGAAGTTCTTGCGTGCTAGAATATCTAGTATGTCTGGTTGGTGGTCGCTTCTGTATAGGTAATAAGTGGGCTCATCGGGGGCTTCTATTTGAAAAGCGTATGTTGATGTTAGGTCATATAGTTTAGAGCCAGCGGGGTTTGTTATTCTACATCCCCAAATGGTGTTTTTGGAGTTTAGGTCTCCAATGAGCAAAATAGGTTCATCTGTGGCAAATATTGTAGAGATGTCTTGCTCGAGGAGTCGTTTGTTAAGTTGCTTATACACACATATTATGTTTACGGTAGTGCCATCTTGGGCTTTGATTTTAATTCCAACAGTCTCGAGGTTGATAGTGTTGATTGGTTGACTTTCGTAATGCATAATTTAACGCTTAACGATGATGGCCACTCCTCTTGATGCGATGTTGGCATTTCTGTCTGCGGTAGATTTGGTATCCAGCTATCTTGAGTTTTTCAGAGTGATTATAGTGCGTTTCTGAGACGCATATTATATCAATGGAATGTCTTGTGAAGAACAACTTCAATAAGTTTACCTGCTTTTTGATGCCGTTGGCGTTCCAATTGAGGATTTTTATTTGAGAGCTTGTATTAATTTTATGGTCCATTGAAAAGAGTGGGTAGGAGATTGGTTAATAGGAATTGTTTAATTTGTTCTATGTAGAGTTGGATTAGGTTTATGAGGGATGATAGTAGGATATTGAGTAAAGATGAGGTTTCAGGTGCTGGAATCTTGGTTCTGGGTTGCCACGGCGAGTTAATTTGAGAGGTACTACGTGGGAGTTGAGGGAAGTTTTTGATATTATTATCAGGTACGCGGCTGTTCTGCGTTCTTGTTGTGTTGAGATATTCGTTTCGAGGTCGTCTGTCTTGAGTCTTTGCTTCAGAGAAATATTTACATCCTCTGAAGTTAGCAGGATGATTTTCTCCACAGTTGGTACATGTCGGGAGCGCTTGAGCTGGTTTGTCACAATTTGTATATAAGTGATTGCCTTGACATTTTACACATCTAGGTTCTAGTCTACAATAATTTTTTGTATGCCCGATGCGTTGGCATCTATGACATTGAGGGGTTTTATTATTGTTCTTACATGGTTCTATGGTCACTATTGAGTGGTAAATTTTATTGATATTAAATATCTCGTTTGCTGTTAGGAGTACAACGCAAACTGGCATAGGTGTTTTGTCTTTGTTTAATAATCTTGTAACCCGACTTATCGGTAGTTCGTACGTTGCTAGTTTTTCAAGAATATCATCTTCAGTTAAGGAAGGTGGAACGTTTTTAATAACTACCGAAAGTGGTCTGCTGTTAGGGTTTTGGTATTTGTGAAATTCTATTTTATTATCTAACTAGTGTTTAGCCAAGGTTCTGTAGTCGTCTTGATTTGTTAGGGTGATTTTTAATGTAGTTGAGTTTAAGCATGTTGTGAATTCTTCTTTTGCTAGGTTTTTAATGTCATTGATTACTTCTTTATAATTGATTAGACCGTGTAGGAAGATAGGTGGTATTTTAACTTTGGGTGGTACATTAGTTGTCTCGGTTTCGTTTGCAGCGAAAGGTTCGAGATGGCTAGGTAAATAGTATCTATTTTTCTCGATTAGAGATTCGGGTTTCCAAAGATATTTTTTTTGTAGATCGGTGATCGGTGGAGATAAGTGATCTGAATTTCTTTTTAAGAAGGACATGTGATTGAGTCTGATCACTCCGTAAGAGGGGGTGAAGGATGTATTTGTAGTTGCCAAAGCTTAGTAAAAAGTAAAGTTTTGTTACCAGAAATAGGATGAAAGGGAACGTTGTTTACGTTAAACGGTTATCACTGAGGACAGTAGTTGATAAGTCGCACACACTGACAGATCCGCGATAAGAGCGCGAACACGTCTCTGATGTTCGAAGGTACAGCGTGCACTTATGATATGACGTGGCGATACAATATTATTAGAACAATATTTCAATGGGAAATTAGGGGCAATCTAGCTCGTTTAATACAAAGTATGGAGAACGGCATACCCTAGGGTTCAACTTTAAGCGTGACTGTTTCTTATTGTGGTAAACAAACTGCTAGAATATCTAAACGATTCCGTTGGAAAGATGCTATACCTAGACGACCGGTAAATTTTTAAAACAGGTTCTTCAATGTAGGATGTAAAATCTGCTGTGCAAACAAATTTAGATAATTTAAATAATGCTGCTACAAATTTTGGTTTTCGTTTTTCATCATCAAAAACCACATGTGTTCACTTCTGCAGGTTATCGTGCCAAAAGGAACCATCTCTGAATTTAAATGGTAAGGCAAACCGATTCTATGGGTTTTTTGGGTCTAATTTTTGATAGCAGATTATCCTGGGAAAAACATATTATAGACCTCATGGTCAGATGTAAAAAGTCTCTGAATATAATTAGATGCATAGTACAGTCTTAGCTAAGATAAATTCTGGGTCGATAGTCTACGGTTCAGCACAACTCACTGCTTCTCAGTTTGGAATCGATTCATTATACAAGCTTTTGAAGTTGGCAATTGGTGCTTTTTGAACGAGTCCTTTAAAATCAGTGTGCTGTAAGGCCGGTTTTGTACCTTTAAGTCTCAGGAATAAAAGACTTTTCCTTAATTATAGCGTTAGTATAAGTGCCAAACCGGAGCACCCAAACTATAAAGTACTATACGAAAATGATTGTTTTAATAAATATATATGACGGTAGGCTTACAATTACAAGACCAGTGTGTATAAAAGCAAAGGAATTAATAGACGACCTGGACTTACCCACAATTGTGTTTTCCTTCAAGAAATTGGGGAATCTCACAGGAAAACCAAGACACTAGGCGTCAATTATATATTCGAAGATTTAGAGAGATGCGACAGAGGTTCGACGAGCACAAGTTTATATACACAGACGGATCAAAGACTGCAGAAGGGGTTGGCACCGTCTTTGTAATCGATGATGAAAATTTCCACTGGACTTTGGAGCGTCACTCTAGCATTTTCACAGCAGAACTCTTTGCCATTAAATTAGCTCTCTTGTATATAGATGGGTGCTTGCCAGAGCATAAATTTGTAATTTGTTCCGACTCAAAGAGTTCAATCGAAGCCTTGAATAATCCCCACAGTAAGAACGGTTTAGTAAGAGAAATCATAGAACTCATAGATGTTTTATTAAATAACAACAAGCAAATTATAATACGTTATACAGAGATATAATTTATCAAAAATGACAACAAGAGTAGGATGTGACTGAAGCTACGCTAGCGGTGTAAAGAATGTGGGGTTAATCTAACCATTGAACATGTTTTTCATAAATGTCAAAAGTATGACCGTATTAGACAAGAAGTGAGGATGCCAGATACTTTATCGGAGAGCCTTCAACTAAAAAACTTTAACAAGATAATTTACGTTACGAAAACCCAACTTTATTCTAAAATATGACCCGAGCTGTGATCAAACCTGTGATATTTTAATAGTGTCTGCTTTTACATAATTGTTTTATTTTGTAATTAGTACAGATGGTGTTGTAAAGAACTACTGTGTGCTGTTGTATCGTGACGTTATAGACATAATAAGAAAATGGGTGTTTGCTCTAAATTTTTTAACAGCAAGAATAGATCCCAATTCTAAAAAATTATTAAAAAAAATTTGCGAGACAAATTGAAATTGGTGAAAATGCAATTAGGAAACAAATAAAATTTTCTAACTGGAGAAACACTAGTTAAATACAACAACAAGTCTACAAATATTAAACAATACAACAAGAAACGCAAATCAAACATATCCCAGGCACATTCCCAAAATGAAGATGAAGGGTTTAAGAAAATTTTTGACAAATCCTTAAATTCCCTGTCTAATAAATAATGTCACTAATTGATTTAACTGATAAGAATTAAATAAAAATTATTCAAAGTAAAATTAAAAAGAATGTATCAAATTCAATAACCTATCTGTGGGTAGTAAAGTAACAGCTTGTAATCAATTGTATATAGAAAATAGAATTTTAAAAGAGCTGTTGATACTATTGAAAAAATGGATGAAAAGACTTAATTTAAAAATAATAAAGTTAATACATTGCAAAATACATTGAAAGAAGTAACTAATAATGACGAAAAAAAAAATAAATGGTCTATTAAACAAAAATCCAGTTATTCGAAGTAATAATCAAGAACGATTAAAGAAGCGATTAGCAAATACTCTTTCTCTTGTTAATAAATAAATACAGAAAATTTATTAATCAAGGCAAATTTAAAAATTCAACACCTCAGGTCCCTCATGAGACGTCGCCAAATTCAACAAATGAAAAAATTAGAATAATTTTAATAGTTTGTTTAATTATAGAAATTGTCAATATGCAGATGATTTATTATAGGTTATTCTTTTCTGAACTATATAAACATTTTTATTATAATGTTTGTGTTTCTTAGTGGGAATCCCTACATAGAAATTAATTTTAATAAATGTCTATAAGAGAAGGTATAATTAAAGAAATATACAAGTCAGGTAGAAGAAACCATTCTAGATCGAAAACTAATGCATATGGCATAGATGAATTGCATCAGGATGATATAATGTTTATAGATGGTTTAATGATATACATTTCCATTTATGTATTTTCTAAATTTATATGAGCGAGAATAATTAAAAATAGATCATCTAAAAATACAAAAAATTCGTTAGATGATATAATACCATCATCAAAAAGAAAACTCGAACATTTACAAACTGATGAAGAAAAAGAATTTAAAGATGAATTTGAAAAATATTATAGTACTATAATATAAATAATATTAATCATTAACACACATACTATAGAAAAATATAATGTGGAGTGGTTGAGAAAGCTATTAGAACTATAAAAGAAAAATATGTAAAAAAAAATTATTATAAACTGCCGAAAAGTAAGATATTCGAAAAGGTTGTCGAAGAATATAATAAACATGTCATTCAAATATTAAAATAAAACCGATAGAGATTGATAAAGAAAATGAAAAAAATATTTACAAAAGAATCTATAAGCCAAAACCTAAGAAATTTAAAACACCAAAATTTAAAGTAGGTGATGAAGTGCGAGTCAGCAAACTAAAAAGATTATTTAAAAATGAATGTACTGCAAACTGGTCTACTGAATCATTTCAAGTTAGAGAAACTGTTGAAGATGATCTATCATATTATATTCTGTAAGATTTAAGTGGAAAGGTAATTAAAGGAAGATTCTATGAACAAGAATTGATGAAAACCGAGTATCCAAATTATTATCTAGTTGAAAAAGTTTTAAGAAGTAAAGAAAATAAGGTCTATGTTTAGGTTTCGATAATTCTCATAATCAGTGGGTAGATAAAAAAGATGTTGTAATATAATTATTTAAACTATCAGCAAGTTTATATCTTGAATCAACCCATCAATGGTTTTATTTAACGTATGATCAAAAAGTCTTTGGATAGCAGTTGCTGTGGAATTGACAAGTCATCTATGAAATTATTTATTCTATTAGTTTTGACATTTACTTTCAAAAGTCATCGGATTATAATTAAAAATGTTTCAAACAGAACATAAAATTTTTATGATTAGAGCATATTACCATAATGGAAATCGCGGTGAAAACGGTAACTGGGTTTATTCACCTAATTTATGTTTAAATGAATTCCGTGGAAGATTTCCCAACTTCGCCATAATCGAACGAGATTTAGAAGTAAGTAATTCTATAGATAGGTTTGACATTCCACAGCAACCGCGATCCAATGACTTTTTGATCATACTATATTTTATTGCAATGATTTAAATAAACACCCAACTATAATGAAGACTCTTTCTGTACCGCCCTTCGCTTAAAATAAATAATAGAGCGACATACGGCCCGAATAACCAGCTCAAAGTATCAGCGAATATGGTCGTAGGTAAGAGTGAATTGTTTTGTGGATCATTAAATAAATAGGGCGTCAGTTGTTGTGAAGCAACAACAATTAAAAAAATAATAAATTAAAGTTAAACAAAACAAACAACCAAGATACAATGTAACCCAGTATGTATTGCAATGATATGCGTGTGCATGTACCTACTAGAAAACAATTCCCTAAATGCCCGCAATTCACGCAATTCTAAATTATATTTTCTATGAGACTCTTTATTAACTTTCTCAGGGTCGTTATCTAGCTTGTAAGACAAGTTATTAATAAATAAATTTGAGATAGGATAAACACAATACAATATCAACGTTACAAAAAAAGGTTTTATTTAATAAATCAATTTTCTAATGAAATTTGCGAAAAATCAAATAAATTTTACTAAATACTATCGTCCTTTAAAAAGAGAACATTTATCTTAACGTCTCCTTATTGGGATATTCCTCACTCGAGCAAACGATGAATGTCCAACTTCTACTTCACTAGTTTGCAGGTTCCTCAAGTAACTACAAACACTCGCCTTTAGTTTGAATCTTCCTCTGGTCTGTTTTATATTATTTTAAACTTGGTTTTACCACCATCACAACTGGAAAAACTTTCTGGATCGCTTTATACTTGTTATTCTTCTGGACTTTTCACAATTCGTTGATAATTAGTTGTATTTTCTTCTTTTATATTTACAATCACTTTTACATTACTTTTTAAACTCGTTTTTCCTCTTTATTCATCCAGAGGATATAAAATTCTCTGTCTTTGTTTACAAAGACGAGTCGTAACTAACTAAACAAATTTTCCATTCTTTTGTCTCTTCTTGATTCCCATTTTTTTGAACAAACAAATAAATCTCATGACAATGAGTATTCTTTTATACGTTTGTGACATTGACACTGACATCCATAATGACATTAATCGATGCACAAAACAAGTAAGTCTAAAACTTCTTATAAATTAAACTTTTTGAACAATTCTGAACTAAATTATAATTAAAACTAACATAAATAAAAATCGTATCAATCTGATTGTGTTTTTCTTTTCTTTCAGTAAAAACAAACCTCACAAATATGAAAAATATAAATTATTAGAATTTATAACAAGAAATTACAGCAATAATACGCAACCCTGAGTTTAAAAGTTAGAATATCAAAACCTTACAGCCTTCACAAACCTCCAATCTCAAATTGAACTGTAGCGAGCATCCCAAAAATTGACTTACATACATACACCTCCAAATATCATAGCAGTATATATTTGGTTTTATACTACAAGAAAAAAAAATTAACAATCGGTCTAATTCCCTAAAAGGGTCCAACAGGGCGCATATACCGTATTTAAAGTACTAATCGATGAAACTCTCGCAGCACCCTTGTTTGGTAAGTTGGCCGAAAACTTTCAGTAAACTTCCTTTTTTATTTACAAAACAAAATATAGTAATTGGGAAATGAATAATTAAAACATTTGATCTTAATAAAAATAAATATATACTTTATATTGACGTACTTTATTTTTAAACAAAATTTTCATTTAATGCTGATAAGCCGGATAACAGGCGAACGTGTTGTTTCGAAAAAAAAACAGTAATCTAGACTCAGCAATACCTCGATTCGTATCGGGGACGTATAACCCTCCAAAACAGATGCTATACTATAATTTACCAGAATAGTTAAAAACCATTTCGTCGGTAATTACCTAATCGTTGGATCCAGTAATCGAATTATCTGTTGTTGTTGAACCTTATGGATGGAGCAGATGATTTACAAAGTCCCGATAAAATCTTTCAAATAAAAGGTTCAAGGAGCAAGACAACCCCTCACTCGGAAATCCGGAAATAGCCTTATAGAAAAATAAAAACACTATCTAATAACAGCATTAGAATTAATTATCGATGATTACCTTCCAGTGGATAGACGACTTCACAACACAATAACTTAAATATTTAAATAACCTATTAACGAAACTTTATAATTGGTAAATAAGTTTTCATTAGTATATAAACGAAATACTATAAGATTCTTCATTCACAATTTGTGCAACCTTATTGTTTGGTAGAAAGATAGCAAGTGCCGTCAAATGTGGAAAACGAAGATATCTAAAACCTTGGCCCCGTGATATCGCCAAACTAGTTTACCTACATTAAATCGCCAATAAAACGTATTTTTAAAATTCGACAATTTTATTCGTGTTATAGTAAAAAGAAATAACTACGAAGACTATTTAATTAGAGTAGCTAAAAAATCCTAATAACTAGAAAATAAAATAAATCCACAACTTACGTACCTAGCGAGATTTTAGATTGCTACATTTCATTCTGTTGTATAGGTTGACACTGTTTGGATTATAATGTAATTCAAATTCCAATTAACAATTTGGATATTTAGTTCTAATATTTCTTAGTAGTCTTCTGTACTTCTTTGTCTGTATTAGAATAACATAATATTTATAATCTGATATTTCACAGTTTATCTGAAAATGGCAAACATGTTTAGTTTAGAAAGCACAACTGTTTTAGGAGCTATATCGCCTGAATATCTTTCCAACTGTTGATTTCTAATCTGTAATTGATCCAACTGCTCATCTATTTCTGAAATTCTATTTGTAATGTCTTCTAAATAAAACGCAAGACTATTTTATATACTTTATTTACCGAGGGCCAAACATACACTACTTGGAAACAACTCAGTTCCCAAAACTGAAAACTTCCCTCCATTCACAGTAACTCGTATTAGCCAAAATGAATACATATACATTACACCTCCCAACTTAATTTGTTAACTTCATAACCATACCTTTCTAGAGGTTTTACATTACGTTTAGGTCTAGTATTAACTGAAATATCTAAATTTTGGCTCTCCATATCAGGTGAATTAAAAATAATCGGCACACTTTGTTCAACAGTACATGAGGGTACAACCTTATCAGTTACAGGAAAATTAATTTTACGTATCTGATTAACATGACGTTTTCAAATAACATTCGAGTCGACTATTTTAACTAAATATGTTTTTGAACCTGAAACTTTGCTAATAACACCTTTAATCCATGTAGGTTTATTAACAGTTCGATAATCTCGTACAACTACCTCATCTCCCATAACAAATTTTACATTTCTTTTGCCATGATAGTATTTTCGTTGCAATAACATTTGAACATCATTTGGTTTAAGTAAATTAAATCTATTTCTTAAATTTCGACCAATTAACAAAATTGCTGGACTAACACCAGTCGTACAATGCGGTGTATTACGGTAATCCATAAAGAATCTATTTAAAGCTAAATTTAAATTAACACAATCATGATTCATCATTTTGGTCAAAGCTTTTTTTACAATTTTTACTGCGTTTTCAGCTTCCCCGTTTGTAGCAGCATGAAATGGAGTACGACTTTGAAGTGTAATTCCATTTAATGTTGCAAAATTCTTAAAATCAGCAGAGCAAAAATTTGGAGCATTATCACTTACTAAAAAACGAGGTAATCCAAAACGTGCAAAGAATGACCTCAATATATTAATAGTAATTTCAGTAGTCATACCATTCGTACAAAAAACCTCTAACCATTTAGAGTAAGCATCGATCACTACAAAAAATGTTTTGCCTTTAATTGACATATAATCCACGTGTAAACGATCCCAAGGACTATTAAGCCAAATCCACGATTTTAAAACTGCTTTTTCTGGTTGTGCTTGGAATTGTGCACATGGCATACAACTTTTTATCATATTCTCTATATCGAAGTTCATTGACGGCCACCATACATAAGAACGTGCAAAAGATTTGGTTTTGACAATGCCCATATGCGCCTGATGTAAACTTTTCATAATCGCACTACGCAAACTACTCGGAATCACCATACGATAACCAAAAATTAAGCACTTATCTTCAATATGCAATTGTTTTTGCATTTTTGGTAAGGCAAAAATTCACTAGCAACTTTCTTAGGCCATCCTAACTTTACGAACTTTATCACTTGATTTAAAACACTATCAGCTGCGGTGTGCCTTTGAATGTCCTGTAAATTAATTAATTCGAACTTTTCAGACACGTAACTTACACACTTCAAATCTTGATAGTAAACTTGTGGATGGTAATCGCGAAAGAGCATCAGCGTTGTTCTTCTTTGATTCCGTGTATTGAATGTCAAAGGAAAACCCTGATAACAGTAATGCCCATCTTTGCAACCTACTCGCAGACATCTGACCTTTCTTCGGATTGAAGATGCTGATTAGCGGCTTATGATCCGTTGCAAGGATAAAATGTTTTCCAAATAAATACTGATAAAACTTGGTTATTCCGAAAATTATTGCTAAACCCTCTCTTTCGATTTGAGAATAATTTTTCTCACTATTGCTCAGCGTTCGAGAAGCATAAGCGATTGGCCGTTCCACTCCACGAGGAAAAACATGTGAGATTACAGCTCCTACTCCTTTTTGTGAAGCATCAACAACCAACTTTACGGGTAAATTCGGGTTATAATGAGCGAGAACATCGAGCGAAGTTAAGCACTTTTTTGCTTTTACAAAAGCTTCGGAACAATCTTTGTTCCATACAAATTTCGTTCCCATTTTCAATAATTGGTACAGTGGTCCCAGTAAATCTGCAGTGTTCGGTATAAATTTATGATAATAATTTATCATACCCAAGAACGCTTTTACTTCAATGCCTTTTTGGGCCTGGCTAAATTTGAAATTCCTTCAATTTTTGACGGATCTGGACGCAACCCTTCTTTATTAATTATATATCCAAGATACTTTACGTGTGTTTCAAAATATGCGCACTTTGAAATAGCAATTTTAAGACCACATTCTTGAAACTTAGTTAAAACCGTTTCTAACCGTTCAACGTGTTCAGTTCGATTTGCGCCTGTGCTTAGCACGTCATCCAGAAAAGCAATTACACCGTCAATTCCTTGTAAAAATTTCCATAATTCTTTGGAAAATGGCTGGTGCCGAATTTATACCAAATGGAAGTCTAGTATATTGGAAAAGTCCTTTATGAGTACTTATAGTCAACATCTCTCTAGAATTTTCCTCAACAGGTACTTGTAGATAAGCATGTGCTAAATCTAACTTAGTAAACTCCACCCCTCCTTGTAGTTTTAAAAACAAAGACTTAATTCGAGGAAATGGAAATTTTTCCTGCTCCAATAAAGGATTTATTGTAATTTTAAAGTCGCCGCATATGCGCACAGATTTATCCATTTTTAAAATCAGAACAATAGGCGTTCCCCATCGGCTAAAACTGACTGGCTTTAAAATTCCTTCGTTTACCAATTGATCGATTTCTTTTTCAACCAAATTTTTCATCGCGAAACGTAAAGGTCTTGGTTTAAAAAACTTTGGCTCAGCTCCTTCTTTAACTTTTAGTGAAATTTCTTCTTTGGTAAATAAACCTAGCCGATCAGAAAATACTTCTCAATATTTATTAGCTAAATGAGTAACTATATTATTATCCGAATCTCTCATCATCTTTACTTCACTTAGCCCAACATTAAATTTTGATAACCAGTCTCGACCCATAAATGGTGGTCCTGCATTATCCATAACGTATATATCTAACAAATAAGTTAAATTTTTGTATTTCACTGCAACGTTAGTTACGCCTATGGGTTGAAAACTGTGACCTGAATAATCTTTAAAAATTTTGTTTGTTGATAATAAAGAGATATGCGACAAATGTCGTTGCCGCATGCTTTTGGAGATTACTGAGGCGCTAGCTCCCGTATCAACTTCAAATTCTATCGGAATGTTTTCTATATCAACAGTTTGCATCATGGGTTCATTACGCTCAGATTTTAACATAAATAAATTTTCAAATTCCGAAACTTCTTTAACATCGTGAACAACGTTTGATAAAGAAAACCTGTTGCGTTTCTTGATTTTACGCTTATCTTTACATACAGACGCCAGGTGTCCAACTTTAGAGCAAAAATTGCATTTAAAATTACGGTACCTGCATTGGTCAAAGCTATGATTAGAGTAACCACAAACCTTGCATTTACTTTTTTTGTCATTTGTACGTAAACGATGAATATCATCCATATAGCTTGGCTCTTGTTTGACTTGAAACGATCCCGAAGAACTCGTCTGCATCTCAAAAAACTTGCGACTCGTTTCTTTGCCGGTGGCTAACTCCACTGCTTTCTGGAAAGTCAGCTCTCCTACTTTTTCTTCAAACAACCTATCCATAGCCGTTCTTTTTCCTAGGCCGATAACGGAAATATCACGCATCACTGTTTCCAGTTCTCCACCAAAATCACAATGTAAAGCAAGATTACGGACGCGCGAAATCCAATTTGCTATCGTTTCACCCGTTTCCCTGCGTGCCGTATAAAACACATAGCGCGCCGGAAAAACTGCTTTACTACCTGGTTGGAAATGATTATTAAATCTCCCTATAAGGTCTCCATACGTTTTAGATTCGGGCTTTTTGGGTATGCACAGATTAAAAATTAGTCGATAGGTACTATCACCACATGCGTTTAACAGAATAGCTCGTTTCACTGCATCGTCCGTTATCTTGTTTGCAATAAAATATTGTTCAAGACGCGGTTTATAGATTGCCCAATTGGTAGTTTCTAAATTAAATTCTCTTAAGTGCCCAACATTATTTAAAACCACTGTTTCACCTTGATTAGACGGCATTTTTTGCGGTTCGAAAATAAAGAAAATCCCATCCTCGTCGCCACTGCAATGTCTTCTAAATAAAACGCAAGACTATTTTATATACTTTATTTAAGGAGGGGCAAACATACACTACTTGGAAACAACTCAGTTCCCAAAACTGAAAACTCCCCTCCATTCCACATGTAAGTTGCTAATACTGTTTTTATATTCATTAATAAAGTAATCCTCAATTATATCACAACATTTATTGTAAAATATTTTAATAATTATTTATCTAAATTTGACAAACATTTTATGTAAAATAATGACAATGAACATAAATTGGAATCCGTTTAATCCAGCTTGTTTTATATATTTTTTCTCTAGGAAAGAATTGTAAGTTATCGATTTTTTTTTTTTTATTTCTAATAAACTTCTTGTTCTGATATCTTACCAGCTTTGAATAAATTCAACATTCGTTTATAAAATTTATATTCCCTATATTCCCCTTATTGTATTGTAAGATCATCTGACGGCTGTGTGACGGACATTTTATTTTATACTGTATCGCTTTTTTAAAGTTTTAGGTGAAAGATAAAGAAGAAGAAGAAGAAGAAATAAAGGATAATATTTTAATCAAGCAAATTATTAAGGATAATCGGTTTCCTTATTTAGAGTAACAATAGGAACAGGAACCAAATGTTTGAAAATTTTTCTTGTTTTCAAAACTGTTGTTAAAAATGTACGCTGTGTGTTCTTCTGGTGATTTTTCGAGCAAAATAGCTTCAAAATCTGCCGAGGCTACGGAGAAGCTTATTCCCACGAAGTCCATCGGAATATACGAAAAAGAATACCTGTCATTTTGTGATTGGCGATAGGTCTACAAGTTGGAAATAGTTATTTATTTCATACTGTACGCTATATACCACTTTACGTCATTGATTTGAGTCCGGGAAATGGCACATTACAGGCCAAGGTCGGGAAGTGTTGCTTAGCAGCCCTTCCCGGACTGCTTGGAGAAAAATTCATCAAACATATCTATTTGTAGCTAAGCAACGAGAAATACCAACAGCGAATGTTTAATTTGACAGAATATAAATTTTAAAAATGACGTTTTTATAAAAAGAAAATATTCAAATAAAAAATGGTTTTGGCAGTAATAAAATAAAATTTTGTACGATACACGTCCGTGAAGTGATTATTAAAGCATTCGTTTAGAAATTTCTGACTCGGCTCCTTTCGTCGCCTCGTCCGCAAATATCTAAACTCATACTTTAATATGTCACTTCCCGGACTAGTGACGTAAATAACTATTGCGTTATAGGGAAAGTTACGAGGCAACACTTCCCGGCCTAGTACTGTAATGTCATAAAGTAGTGTACGGGGGACAGTATGAAATAATAGTTATTTACGTTATAAGGCCGAGTGATGACTTATTACAGTAACGAGTCGAGATGTTTCCGGATGAGGCGACGAAGCAGCCGAATCTAGAATTTCGAGACAAATCACAGTATAGGTACTTATTCATACAGTAGCGAAAGCAAACGTCATTTATGGTAATTATAGCACCAAGCGGCGAACAAGTTACACTAAAGTTTGACGGCTAACGGTAGTAGTGTTTCTATACTTTTTGAACGTTATAAGAACAATTTTCAAGTTGTTTGCCAGTGTTTTTATAAAAATTTGATTAGTGATATACCAATCTATTATGAGAGTCTCGAAAGGAAGCACATGTTCCGCCGTGAACTGCGAAAACAACAAAGGAAAGAATCCTAACCTTAGTTTTTTTACATTTCCCAAAAATCCAAAAAGGTAATAAATTCTAATAAATATTAATACATTAAAGTTTGACTTTCTCCTCGTTCTAGATCAAAACAGTGGGTTGTAAACTGTAGACGTGAAGATTTACGTGAAAAGGAGGTGGGATATTTGAATAAAAACTGCAGTTTGTGTACGCTGCATTTTGAAGATTCGCAGTTTATAAATGTAGAGAAGAAGTTGGTTCACAACAGTACCAACAATATTTCAAATTAAAAACCCTCCTAAACCATTTTTGTGTTAAAGAAAACTACCAGCGCTTCGAATAATAAAGCCTTGTTAAAATAGGTATTGTTTACTGTTTAATGTATAAATCAAAACTTATTGTGTTAATAAATCATATTACTGGCATTATCTTTGTATTATTTAAAAACCATTATATAATGTAGCTCGTAATTTTTTTGTTTTGCTTATTAAAAATATAGGAACAACAACGAACTGGATTGGAATTTAAAACCCGCCATAATTTAAACGATAGTTTAACTTGTCAACCGCTTGGAGCGCCACTAGTTACAGCTTACCAGGCGTTATATGGGAGCTTTCGCTACTGTGTAAATAAGTATACTGTGGACAAATATTGTAAGATCATCTCACGGCCGTGTAACGTACAACATTTTATTTCAAACTGCATCACTTTTTTAAATTTTTAAATAAAGGATAATATTTTAATCAAGCAAATTATTAAGGATAATCTGGTTGCCTTATTTAGAGTAACAATAGCAACCAAATGTTTGAAATTTTTTCTTGTTTTTATAACTGTTGTCAAAAATGTATTTAGTGATTGGCGAAAGATCTACAAGTTGCAAATAGTTATTTACAAACCAAATGCGGGAAAGCAATGTTCCCGCATGAGCGCTGTGTTGAAGCCAAGATGACTGGAAGGTATGGTGTTGTCACTTGAGTTTGATATGGGCGTCACGAAATGTTTTGCGGAGAGATGGCGCAGTAGGTACTTACTAAAAAGACGTTTGCGCGTCAAATTTGAAATTCGCACGCAATGCTATTCTAACCTGACTTTGTTCATACTGTGATATTATACTGTCATAATTCAAGAATTATAAGAACATTATAGTGACAACTATTCTCGATCATATTTTCCTATAATTCATTATTTATTGCAATATTGAAAAGGTTAATATTTAATATAGCCTGAAAATTTATATCTTCACACTGATTATCACTGTAGCGGGCACTGTAGTTATTCAACTTCGGGAAAACGATTGTTAATGCGAGGAGGCGGTAAAACTTGGTTTTGATTTTCTTGGGAAATTCGAAAAAAAAACAGATTTCAATGCACTCAGTTTTGACATCGATAAGACTCCAAAAGGCTTATTGCAAAGCAAAAATACGAAAAAAAAAAAATCGAAAACAAAATTGGTTCTGTAAAGCAATTTGATGCGCCCGATTTGATGTTTATTATGTGCATGGGTCACGGTGGAATGCTACAGTTTATGTAGTTATAGAATGGGATGACTGTAAGGCATTGTAATTAAAAAAAGAA
The DNA here is from genome assembly GCA_958336395.1 of Ctenicera cuprea. Classification (NCBI taxonomy): domain Eukaryota; kingdom Metazoa; phylum Arthropoda; class Insecta; order Coleoptera; family Elateridae; genus Ctenicera; species Ctenicera cuprea. The sequence continues at coordinate 45,645,358 of OY284486.1, read as the reverse complement.
ACATGAAAAAAATTGATAATTGACCCATATAAATCATACTTTATTGCTTACTCTACATATTTCCTTAAACACTATAGAGTACTAATTTTTATTGCAATTATTTAGTGAAACTAGGCAATAGCAGTAGTAAAGTATAAAGATGTAATCGAATTAGAAGACAACGAAGTAACTGCGCAATTTTATCGTAGAATTAATGCAGTGCTTTAATGTCATTTCGGTTAACAGTTGCCTACAAGGGTACCATCTACCTGCACATATTATAATTGTGTAACATACAAACCGCATAACCACAAAATGATAAACGTAATTTAAAACATTAAAAATAGAACAGAAACAAAAATCAGTACATAATAATACATTAAAATTGTACTGTATTGACAAAATCTATGCGGACAGTCACTCTAGATATAGTGCATCTCTTTAACATTATAATTAGTAATAAAAACAAGTATTTTAAGTACTTCAAAAGTTTATTATTTACTTGTGTGCGGATAGCGATTATCTTACAAAATTTCAGAAGGGCTCCTGCCTATTATACAGATCACAATAAACATTGTATAATATTCATCTCAAACCTAAGATTTAAATATCAAAGGGTAGCTTGTATAAACCAGGATTAAAACACATAAAATACGTAAAAAACATGAAAACATTAAAATCTACGTTAACTAATTTAGTACTTTTTTAGCATGTTAACTTAAGCACTAGACAAGCATTCCAATAACATATACTTGATATAAACATAAATTCATTAAAAAAATCTTTTAAATTATAAAATAATTAATGCGTTTTGCAAGTCTGCAAAAAATTATAATTAAACCATAAACCATACATGACTGCATGTCTGTACGCTTTGAATAAATACAAATGCAGCTTTCACTGAACAAGTAGTCACTATTATATTTGTCGTTGTCCTACTATGATGGCACGTCGACAAGGTAATCATAACACAGGGTTCTCGACCTGGTAATTCTGCCACTGGGATGGTGACATACCAGTTGCAGTTGAGGAATCAACGCATATTTTTGTGGTTATATGTGGCGATGCACACAGGATGATTGATAATATGTTGGGATGTACTTTCAGTACAGATTAAGAATCTGAAAATAATAAAAAGTTCCTATAAATATGTGCCCAAAAACTCTTCATTACCGGGCAAGTTGCAGTCTACAGAAGTGGGAACAGTATTCTCTTCCATAGATTTAATTTCATAAGCAGCTTTTATGGACACATGTTTATAGAATTTACTCTCAAAGTTTTGTGTAAACTATTCTATTCTATCGTATTAAGAAAACACTTATTAGACCTTCATGGCAATTTAATTTTTGAAAAGCATATTATCTCGAAAATTGTTAGATTTAGAAATTTTCAACATGAGAACATGTTTTTGGGCAATTTTGTATGGAGAATAAGATTTTTCAAAAAAATGCTAAAATCTAAAATATGTAGAACATAATTACGTGACCCCCCCCCCCCGTACGAGACACCTCTGGTGTTCTTATTCAAACCAAAATTATTACAAATACATGAATAACTAATTACGTGAATAATGCTCACATATGAAATTTTAAAATTTGAGTGCAATTACTGCAAAAGTTATCTACAAAAAGTGATTAGCCTGGTTTATTTTCAAGAAACTGTAACCCTATAATGAAGGGTTTTCAGACCCATGTTTATGAGAATTCTTTCGATTATATTTAGATTCTGAATCTATCCTGAAAATTCGTTCCACATGTTATGAATCACACTGTATACCATTGCTTTGGCAAACGAAAATTGTGCAGACTCCATTTAAATGAAGTAAAGGGGCTCTTTTAACTTTTCCTTTATTCGTGTTGTTATGAATCCTAAAAAATATTGCAATCATTATGAGAAATATAATTAAATAGATATACCTAACTATTTAGAAATTGTAGAGTATGCTAAATTGTAGTTAATTTAGCATTAGTGTAATTTTAAATTAAACCAGCTTTTTCCATTGTAACATGTAGCTGCGTACTAAAATACAAAGGATGTTGATTGTTTAAATTACAGCAAAAGGAAATTTTTATATGCTGTGATTATTATCAACAGTGATCGGAAGTACAATTCTTTTAACTGCCTGAAAATAATTAATTTAAGTATTTCTCAACTTCTTAACTGTGTTTTTACTAGTTAATTGTTATTCTACATACATATTTGATTAAAATTAAAACAGTACTTACTCCTCTTTAATTTTCTGCTGGTAGTCTGTCTTTTTACTAAGCTGAAGCTTCTACTAAATTGAGTTTTGTGAACTATATTGGTGTGTTAATTAATAATTCACCGAAGTATGCTTTTATTCGTTATTATTTTACTTTTTGAAGGAATCCAATTGTCTCGTCAACTGTCAGAACATTTCAGGAGGATTAGGTTAAAATTCACGGACGCTGTCAGAGAAATCTACCGTCACTGCTGCCCTCTCGCGGCAATACATTTGTGGGTCCCTCGCAAAACAATGTAAATATTAAAAAGTGAAAACACCAATATGTATATATATTAGCTATCCATGCATCTTGGTTGAAGCATTAGCGAGCGAATGCCTTCATATGCGCGGATTAAGCTTTCTCGCATAAGGTTTGTACAATATTTTTTGTATCGAACAGAAATACATTAATAAAGTAAAATAATTAGTAATTTGGAATTTCAAGCGAATGCTTGTATTTTCAAACCAATAGAGGTACATAGCTAAAAAACAAAGTAGGTTGATAGCAATTGTTTTATGCAGTTGACGACTGACATTTCATATTTTTAATTTTGAAGAATTTTATTATTAATGATTAGTCTTCAATTTGTAACATTTAATAAATGAAAATCGCGCAAATGGTACTTTATAAACTAAATTTTATTATTGTTTTATTTTGTAAAATGCCTGAGAGGTCTAGTGCTTTTTGCTATTTTTCCTGGGTAAGTAGATCGGGAAATTGACGTTTCGCTTTGCCACTAGAGTGCGCGGCATGTCATTTCCTACGCAGTGAGTACAAAAAGAAAGTTAACGAAAACATCATGCGAGGCAACACTTCCCGGCCTAGTACTGTAATGTGTCATTTCCCGAACTCAAATTAATGACGTAAAGTAGTGTAGGGTGGACAGTATGAAATAAAACATCTATTTTATAAGAAAGAAGAGATTTGGTTTCAATTATGGCTAGAATAGACCACTACATGTTTCATTCGTATTTGAACTCATCAGGTGGACATAATTCTAACCATAATTGAAACCAAAAGCAAACAAGCAGATATATGCCAGAAAGTATAACATTAAAGGGGAATTACACTAGTAACGCCCTCTATTATGTGCCGGTTTGTTGCTTTGCAACTTTTCTCGCCGCACATAATAGAGGGCGTTACTAGTGTAATTCCCCCTTAATGTTATATATTTTATAATTTCGTATAACAGTTGCATATCAGGGGCCTTGGTAGGCGAGTGTAGTAGGCGCTTGAAGCCAAGGTCACAGAGGCTTACGGGAGTCTGTGGCTCTATTTAGCGCGGTGTTCGAATCCGGGCTACGGCAGTTGTCAGCTCCTGGAAACCTCTTAACATAGAATAGTTTAGGTAGTTTTTAAGGACTTAGTATGTAAGGTAGCATGCACAATAGGCCCGACAATGTGGCCTAAGTGCTGTAAACCCTGAAATACGTACATAACAGTTGCATATCTAAATACGTATCTTTTATATCTTTATGTCTTTTATCTGCACTCTAGTTGAATTGAATAAGTTTAGTAATGAGTATCTGTATATAAAATACTTAATCACTTTAACAATTTCTATTTATTTAAACCTTATACGTATTTCAGCATGTTAACATGCCATTGTCAAAGGTTATATGAAGGTAAACAGTTAGCGTTGTTATAGCAATAGAACTTTTTTACTTATCTTGGTAATCGTCTGCAGATGACTTGATTTCTTATTCCAAAATGTCCAGTAGAGGAGAATTTAAGAGATCAATTTGCTCATTCATTAACGGTACAGTTTTTAAATGTTTGTGAATTTCAAAAGCTTCTAGTATATCTAATTTACGTTTATCATCACAAAAGTGTAAACATTTTATGGTGTTATTAGATGTCATTGAATGATTTTGTTCTAGTAAGTGTTTAGCGTAGTTGGATTTATGTGGGTGTTTGTATTTGTAACAACGTACGTGTTCTTTATACCTAATATCAAAATTTCTAATAGTCTGGCCTATATAAACCGAATTACAATGCGAACAATTTAATTTGTAAATGCCTGATTTTAACAAATCGCCTGTTTTTGATTTTGCATTAAACAAAGTATTTAAGATGTTCCTAGTTGTTTTAAAGCTTACTTTATATTTATTTGTTTTGTTTATAATTTTAGCAATTTGTTCTGATTTCTCACCAAAATATGGGATCGAAGCATATTTAATTGTATCGAACGAAGTTAGGATATTCGGATAAATTTTTTTTTTTTTTTTTGAATGGCTAATTTATAATCTTTTTCTTTAATTAATGTATCAATAAGTTTAGTATTATAACCATTACTGTATGCAATTTGTTTAATAATTGAAATTTCTCTATTATAATTAATTTCATCTAAAGGGACCGTCAAAGCCCTATGTATCAGGGACCTGTATGCTGCTAATTTATGTGTTTTATGGTGACAAGAATCGTGTGGTATTGTAATGTCTGTTTGTGTAGGTTTTCTATAAACTGAGTACTCAAATTTATTAGTTGAATTAATTTTTATGTTTAAATCTAAAAAGTGAATGGACTTAAGTCCATTCACTTTTTAGATGGACTTAAGTCCATTCACTTTTTAGATTTAAACATAAAAATTAATTCAACTAATAAATTTGAGTACTCAGTTTATAGAAAACCTACACAAACAGACATTACAATACCACACGATTCTTGTCACCATAAAACACATAAATTAGCAGCATACAGGTCCCTGATACATAGGGCTTTGACGGTCCCTTTAGATGAAATTAATTATAATAGAGAAATTTCAATTATTAAACAAATTGCATACAGTAATGGTTATAATACTAAACTTATTGATACATTAATTAAAGAAAAAGATTATAAATTAGCCATTCAAAAAAAAAAAAAAAAAAAATTTATCCGAATATCCTAACTTCGTTCGATACAATTAAATATGCTTCGATCCCATATTTTGGTGAGAAATCAGAACAAATTGCTAAAATTATAAACAAAACAAATAAATATAAAGTAAGCTTTAAAACAACTAGGAACATCTTAAATACTTTGTTTAATGCAAAATCAAAAACAGGCGATTTGTTAAAATCAGGCATTTACAAATTAAATTGTTCGCATTGTAATTCGGTTTATATAGGCCAGACTATTAGAAATTTTGATATTAGGTATAAAGAACACGTACGTTGTTACAAATACAAACACCCACATAAATCCAACTACGCTAAACACTTACTAGAACAAAATCATTCAATGACATCTAATAACACCATAAAATGTTTACACTTTTGTGATGATAAACGTAAATTAGATATACTAGAAGCTTTTGAAATTCACAAACATTTAAAAACTGTACCGTTAATGAATGAGCAAATTGATCTCTTAAATTCTCCTCTACTGGACATTTTGGAATAAGAAATCAAGTCATCTGCAGACGATTACCAAGATAAGTAAAAAAGTTCTATTGCTATAACAACGCTAACTGTTTACCTTCATATAACCTTTGACAATGGCATGTTAACATGCTGAAATACGTATAAGGTTTAAATAAATAGAAATTGTTAAAGTGATTAAGTATTTTATATACAGATACTCATTAAATATGGACTTTAACGAAGTAAAGCTGGAATTGATAAATAAAGTTTAGTAATAATTGCGCAAAGAAAATTTCAGTTTGTAGTGAAGTAATTAATAACTACTTTGTTGCAACACCCTGTGTAAAGTGTTTTTTACGAAGTTGCAGTTGGCGACATTGATTGTCAAAAGCCTAAGAAGAATTTTCAGCTGATTGCTGAACTTGAAGATGATTTTCTATTTTGTTCTGGAATCACTTGTAATGTTCACTGTTCCGGTTTAATAAATTGCACGTATTTTAGTAGTATCTACAGGGAATATCGGAATGTGTTCCTCAAACCATGTCTTACACAGAACTGGAATATGGATACCAAGGTTTGCGTAATACAGTGAGATCTACGCAGTTTTATGTTGGAGGAGTAAGTTAATTTAATATAATAGAAAAGAACGCCTATAGATTTGTTTTTAAAAAATTATAAAGTTTTGATACGCAACACAGAAGTCTTTATTGCATTCAACAACTCTGTGGTATTAGCACGTATGTAATGAATGATTCAAAAAGTATTAATGAACAAAACAGCATACTTGCAGATACAAAGTTTATTTCACCTTCCAGTAGATGCAGCCGATCTGACATCTATAATTTGATTTTTTTTTGTTAATGTAAAATGGTTGATCGAGGTGCTCTGCGGTTCTCAGAACCTTTCGGCCACTTGCTTGTAATAACTAGAACATTTGATAACGTTACTATTTGTTATTTGATCATGAGATTGTATTTAGTGTGTTAGACCTACCATAGCCATTTGTCTTAGAATTATCACTGAGTAAAATAAATAGGGTTGCTAGTAGTTAAGTATGATTTGACCCAAAGACTTCTGATCTAAAGCAGCTTTTCTTTGGCTTTAGTTCTTTAGTTTTGTTTCTTATTCTACTTATAACAATGCATTAATGGTGCTATGTGCAATTAATTTTTTTGTTAAATTTATTTTGCAAATGACAATATATTTTCTACTTTTTTAATGTCTAGAAAAATATCACCTCCAGCTCTTCCCGCCTGTCGTTTTGTTTTGGGGTAGCATTTATGTTGTGTTGGCAACTCTAAAGACAATCAACAATACCATTTACCTATTGTATAAAATGTATGAAAAATTTAATTTTAAAAGCTAAATATGTTTTATAATAGTGACAAACCAGACAACAAAGTTAGTTTGATGAAAAAATAATTGCCCCACACGACTTATGTAACAGCCTCCATCAAACTCAATTAGAAACGGCACCTCCAGAAGCAACATCGGCTACTTCGAACCAGAAAGTATTGAGCTAAATGTAAACACACCAAAAAAAAACAAGATATTATTGTTAACAATGCAAATATATTTGTTTGTAGAGCATTTCTGCATACTATGTTAAGAGTAATGTTTAAAAATATGGACATTATTATTGCCATGCCTATAACTTTTTGTTTTTTGAAATTTTAGAAGATGCCAATTATGTTTTTTGTTTGTTTTATGTAGATCAACAAGTGACCTGATTTTAGATGCACGAAATGTGTTACAAACATTTATTGAATTACCATTGCTGTGTTTGCTATTTCATTGGATTGTTTTATTGTTCATAATAAATCATTTCTATACAAATGCACCCTCAAATTCAAAACATTGCACAAAGAAGAAACATGGCAAAACTTGAACTTTTTAATGTTTAGTCAAGCCAGTTCAGCAAGTCTTTGCTATTCATAGCTGTGTTAGTACACTCACTTTGTTTAAGCATTAAGAGGTTACTTTAACCCATCACCTATTTATACACTATTCACGTTCATCAGACAACATGATGTCTTGGGGAAGTTTACCTTTTAAATGTTCATGAATTTTTCTACTGCCTATGTAATAATACTCAGATGCAGGACATAATTGTAGATTTTGGTGATAACGTTTGTATAACTTTGTTAAAAATTGTTTAATTTACTTGGTATTATTAGTTCACTGCGAATTAATGAATTGCTGATGAACCATGGAGCACCTAGTACAATTCTGAGAACTTTGTTTTGGCAAGTTTGTATTTTGTTTAGTTGTGTGTCACTAGCGTTACTCCATACTGGGAAACCATATGTTAAGATAGGGCGAATAATAGAGGTATAAATCAGCATTCCACATTCACTTTTTAATGGTGACTTCTTATTGAAAATCGAATATAGCTGGATCAGTCTTACATGCGCTTCATTTATTTTTTTATCGATGTGGAATTCCCAAGTTAATCTCTTGTCTAGGTGCACGCCTAGGTATTTAACTGCGCAATCTCCTCTATTCCAGGGGATTACTTGTCCATTGATAGCTACTTTAGGTGGGTTAGTTAGTCTGCGAAGTGTGAAAATTTTTGCTTCCGATTTTATAGTGTTCAACTGCAATCTCCACTTGGTAAACCAATTGCTTACAGTATTTACACTTTCCTGAAGATAACTAATAGTTGTTTCTATTTCCCTACGTAAACTTAGTATGGTTGTATCATCGGCATACATTGCAATTGTAGTATTGTCGAGCACCGGGATATCATAGGTGTAGAGATTAAATAAAAGGGGTTCTAGAATGGAGCCCTGGGGAACTCCAGCCCCTATTCACTTTAAGCTTGATGTTGCAGAATTTATAACTGTTGAGAAATTGCGATTACAGAGAAATGATTTGATGATATGCACAAGATAATTAGGCGTTTTGACGTTGATTAGCTTATATATGATGCCACTGTGCCACACTTTGTCGAATGCTTGTTTTAAGTCAATAAAGATGGCTGCCGTATACTTTTTCTCTTTAAACTCTTTTTCAGTATATTCCGTGAGCCAATTTAGCTGGTGGGTGGTAGAGTGGTGGGATCTGAATCCAAACTGAAAATTGAGGATTATATTGTCACTATCTAAATGTTCTAACAATCTCTTATTTATGACTTTTTCAAACACTTTGGAGATTGATGGTCATAGGCTTATGGGTCTATAACTAGTGATTTTTTTTGCCTTCTTCCCGCGTTTATGAAACTATATTTGCAAATTTCCATTGTTCTGAAAAATAGCCTTGTCTAAGGCATGCATTAAATATGGATACTAAGTATAGAAGGGCCTTCTTTGGCAGATTTTTAAGTATTATGTTAGTAATTAAGTCGTGTCCTGGAGCTTTATTTTTTGGGAGTTTATTATACCCCTGATTTTCTTGGGCGAGACCAATACGATATTTGTTGGAATTGGAGAAAATTAGTTACTTAAAACTGCTTCGGCATCATTGTGCTCCATATTACTGTTATCATTAGGAGTTGTGAATGTTTCAGCCAAATAATTTGCAAACTGCTCACATTTTTCGTCCTCTGTTGAGTACAGCTTGTTTAATAGTAGGTATGTTGTGGGGTTGCTTGAGATACGTTTGGTTGCTCTCCACGTTTGTGAAACTATGAGACTTCTTACGTCCACTCGAGTAGAGAATTTGACCCATGCTCACTGCTTGGTTAAATAAAATTCAAAAGGTAACAATAACAATTTTCAATGGAAAATTACTGAATTTTTAATGACAAAAAGTGAATAAAGTTAATTTATTGTAAATAAAACAATTCTTAACTCCAACAAGTTTTTTATTTTAGCCTATACCTATTTAGACATGTTGACATGTCATTTTCAGTGGCAAAATTAAAAGTAAACATATAGGCTAAAATAAACAACCTGTTGGAGCTAAGAATTGTTTTATTTACAATAAATTAAAATGAACTTTAACAAAGTAATGCTCGAACTTATAAATAAAATAAAGTTAAACTTATTTTTTTATTATTATTTTTTATTTTTTTATTATATGTATATTAACCAAATGACGTACTGACAGAAGCTTTTGCAACTTTTGTGAATGTTGGTAGTAGTAGGAAATAGTTATGTATAGGTCAAATACATTTTATAGTTGGTATTCTTATTGAAAAATAAATTGAAAAACAAATCAATTATACGGAAAATATGCATCATGTTCCTTAGTAATAACCATCGCTTTCTAAATTGGGAGCTTTGGCAGGTCTGTTAAGCTCCCAATTTAGAAGTCCATGGTAATAACATACATTTCATTACGTTTCCACACTTGTCAATTGTCAAAAAATTCGATTTTGAGATTTAAATGGAAATACATATTTTGAATGTCCAGGAACCCAAAAAATTTTGTATAATAAAAAGGGTATGTGTGTACATGCATGTGTAGTTATGCATGTGGATGTGATGTTCAAAATCGCAGGAACTATACACCAAATTTAATGAAATGTAGAATATCCTGTTAATGACCAATGGTTTTTTTTAAACGATCTGGAAATAGAAGTTGGCTACCTAAACAGAATTGCTCATCAGTGACAGCAAAACAATATTCTAAAATTAACTAAATACTGTGCCCATTATTTAACCTTCCTACTACCAACACTTGTTTGTGACGTTAACCCTACACAGGGGTGCAAATGCACCCCAACGAATTTTTGGTCTATTTGTACCTCTATAAATAGTTAAACCACATTATATTGTTATATTGTCTATATTTATGTTATTTAACATCAAAAATTATAATACCACATACAGGGTGTTTGAGAATTAATGGATAAAAATAAGTTTGTACCCTATACCTAAACTACAGAATGTTTTACAAGTCAACGTCATATTTGTTATTTAATAACAAAAATTAAAATACCACATACAGGGTGTTCGAAAATTAATGAATAAAAAATAAGTATGTACCTCTAACTACAGAATGTTTTACAAGTCAACGTCATTCGCGGTTGAATCTTCTTGAATTTTACTGTCGCAATTCTTAGACATCACTTTCCGACAGGAATGTTCACTACAAACAAAGTTTTTGCATTTTATACAATGCTGCCTAGACTGTTTTTTTTTCTTTCGCACAAATAGCAACTTCTTTGTACTTCTTTTGGTGCCTCGGTCCTGGTGGAACCTTCAGAATGTTTGAAATATTACGTCTAGATTTTTTGATCGGTACTTTTGACCAAACCACCATTTTTAGCTTTATAAATGTTATCCCCCACATTTTCTTCGTCACTTTCACCAGAAGACACATTTTCTTCATCACTACTTTCATCGTCAATCTCTTCCACATGATCCTCTTCAATCTCATTTTCTTCATCATTCATTTGCTGTAAAATATTGGAAAACTCCGGATCTTCAAAATCATCCTCTAGATAAGCCTCTAGCTCAGCATCAGTCAGTTTTGCACTATTTCTTGGTTGAAAAGGCATTTTTACCTATTGCAACTAGATAACACACTGAAGCAGTTCGAATAAGACTAAAATGCGTTCCACGGATCGTCTAGTTTATATACAATCTCTCACACCTATGTTACGACAAGTCTATTCTAACATTGGCCTGTTTGGCGCGTCCTACACAAGTTCAAACATGAATATGGAGCATACAGAACGCACTCTAAACAAGTTCAAGCATGAATATCAATATGAAACCGGCACTATTAAAATGAACAAAAAGCACCAACAAGGGTGCAGGTGCACCCCAGAGCCAAAAAATAAAAAAAAATCATAATTGATTAGATATTTTCGAAATATTTTGAATTACTAGGAAAGTACATATACTAAACAACAATAAATAAAAAGGAGAACCACATGGCAGCGGCACACAAAAAATTACAACAAAAAAACGAGCAGTGGGGTGCAGGTGCACCCCTGTTGGTAGTAGGAAGGTTAATAAAGTAAGAATTCTGATTTTCTGATACCGTGTATTAAATCGTTTTATTTTTTCAACCATTTTGATTGATCAAAACTACGTTACTTGAAATCATCTTAGAAATTAGGTGAATATGGAGGGTCTAACTGAAAGGTATGGCGCAATCTAAAACGTATTCTGGGGCCTAAAACAATTTTATACATAATTAAGTGTAACATCTTGAAATTCGACGGCATTATTTTGCTGTTGTAGATCTGATGTTTTTCTGTATTTTCGTCAAAATTGAATGTTAGCGCAGGAAGGGAGGGCGACCTCTTTTGTGTTACAATTATTATACGCGCGCTTTTAATATATGTTTTGCCATGAATTAGGATTCGCAAGATAATTATGTACAGAGAAGGTTTATTTGTTGAATGTCTTGAATTTATCCCTTTTAATTTTTTTGGAGAAAGTAGGTTTCTTATCATTTTCAATTGCTTAGGAAGTGCTTTTCGACATATTGTTTCCTAACTGTTTTTCTTGTGGGCCCCAGGATACATTGTGTAAATAAGTTTTTTAAAAACTGACCTAGAACTTTGTAGAATGTATTATCATAAAAACTGGTAGAAATAAAATTTTTAAAAAGACCTTGCTGTATAATACAAGGTGAGTTCGATTTTATCTGATGTGGGAAAGATCTGTACAAAGTTTGAGGTAGAGCCTCGCAAGGGCCAATTTTTTTCAGCCCGTGGAGTCTAAATCTTCTCGCCTTGCCTGGCCTGCAATTTTACTATTTAGTTAATGTTAATTTTTTAATTTAAAAACTCTTCTCCCACTGATTGCAGGTTTTTTAAATTAAAACTAATATTAGCCCCAACAAAATCATTAGTCCATACTTTTTAAAATTCTGAAAACGACTTTTAAGGCAAATATAAAAATTTGCAGATATTTTCTTTCGGAAATGCACACTATAAATAGTAGCTGATTTGTAAACTTTTAATTTAGCAGTTATGAATTAAAGACTTGTTGACCCTGCATTTAAGGCGCCTTCATTCCAATTTAGACCGATTTCTGCAAAATAATAATTGTAGACCCTAAAAAATTTAGCTTATTGTTTATAAACGAAGTGTAAAAATTTCCAATAAGCTTCACATCAATTCTTAATCGGATAAGGTCGGCCCGCCCATACAGCAAATGAAATTTTATTTGTTGAGCTCGTTTAGAGAGATAGAAAAGCCAGCCTAACAATAGTAGCCAGGCTCGGCTCACTAGCCGGGCGTAAGCCCATTATTGGCCTGTACAGGGCCCTACTTTGAGAGTAAGTTCTACACATAAAAACATCAAAAAAAGTTTCTATAAATATAGATTTGGAACGTTTTTTTTTCCGCAGAGATACAGCTTGTTGAATATGGAACAGTAATCACTTTTTTGCTTTAAAATTTTATGTATGGACACTACTCATTCAGTTCAGTATTTCGTTGTGTTTGCAAAATGCACCAGAGATGTCTTATATGACGTCACAATATTGTCTTTGAAACATTTTAGATTTTTACACATTTTGAAGAATGCGTACAAAACTTAATTCTCTATACAAAAATACACAAAGAAGGTACTCTTGTTGGAAGCCGCTTAATCCAATGCTCTTGGTCATAATTAAATTTTTGTGAAAAATCTAATTGCTATGATGTCTGTTAAAGATGTGAAAATAATTTGTACAAACTTTTAGGGTAAGTTCTATATATCAAAGCAATAAAACTAGTTATGGTTAACACTTTTGGTGCTGTTATTCAAACAGAAATAAGTAGAAATACTAAAATAAATAAGTTAAGTACGGTCGATAGCACAACACTCCAAACCCGTCTCGCACTCTTTTAACAAGTATGAAGCGGGGTGATAAACTCAAGGAGTTTGTTCGCAATTTTTTAAAAGCCACTGTGTAAGCTCCCCGCCACCCGTCCTGTCTTGGGGTTTGAACTTCGTAACCAATTCTTTTTCATAAGTAATATTTGAAGTGGTCTGTGATTCTGATATTTTAATTAATTTCTTAGGCAATCAATATAGGTATTTGTAGGTCCACTTGCAAATTTCTTTCAAATAACTGTGTTCTCGCATATAAATAATAACAATTACTTACAGGCCTCCTGTCTTATAATAGCAAGGGCTCTTTTTTTCAGTTGAAAAGGCCCATTGGTTAAACTCCAGAGTTTCAGCATAGTAGCCAAGTGCCCTACCTTGCAACTAATCGAACGCCAATTAAAATAGGTAGTATCTACATACAGTGTGTCCGAAAAGTATGGAATATACTATATATCAGTAAATATCCATTTTGTGGAAAAATATACCAAATTAAAGTTGTTAAGTATTTAGTTTTACATAGCAGAGCATTACTTGTATATTATTTTTTTGAAAACCAAACGTGCAAAGAATAACACTTCAGTTTTTTTTAATTACAAGGTGCCCCAATATTCTACTCATTTGATAGAGACATTTCTTTCTCTTTTCAATGATGACTTTAATACACTTACATGACATTTTCGAGAAAAACGCAAAAAACTTCTTATTAGCAGGCCTTGAATTTAAGCAAAAGCTTATTACTAAATCAGGCATGTGCTTGGAAATTCATTTGTTATTTCTTAGCAATCAAAAACAATTGAAAGAAGAAAATGCGATTATGATAGGCTTTTGTTTATTTTTAAGGCCTGCTAATATGAAGAAGTTTTACATTATTGAAAAGAGAAAATAAATCTCTAGCAAATGAGTAGATTGTATAGGTACCTCGTCATTAAAAAAACAAGTGTTATTCGTTGTGCTTTTGTTTTCAACAAAATAATAATTAAGTATTGCCCTGTTATGTAAAACTAAATATTAAACAACTTCAATTTAAAATATTTTTCCATAAAATGGATATTTACTGAGATATATAGCATATTCCCAGACTTGGGCATACTCGGTACTTTTCTTTAAATTTGTACTCGAGTACTGTAAGTACTCAGTTCAAAGTACTCATGAGTACTTTTTTTTGTTAATACTTGTTACTCGTACTCGTGAGTTATCGCAAGTACTCGTAATAAGTACTCAATGTATTTACGAGTATTTTTGGGAGTATGTGATTCCCCTAATTCGGACAATTAATACAAAACCAGTTGAAGCTATTAAATACATAACTGTGATTCCCCTGTCTACGTAAAAATTGAACGGCGATTTAATTTATTATTTATTTTATTATTTTTACAAAGCAAATTAAGAATTCAAACCGAATAATTTTAGCTGTCACCTGTCAGTCGAAAGTACTCGTGTGCTGTACTCATAATTTTGCACCAAGAGTTGCGAGTACTACTCGTTACTCGTATGTGTTTAACTAATAAGACTCGTAACGTTGTACTCATGAGTACTTTAATAGAGTACTCGCAAAAAAAACTCGTGAGTAACCTCATTCAGTACTCGGCACAGCTCTGCATATTCCATACTTTTCGGATACTGTATCAAATTTCAAAATTTTAAAGTACCTATTGTAAAAGTTATTGACAAAGAAGTGATCATACTATTCCATCTTCGGGGGGCTGTAACTTCATAAGGACGCGCGCGGGCGGGTGAGCTTGCGTGCGTGCGCGCGGACTTGTGTGAGTTCGTGGGTGCGTGCGGCCTTGGACAGATTTTGAGGAAATTTTAAATGAAGAGGTATATCGAAAATTGTAGTTTTAGTTAAGCAAAAAGAAATCCGAAACGGAAGCGGAAGTAAGATATTTTTTGATAGCGTTTTTTTCCAAAAATAAATTTTGCAGATTTGAGCACAGGATCTGAGAGAAGAACTTAAGACAAGTCGAAAACTTTTTTACCGAACTCTCTAGCTTTAAAAATGGCGGCCGCTACGTTTTTTTTTGAAAATCTCTACTTTAACGCCTATTTACTCAAAAAGTACTTATCTCATCAGGATCTTGTTTCAGAGCCCTTTGTGGGTAGTATACGATCAAACGAAATTAATTCCGAAAGTCTGAAAACGATCGCAATGACGCTTTCCCAAAGTTTTAAAATTTCCAAACAAATATTTTTCAAAAACTGCTCACACGATTTTTCTTAAACTTTGTAAGCTGCTAGAACCGAAGATTGGTTACAATTTATTTGTTTTTTCTGAAAGCAATAATTTCACTGTAGCGCTTTCTATGAATTTTTGGAAACTGAAAATGGGTAAATGGGTCCGATAAAAATTTTTTTCTTAGTTAGAATTGCTCATCCTGACTAATAGAACAAAAATCTAATGTTAGTTTTCAGATACTTTTATACTTGAAAATTTCAAAATAATATTTCTCAAGAACTGGTCATACGTTTTTTTAAAACTTTGTAATCGCATAGAGGCGAAGATAGGCTACAATTCGGTTTTTTGCTGAATACCATAATTCCACTGTCTATGAATTTTTGAAAATCAAAAATTAGTACTCTTGGCCTTTATTTATTAAACGGGAAACATCAAATAACTTCTGCTTATGAAGAATTACTTATCTTGATAGTGCAACTAAAATCTAATGTTAGTTTTTAGAAAAGTTTATATTTAGTAGGGCGTCCCGTCCCCCCTTCTAATTTTTTGGCTGACGAATTTAGGATTTGGTTGGCTACTGTAGAAAATGTAAATTCCAATTATTTGTAATTTAAAAAAAATTTCTCACTAAAATTTTTGGACTTGGTCAAGTTATGATCGACTTGATTACTAAGCGAACTGATGGCGAAGTATGGATGGAATGGAAGGTTGCCTAGCTTGTGTTCTTAGAAATCTCACAAACGAACGTTATAATTATAAAATTGACACTCTTACAAACTCGGTAAATACTAATATGTAGTACGGGAAAGTCCACTCAAAATTCAGCTTCAGCTTTTTCACTACAGAAACAATTTTTTAAAATTTTCTAATGTGACTGGTCTGATCGCATAATATATGAAAATTATTCGCATAAATATTGTTACACATAGGTACTTAGTTTGCATACTCGGTGTTTTTAAATTTATTGTATATCTAGAGAATAAAAAAAATATTGAACTGCGTTTAAAACGTTTAACTTTTGTTTTTCAAATAAAACGCCCAGTATTTTTAACACTGTTAGACATTCTCAAATCATTTAAAAAAATCTTTAACAGTTGTTTGTGTTACAAGGGAAGGAAGTGATAGTTTTTTTCCTGCGGCTGCTGTTTATTTCGAAGCGAGTGAAATAAAGCACACAAGGAAAAAAATACAATTTCTTCTCGAGATTCACATATGATTTTTTCATCGACCTTGAGAAATTTATCAAAAAAGATTAATTTTAAAATTAATCTAAATTACATTTCTTTACTTTATTTATAAGTTCGAGCTTTACTTCGTTCATTTTAACTTACTGTAAATAAAACAATTCTTTAATTTGACAGTTGTGTAAAAATTGACTATTGCAACTAAGATATTTTTGTTATCTACGGTAACCAAGACGTATCCACGATAACCAAGACGTATCCATGGTATACAATCTGTATCCAAGGAAAATAAACAAAGCGTAAACATTTTAACAACATTCGAATTTAAAAGCGGGAGCAAAATTACTTTGCCTCCCGGCGGAAAATTTTGCTCTCGCTAAGCAGCAATTGTCAACTTTTAACCACAAAATGAGGATCGAAAAGTCTTTTTTCTAACAAGGTCAATGACAAAAATCTTGTAATGCTTTTCAAAAATGTTATTGAAATATTTTGTTAAAGTATATAGGTTATGGGCTATGATGCTATGTTAATTTATTTACAAGAGATAGGAACAAAGCAGAATATTTAAAAAAAAATTATCTAAACAAACCAGCAACAAAAAGAAAATATATAAACAACAACAATGAATGAAGTTATTTACCTACTATTAATGTAGAAATGTTCGAAGTTATGCTCATTTTCTTGCTAACACACAATAATACAATTAGTAAAACATTCCGGGACATTTTCTAAAATTTTAGGTGTGATACTTCTAAAGGCCATCCCAGTCCTCACTTTCATATCCTCTCTGGTGGTCGTAAGTTCGCGATATACTACATCTTCGATATAGGCCCATAAAACATTTAATCTGGGACTAAGTTTGGGAGACGTAGGTCACTATAGCGCAAGATCTTCCTTACTCAATCTATTTATCTGGAAACTTTGGTTAAAGAACTGCACATCTTTTAGTGGGCAGGTGCTCCATCATGCTGTATCTGCGTAGGGATATTTAGTGGAATGGACAAATGTATCGGCGTTCCTAGCTGACAATTATTGCAAAATATTCCAATAATAAGGATGCAGTTAGTTATACTCAACGCCATTGGAGTGGTGTAGAAGTAGCAGCTGCGGTTCATCATCACGAGATGAAGGAGCATGCAACAGGTACTTTTCTAACAAAAGGCTGTGCAGATAAAGCTGACTCATAATACATTGCACTGCATTTAACGAACCCTTAGGTGTTTACAGTCGTATCTTCTATCTGGTTAACGAACAGTCAAGAATATACAGTACGAGTGTAAAGTCTGGAACTAACTCGATAAAATTGAAATTGTCGAATTTTTCAAGAAATCCTTGTACACGTCAACCTTATTGTTTAAAAGTGCATTTTTTCTGATAATTGTCATTTTTCGATCGTGTTCTGTTTTCGAACTATGACGTCATCGACAATTTTTTTAAATGGCGCTTTATATTTTTGCCGTCATATTTTGATAGAGGTTGAAATTCCGATATCGGTCATATGTCAAAGTATGACATTGACATCGACAGTTTTAAGTTTTAAGTGTTTAAACACTTACTAGAACACAATCATTCAATTACATCTAATAACACTATAAAATGTTCACACTTTTGTGATGATAAACGTAAATTAGATATACTAGAAGCTTTTGAAATTCACAAACATTTGAAAACTGTACCATTAATGAATGAGCAAATTGATCTCTTAAATTCTCTTGTATTGGATATTTTGGAGCAAGAAATCAAGTCATCTGCAGACGATTACCGAGATCAAGTCACCAAATTCTATTGCTATAACAACACTAACTGTTTACTTTCTATAACCTTTGACAATGGCATATAAACATGCCGAAATACGTAAAAGGTTAAAATAAATAAATATTGTTCAAGTAATTATGTATTTTGTATACAGATAATCATTAATGACTAATTGTCAATATTTCATGGCTAACTCAAATTTTGATGCGCTTTTTTTACTTTAAACTTGGTATCTAGAAAACTGTCAACGTCAATGTCATACTTTGACATATGGCTGAATTCGGAATTTCAACCGCTATCCAAATATGACAACAAAAATATGGGGTGCTATTAAAAAAAATTTTTGATAGCGTGATTGTTCGAAAACAAAAGATGATCGAAAAATGACAATGATCAGAAAACATGCACTTTTAAATAACAAGGTTAACGTGTACGAGGATTTTTTTTTCAAAATCCAGCAGTTGCAATTTGATTAAATTAGTTCCAGACTTTATACTTGCACTGTTATGTATACCGTCTGTCTATAAAGTAACCCCCCACCCCCCCAACTAACTTTTGAACGACTTGATATTTTACCACAACATTTGGTGTGCTTTAATGAGAAATTAAATACTATTTTTTAGCCGATAATTAAATTTTGTATCATTCAAAATGGCGGCTGGACGCTATTTTGAATTTTTTTTAATGGAAAGGGGCTCGAGTGACACCTCATTTGAAGGGTCTTTTAGTTCTGCGTCTGATCCTAGAGTTTCAACGAAAAATATTCAGCTATAACAAAATGGCGGATTTTAAACAAATGGACTCGCTCAATTTAAAATTGTTTTGATTTTTTTATCCAGTAGTCCACTTTTCCATTTGCAGGACAAAATTTTTCCAGAAATATCGCAGGTGGCTGGAAATAATATTGAAAACGTTATGTTCCAACAAGACGGTGCGCCGCCTCATTATTATAGGCCTGTTTCTGACTTTCTCAACGGACATTTTCCTGGAAAATGGATTGGTAGGCGGGGACCTGTAAAACAGCCGGCTCGTTCCCCAGATTTAACCTTCTTAGATTTTTTTCTATCGGGATATCTGAAATCGAAAGTGTACAGAACCCATCCACAAACAATTTAAGAACTGGAGCAACGCATTACAGAAGTTTGCAGAAATAATACTCCAGAAACTTATGAAAATGTAAGGCAGGAATTTCATAACCGACTTTTTATGCGCCAAGAAGTGAATGGTGAACATTTCGAACACTTAATTTAATTTTTCTATTTTCGTTCTTTACTGACTGCTTTATGAAACTCATTTGGATTTCATAAAGCAACTCCTAAAAGAATTCAAAATTTTATTTTGTTAGGTTGGTGACAACCATGGGACAACAAAACCTTCACGCGTTATAAACATAACCTTCAAATTGTAAGTTCTAAAAATTAAGATTATTTAGCGTATTTTCCGCTACTTTGCGTAGCTCGGGTGGGGTGCAAGATAATTCTTCTTCCATCTTATCTTCAAATCTTAGGTATTTTAAAAATTAACTCACTTTCAAATTTTGTCTAAATTTTAATTTGACAGTAGGTAGTTTGAATTGTTTGAAATGTGTTTTAAATGTTACCAACAGCCACATAACAAAAACAAAAAACCAAAAATTTTCCTAATCGATTATATTTTTAAATTAAAATATATAATAAGGTAATTTTTAACTTTTTGGACCAAAATAGAAAAAATAGTATAAAATACACGTTTCATAAGACATTTAAGCCCACTTGTCCATTAGAAAACTCGCCGCAAGCGGCTCGTTTTCTAACTTGGACGCGTGCTCTAAAATCATGTCTTATGAAACTTGTTTTTTAATATACTATTCTTTTTGCTTTAATTCTTAGTTTTTTTTAAATAGACTTCTGTATCTTTAAACATTTGTCATTTTGTTATGGCTGAATATTTTTCTTTGAAATTCTGGGATCAGGCGCAGAACTAAAAGACCTTTCAAATGAGGTGTTACTCGACCCCCATTTTCTTTAAAAACAAATTTAAAATGGCACCCAGCCGCCATTTGAATGATACAAAATTTAATTATTGGCTAAAAAATAGTATTTTTTCTGTGACGGGAAAAAAGTTTAACATTTTGTCTCTCTTGACAGGTACTAAAGTATCACTTTTTATGAAATTATTTTTTTCCTTTTACCCGGGGAAAAAAGTAATTACTTTTTCCCCGGGGAAAAAAGTAATTACTTTTTTCCCGCTACAACAGCTTACTAGTTTAAAAATTCAAATTCCACGTTGACCAATTTTCCGACTTTATTATATATGTTTTTCAATATATTACATTTTTTCCCGTCACAGA
Source organism: Ctenicera cuprea (assembly GCA_958336395.1). NCBI lineage: Eukaryota > Metazoa > Arthropoda > Insecta > Coleoptera > Elateridae > Ctenicera > Ctenicera cuprea. The sequence continues at coordinate 45,624,624 of OY284486.1, read as the reverse complement.
AAAAAATAGTGTATTATACACAGGAAAAAAGTAAGATTTTAGCTCTCGGTGTGAGTGTCTCCCTCCGCTTCGCGTCGGGAGACAAACAGACACCTCGAGCTAAAATCTATTACTTTTTTCCCTTGTATAATAAATATATATTAATTTCCCATTACAGCACACCAAATTTTGTGGTAAAATTTCAAGTCATTAAAAAGTTAGTTTGGGGGGGGGGGTTACTTTATAGACAAAGTGTATATATGTTAATGCAGCATCTGCTCACTAGCACTACGCACAAATTCTTAGATAATTAAATTTTTATTTTAAATTCCACGAAGCTACAAAAATTTCTAATATATTACTTAAAATGTCTCCAGGACGAATCTATAAGGTTTTTATACATGTTAAGATTGAGCAAGAAACTAAGGAAGGAATGGTAATGCTGACCAGAAATACAAAAACTGAAAGAAAGCTTGAACACAGCAGCTAAGGAGGCATTGTGAGAAAAGAAAGATTTTAAAGGAAAACCAACAGGAGGGACGAGAAATGTTATTATAATATTAATATTAAAAGTATACATTAACTCTTATAAAACGAAATAGTAAATTTGTCCACTAAAAAACAATTAACAGAGTTTACATAATTAAATATTAAATAGTATTGGTTGTAGTCGTTACTTTGTGAAATTCCATAACATTAAATAGTAAAAATGAAAAACATAGTCAAATTTCTCTAAATTTATGTTGTCTTTGTGGCTATAGTTTCATGTTTTAGAGCACCTACAAGCTATAACACAAAATACACTAACATTACTGAAATTTATAGCAATAAAATTAGAAATTATCTACATATTGCAGTTATACTGGGTGTTAACAATACATGGCTTACTTTTTTTTTCGTTAATTACTAATTTAAACGTGAAATTTAGAGTAATTATTATACACATATGTACATTCTTATTATTTGATGTAAATTTCAATCTTGCAGTTCCAGTTACAAAATGGAATTGACATTTTTGGAACCAGGATAAAATAACATTGATTTATTTGTTTTCGAGGAATAGATTTCTTGGGATTAATGAAAATTAGAGACCAAACTGGGATTTGTCAGCCAAAAATTGGGGGCGAGGGGAAACATGACATCTAAATATTCTTATTCTATTACTAATAAGCAATTCAGCTTAAACAAAAATGTTTTATCTTTTCACTTTCATTAAGTAACTGTAAATTTCTAAATATGTAAACAAATATTTCAGAGAAATTAGCGTACTGTGACATCAATCATATCTTAGCTCATCCCTAGCTCTGTAAGCTAGAGAGCTCGGAAAAGAGCTTTGGTTTTGCAGTAGGGGTTTCTATGAAATCTTTTTTTTATATTTTTCATCTTCAGCTCATTTTTGCGTTGAATTTATAGTGTAATACCTAATACCACATTCTAAAGCTCATTCAGATTGGAATGTCCTGGACTGTAGGTAGAGGTCTAAAACATGTACTTTCATCAAAATCTCGAAAATGGTTTTGAATAGTTGTTAGATGGTGAGGTGTTTTATGGAAACAGTAATATGTTCTTACTGAAACCTGTTGCTTTTATTTAATGTTTTAATTCACCTACACTTCACAGTAGGTATGTAGTTCAACATTTTACTTTTTACATAGACTATTGTTTTTGTCGCATCTGGAATTAATATTTGAGCTGCCTAATTGTTAATATTGTAAAAAGTAGTATATTTGTGAATCTTGGAACTAATGTGAATGGCTTGAAGATCCAATGTGAATTGCTCGAAGATCCAATGTGAATTGCTCAAAGGACTAATGTGAATTTAGAAACCAATGTGAGGGGGCTCGAAAATCCAATGCGAATTTAGGGTTTTTATTTGGAGGTAAAAAACTTAAATTCGCATTGGATTTTCGAATAATAAGAGTTGATTTTGACTAATCTAAGAGCCCTGTACCAGACTCAGCAAAGAATTATCACATTGTAGTCTTAATGTCACCCTTAAACAAGTGCTTTATTAAAACCATTTCAACCTATTTATAATTTTTAAAATACGCAAAGTTTAAATGTCTAGATTTGTAATGTAAGTTACTTATCACTAACTCTAAAAACCATGTCTTAATTTTTATAAAGTAATATAAAATTTTGATAAACGTCGGTCTTAATAAACATTGTACCTTATCAAAACAAATATTTTAGAAATATAAACATAATACTTTTACTTACTGTCAGTTTGTACAAAATACTACTATGTACCAACTGCAGTTGTAAGTTCAGTTACGACTAACTTGTTTGTGTCTGATGGAGGTACTTTAATCAATAGATAAAATAGTTCTTCTAGTGAAAGCTGGATTTCATTGTAAGTTTTTGCACACATTTGTTATGTACAGTAGATTTCACCATTTAAGGCGTGCGTCTGTTCTAATTTCCTCATTACTTTTAATTTGTTTTCTCTCTTATACAAAAGTACTCTGATAAAGATGATTTTTGTACGTCATTCGATGCGATAAGACGCCTACGTTTCTACACTTTATTTTACTTTTTCACTATGAATACTGAAAATTTTTTATGTCAGTATGTGTACTCTTCATTTAAAAAATTCAGCGGCAAGAATTTTTTTTAAATGACTGTCACATTAATTATAAATGTCAAACAACACTTGACACGTAAACAAAAAGGCAGTGCCGCCAATTTGTGCTAAACGTCTTCGATTATTTTAAAAAAGAGAAGGAAAATAATAATCTTTTGCTACCATACCGATCTGTTCATGAAAGAGTTGCCGACGCACTAAAAATTAGCTTAAGGAGTGTTTCGCGAATTGCAAGGGAAGGAAAATTAGAATTATCGCTAGTTACACCTGGGCAAATGCATAAGAGACCAATATTGAAATCTAATGATGTGCATGATATCACCAAAGCAGAGATAAGGAACACAATTTATACATTCATAGATGAAGTGAAGCACATGACTATGAAATCAGTTAATGAGGAATTGAAAAAGAAATTTATATTGGACGTATCTAACAGTAGTTTATGGCGCCTTTTAAAAAGCTGTGGATTTTCTTATAAACAAGAAAATATTAGACGTTATCTTTGTGAAATATCTTATGTTGGAAGTAAATGAATACATTTTTTTAAAAAGTATATTAAAAATTTAAGGCGTAAATGTCTACATCAATTTATGTTTATCTGGATAAAACATGGATATTCGCAAAAGGCAGTTTTAAAGAGCATGACAAGATGAAAGTGTTAAAACCTGTAAGAAAAAACATTGTGGCATAGGAAAACGTTTTGTAGTTCTGCAGGCTGGAAGTTAAAATTGATTTATAGATGTGCAGAGTGCAGATTACCATGATTCCATGAACTAAGATTTAAAAAAATGGGTTTTAGAAAAATTGATACCAAATCTGGAGAAACCATCATCAATTATTATGGACAATGCTTCCTATCATACTGATTTAATAGATAAAATACTAAATTCTTCTTGGAATAAAACACAATTAAGGGAATGGTTGACATCGAAAAATATAAAGTTTGAAGAAAACGCCTTAAAAGTAGAATTACTCATATTATGTAATCAAAATAAACCGCTATATCCTAAATAAATTATAGATGAATTACTTCAAGAACATCAAGTGTTAAGACCACTGTCGCTATATATAACCCCATAGAATTGGTTTGAGGTAATTGTAAGCAGTTCTATAACTGCCATATAGAAAAAAATGGATATGGCGGTGAAAAGGTATTAGGTAGCTGTGTGGAACGATGCTTTAAAAGAAGTAACATAGACAGTTTGCACCGATTGTATAAAACAGAAGAAAGAATCCAACGCGACTGGGAGAATGAAGTGTGATATGACGAAACAGATCCAATGATAATAGACTTGAATGACAGTCTAATGATGAAGACGAATAACTAGTATTAAATGAAACTGATGAAGATCAAGTTTAGATTTAAGTTTATTATTTTTTCTATAGCAACTGTTAAAACGTGCTATTATTAACTAAAATTAGAGGGAAAAGTAGCACTTTACCATCAAGGGTAGATAAAGTAGTACTTTAACAGCAAGGATAGATAAAGTATTTTATTTTTTGGTTTATTCTATAGCAACTAAAAAGTTATTAAAGCCACCTACTCATTTTTTCGTGAAACTGTTTTTTTCCTGACACTTTTAAATTAAATTTATCATTGATTTTTCTTCATTTTTTGGTCTTTAACAATTGCTATAGAAAAAAATGTTGTATTCCACACGACTATAAAATTTCATTATCTTCTCGATGCTTATTAGCGTCTCGGCTGACGCCCCTCGACGCTAAAATCGCTCTCGAAGATAAAGTGCAATTTTATCATCTTGTACAATAAATAACTATTAATGGGTTTGCGTTTAATTTTTTGTTTTTACTGTCATTAATAAATATTTTTTATCTAACACTAACACCTTATACTGTTTCTATGGTGCATTTGAATTCGTTTGTTAAGTTAACTATAAAATACATCGTTCCTTATAAAATACGTCGTCACTGGTAACGTATTTTAAAGCTATTTAAAATACGCTTTAACGAAATAACAATACTTTGTTGACTCGTTACCATAGCACACATAACATTCCATAGACAGACCTATCTTATAACTCAAACAAAATTGAGTTGAAAATGACTAAAACTAAAAGACTAATAAATTTATGTTATTCTATTAGTGTTAGATAAAATCTTGAAGACAACACGTGTTTTATAGTTTAAAAATCTCGGTCTATTAAATCCTCGCTCCCTTCGGTCGCTCAGATTTAAATACCGACCTCGAATTTTAAACCGTCTATAAAACACTTGTTGTCTTAATAGCTATTATCTAACACTAACACCTTATACTGTTTCTATGGTGCATTTGAATTCGTTTGTTAAGTTAACTATAAAATACATCGTTCCTTATAAAATACGTCGTCAATGGTAACGTATTTTATAGCTATTTAAAATACGCTGCACCAGATTTTTCAATGTCAATATTGTCCTTGACCTTCAAAGTCGTTTTTAACATTTCACTTCATTAATCTTTTCTACCGTTTTCCATTGCTTGAAAGCCACGTACACCTTCTCATATGCATCTTTTGATTTTGCAGGTAATAATTTTGCTCGCAATTCTTTGCCTTTTTCTAATATTTCGGTAGGAACACTTTCACACATGTTAACGAAATAATTTTTTGTTTTCAATACTTTGTTAACTCGTTACCATAGCACACATAACATTCCATAGACAGACCTATCTAATAACTCAAACAAAATTGAGTTGAAAATGACTAAAACTAAAAGACTAATAAATTTATGATATTCTATTAGTGTTAGATAAAATCTTGAAGACAACACGTGTTTTATAGTTACAAAATCTCGGTCTATTAAATCTTCGCTCCCTACGGTCGCTCAGATTTAAACACCGACCTCGAATTTTAAACCGTCTATAAAACACTTGTTGTCTTAATAGCTATTCTTGAGTATTGAGTATATTTTCTTCTTCGTCCAAACAGTGTGATTAGATAAATAAGTAATGGGATATCAAAGTAAAATAAATTGTAATTTAATATCCAAAACAACATTGAAAATTTCAGATCACTTAAATTTAATAATATAATTAAAATAAATTTGGGAACCAATGGTTAATGTTCGATGCTTACTTAGTTCACAAGGTAATAGTGACGTCAGCGCCAAAAACAGTGAAATCTACTATAGGGACATTATCACTGTCTTTGAGCTTTTAAGCCTTTATCAGCATGGTAGACCATACTTTGCTTACTATTAACATTCCGCACATTGATGACGATGTTTCAGCTTCTTCAGTGCAATGTTGAATAATATCTGAAGTTTTCCCTTTTGATGTTGTTGATTTTTTTCTGTTGAATCTATGCATTTCTGTCACATTTCCCATTTTCATGAAGCATTTAACTAAATTTCTAACTTGTTTCATGGTTAACTGCAACTTTTTCTAAAATACAATTTAGAAGCTCCACATAGGACTAAAATGACAGTTTTATGAAACATGATTTCATTTAGAAATTCTTCTACAAGAAGCAGGTATTCTACAGTTACAGCTTTAATATACTTCATTTTGTTATTAAATTAAAACAAAATTTAATTATACAGGGTGTTTCGAAAAAACTAGTCATAAGTGATACCATAGGGTCTGTGTATGAAAATATGTCTATTTCACTAAACTTACATATATACAACAGTGCTTCATTTCACAGTTTTGGCAGCTTAAAGTGGAGGTTGATAACCCTGATTTCCTTAATATCTTTAAAGTATTTGAACTATATCGTTGAAATTTGGCATGAAAATATGATTTGACACAATTTAAAATGCCCAACTCCAAATCAGGGGCGTCGGTAGAAGTATTTGTTAGGTCAAATTATATAAAACTTTTTGGTAATGATTTGAAATTTAAATTTTTTCTGGAAAAAAATTCATATACAGTGTGCTCAGAATAACTTGCACTAACAACTATAAGAAATACGAACACGGTTAAATTAGGTAATTTTGCCCAATTATGGTAGCAATCTAATGGTGATTTTGTTTTTCCCAACATTATATTGCTTCCCTAATTAGGTAACTTTTATTTAATTTAACCGTCTTTGTATCTCGTATAGTTGCTGAGATCCCCATGTTGTGTAAGTTATTCTGGGCAAATTACTATCAACCATTATTGCTTAGATTGTAAATAATATTTTTTTAGGGTGACTTGGAATTATGTGATCCAAACGATTTAAGCCTGGACATCCAGGATATGGAAGAAAATGGCAAACAGGTAGTAGTGGGTGTATGTGCAATGGCAAAAAAATCACAAAGTAAACCAATGAAAGAAATCCTTACAAGACTTCAAGAATTTGAATACATCAGAGTTATAGTGTTTGCTGAGGATGTTATACTGGAGGTATAGTCGCTATTTTTGTTTTATATCTTTAAGAATTTAATATTTTAGTATTACTTTTTCTATCACTAAGATAATTTAAATTCAAGACTTTTGCAACAAATATTATCAAGCAAAACTGTACATCTCAAAAAAATATATGTCTAACTCTGATGCTGGGTTGGGTCAGAATTAACGGTAATGCATATAATTTTTAGCAGTGTCTTTTGTCTGCAATTATTTCACTTTAAGGTTCTAATCAGTGGAGGTGGTGTTAATACTGTATATTCATGCCTCAATTATGTAATGCTCTAGGAATTGAAATTTCATTGAAAATACTTGTGTTTGACGGCACAGACAATTTGACTTCTTAATACATTTCCTCGGGTTTAATTAATTAATTATTCTGTAGAAGGGTGAGTGTATAAGCTTGTATATTTGTTCATTGGATTTATGTAGATTAGTGGTGTTCGACCTATATCTGACGCAAGCGAAATCGGTATTATGACTGTACTTTACGGACCAGTGCTGCATTGAGTCTCTTCGCCCTGTGTTTTTATAACATTGCTATTGTCATAATTCTGTACAATAGTATTGTGCATGTAGACAAGGTCAGCATTTGTAGATAGATGCGGATGCTAAAGTCATTTATCCTTTGAACGTCTTATTGACCTCTAGTCCACCACTTCCAGAATAGTTCTCTTGTATTCTGTTGAATTAAAAATCATTTCAGCTAGCAGCTGCACTGCTCTTGTAATAATACAGAGCAAATACCATTAGTACGCTACGCTTAATATAGGCAACTATGTGCAAAAACCAGCCACATCGCGTTACAGCACCCTCTACTTGGTACGGATTGTTTCTACAGTTCATTTCGTGCATTGCTGTATCTGCAAAAAGGCAATTAATAGCAAAATAACTTCCATGTGATGTCTGGAAATTGTGGGTTGGTGTATGCAGTTTTCAATTGCAATAACTACAGCAATAAAAAAATATCAAAATCATTTTTCAAATTTCCTAGAGATGAAAATACGTATATTTTGTAAATTAATGTAACAAAACTCAATATATTACGTTAAATAAAGCAAAACAGGATTGCTTTAACTTGTTTATACAAATGAAATATATATTAGGACTAAACTTTCTTATTAGATGAGCCGAATCGCCCAGTTTATAAAATAAATAACAAGAAAAATATGAAAAATTTACTTTTAAAATATCCACTTGTAAAATGTTTCTAAGTTATTATTTTAAATTGCATGTTCTAACAGGCTTTCCAGTGAAATCATTTGATCGAAAATTTATGCATTTTTGTTTAATGAACTGACGATTATAAAAAAATGTCTATATTCAGTGAACTGTGAATAAAAAACCTAGAAAAATTTTGGTTTCTAAATACAATAAGCCATACCTCCAGTCACAGCATAAGTTTAAGTGAGTTGACACTGTATGCTTGGTGTGTTAACATATTGATGCGCTCATGATCGGTGCAGAGTAGTGTTTCTCTCCGTTCTGCATGAAGAATACATAGCTAGTTCTGTTCGCTTGTAGTAGATTGGATGTATATTATTAAAAATTTTACAAATTGATTTTATTTGGTGACTGTTGGCTCGTAAAACGTTAATACTGCAATGTTCTTGAAAACATAATAATTAATTATTTCTAAGGTATAAAAAAGTTTGGGCGAAGTGCTTTGCTCATTTTTGTATATGTTAATATTTTTATTTTCTCATCAAGAAGATATTGCAATTGGAAAGAGTTTTTTTTTTCAGTTTTCTTGGTGACTTCTGTAAATTGTGCTAGGACCTCTAAGTGGGTCACAACCTCCCCAGGTTGACTCTAAACCATTCGGTTCTGTCATTGTTTCAGACCTATCGATTTTCTCTTGTAGAATATGTGTATATGGATATATTAAGTTCGTTCATATATAAAAGCAAAAAGGTCTCTTTAAGTTTTGGCATTTTTTAAAATACAGGGAGGGATTGAAGACAAAGAAACAAATCATCTTAGCAGGTGGCAGCACAGCACAATAGCCGGTTTGCCTTTACACTTTCCACAGTTATCCAACTAAATCAACATTTTTTTGACATTTAAGAAACCAGGGTGGTCCCATATGTCGAACTATTTTTTTACAGAATATTTGCAATGTAGTAAAGTCATAAACAGAAAAAAATTAAACATGTATTTATTGACCTCAATTTTTGCTTGATTAAAAATAGAGATATATGTAAAATTGTCCTAAAATCAAGTAAATTTTTTTCTCAAGTCCTAAAAACAATATGAAAAAACCTGCTGGGATCCCTACATAACAAAACAAAGCTAATTCTACATAAATAAAGCTAATTCTACATGCCTTTGTTCTAACTGAGCTAATTTTTTTTATGTTACAATAATATTAATGACGTTTTGTTTTGTTATTAAAAATATAATATTTAATTTTAATGACATTGCCTATAACCATGAAGTGGTAATTAGTTTGCATTATAACAAAGTCGTATAAATCATTAGTATATTATAAATAAACTAATTAATAACTTCAACAGATATTTATTTAAGCCTTATATGTAACATATGATCGAAAAGTCTTTGGATAGCGGTTGCTGTGGAATTGACAAGTCATCTATGAAATTATTTATTTCTATTAGTTTTGACATTTACTTTCACAAGTCAGCGGATTATAATTAAAAATGTTAAACAGAACATAAAATTTTTATGATTAGAGCATATTACCCTAATGGAAATCGTGGTGAAAACGGTAACTGAGTTTATTCCCTACTGAAAATCACCTCAGTTGCCTCATAAAACCTCATACAAAATGAACCTGGTTGTTTCAAAAACCGCATAAAACCACATACAACCTGATGAAAACATTATCAGGTTATATGAGGTTTCTATATATATTTTCAGTAGGGTTCACCTAATTTATGTTTAAATGAATTCCGTGAAAGATTTCTCAACTTCGCCATAATCGAGCGAGATTTAGAAGTAAGTAATTCTATAGATAGCTTTGAAATTCCACAGCAACCGCAATCCAATGACTTTTTGATCATACTATATTTCAACTTGTTTACATGGCATTGTCAAAGGCTAATTAAAACAGTTGGTGTTGCTATAGGGAAAATATACCTTGATGACTTGATCTTGGTTTTGTATGTCTGCAGATGACTTGGTTTCTATTCCAAAACTCCTAATAACGTCGAATTTACGAGATCAATTTGCTCATTCATTATTGGTACAGTTTTTAAACGGTTGTGTTTCAAATGCTTCCAGTATATCTAATTTATTTATAAGTTCGAGCTTTACTTCGTTGAAGATCATTTTAATTTATTGTAAATAAAACAATTCTTGACTTCAACAGGTTTTTTATGTTAGCTTTATACTAGTCCAAGAGCCGGCTGCGTTAAAGGTACCCTGATCGATCTGCCGAACAAAATATGGACGAATCGACAGCTAATGTAGTGGTCAAGGGTGTGCCGGGCCTAATAAACCCTATAACTTGTCGGAAATGTCGAAAAAAAGGCCACTTCCGGTTTGGTATTTCGGAGTATTACTCCTTTATCGATCTGCCTGTTAAAACTAGTGCCAATCGACGGGGGAGGTCGAGCCCTTGAGAAAAACCCGCGGTGCCACCCCCCACCTTGGCGGGGAGGGCGGAAGTCACCCCTGAATGTGACTCATTTTCATATCTGTCTACCCACATCGAACTTCCGATTTTTATTTTTTTTAAATTGCAGCTCTAACCTCCCTGAACGTGAAAAAATGGCGGTGCCATCGGTGGCCTTGTCTGAAAAAGTGGAAGCCAGCCCAAAGGCACCCGACTTTTAGGTCGCTATTTCGAACTCAGCCGTCGTACTTCCCTCACGGAACTTACGGTTGCTTTTTTTTACTTTCCTATACTTTCAGTATAGGGAAGTATTGATTTCATGCAAAATTTCAAAGTTAAGATTTTAACGGAAATAGTCGGGGGGGGGGGGGGTCCATGGACTCCAAAAAAGTAATTTTTAAAAAATGTCTGTCTGTGGGTGGGTGGGTGGGTGCTCCATATCTCCGGAACGGCTGGACCGATTTTGATGTGCTTTGGAATGAGGGGGTATATCAAAAATTCATCGACAAAATAAGCTTTTAAAAAAAACCGAAACCGGAAGCGGAAGTTAGACATGTTTTTTTGGTAGCATTTTTTTCAGAAACTGAATTTTGGAAATTTTAATAGTGGAGATTAAAGAAGGCCTTAGGACAAATTAAACGATTTTTTACCGAACTCTCTAGCTTTAAAATGGCGGCCGCTACGAATTTTTGAACATTTCGACTTTAACGCCCATTTACTCAAAAACCAGTTATCTGATTGGAATCAACTACATCTTGTTTGGTAGCCCTTCAAGGGTACTATACCATGAAATATAATTAATCTTGAAAATATAAAAACGATCGCAATGACATCACTCCAAAATTTTGGAATTTTAAAAAAAAATATTTCTCAAAAACTGCCCGCACGTTTTTGTTTAAACTTTTTAAGCTGATAGAGCTGGGAATCTTCTACAATTTGTTTTTTTGCGCATTGCTATAATTTCACTGTGACGCCCTCTATGAATTTTTGATAATTGAAAATTGGCACCCTTTTATTTATTTAACGGGGGGCAATAAAATATTTCCGTTAAAGCAATATAGCTCATCATTGATAGCAAAATCCGAATATCATAATATTTATTTGATACTTTAGTATTTAGGGGGGCTACTGTTCCCCCTTCCCCCAAAAATTTTCGCTACAAAATTAAAAAATTGATTTCTTCTTTTGTTTGCTCTAGGAGAATCTTTTTACAAAAAATCAAAAAATCGAATTTTTTGCCCCTTAATAATCTTTTTGTCCTTAGAAGAATTTCACATACTTTCTGCAGTAGTTGTATTCTTGTACTAGTCGTTTAATGTTCAGTGTAGGCTAACTTTTTTATTTTAATAGATAAACTCGCAAACCCAAGCGCAAAGTTGTAGGGCAAAATACAATCGAGGTATTTAAGAAAAAAACTTGAGTTTCCAATTTTAATATGGCGGCCACGGTAAAAAATAACTTTTTTTTAAATGGAAACGTGGCATTTTGGCTTTAAAATCAGAAAGGTTTTGAAATTCTAAATACAAATTAATAAGTAATTTCTTGCTAAAAATAATACTTCTCGAGTTATTAATATATTTTCAAATATCAATTTCCGCGCTTCCGTTGATTCAGTCCGAATATTTTACCCAACCTTATGCTTGCAGCGCAGCGGTCGGTCTTTCTTCAACCGCTTCAAGATGTTACAACTTATAAGCACTATTTACTTTAACTAGTCGTGTCTAGACAGGTGTATATGGAAAGTGTTGGAAAATATAAAACAATGTATTTAAATGTATAGGAAAGTCCAGGCGAAGTGTTTCGCTCATTTTTTATTATAAAATAAATCAAAATCTTGTTAATCCACAATAAAGAAGGCATCTACTGATTAATAATTCTAAAACATTATCTCTAGAGGATCTTGGAATATGGAGTTTTTTTGGTAGTTTATAGAAAGTCTCGTCGTCGAAAATTTTCAGGGGGTCGTCCAGACCAGCGAAAATGGGGTGAAATTTTATGTTTTTTACTAAAATTCCAAACGGACGTATTTTCCCCTTTCGATAAAAGGCCGCCGTGTAATCACAACCTGTAAAGGCGTGGAACGCTGGCAAAGCACGGCACACCCCTGCCCCAAGTTCGATGTGGGTAGTCAGATACGAAAATGAGTCACATTCAGGGGTGGCTTCCGCCCTCCCCGCCAAGGTGGGAGGTGGCACCGCGGGTTTTTCTCAAAGGGCTCGACCTCCCTCGTCGATTGGCACTAGTTTTAACCGGCAGATCGATAAAGGAGTAATACTCCGAAATACCAAACCGGAAGTGGCCTTTTTTTCGACATTTCCGACAAGTTATAGGGTTTATTAGGCCTGACACACCCTTGACCACTACATTAGCTATCGATTCGTCCATATTTTGTTCGGCAGATCGATCAGGGTACCTTTAACGCAGCCGGCTCTCCGACTATACGTATTTCAACGTGTTTACACCTCATTATCAAAAGCAAGATTAAAAGTAAACAGTTGGTGTTGCTATAGGAACAATAACTCTTCATAACTTGATCTTGGTTTTCTATATCTGCGTCTAGATCACTTGATTTCTCATTCCAAAACGTCTAATAACGGTGAATTTAAGAGATCAATTTGCTCATTCATTAAAGGTACAAATTTTAAATGTTTATGAATTTCAAATGCTTCTAGTATATGTTGTATATGTTGTTACAAGTATAGACACCCCATAAATCTAATTACGCTAAACACTTATTAGAACACAATCATTCAATGACATCTAATAACACTATTAAATTTTTACAGTTTTGTGATGACAAACGTAAGTTGGATATACTAGAAGCATTGGAAATTCATAAAGATTTAAGATCTGTACCTTTAATGAATGAACAAATTGATCTATTAAATTCACCGTTATTAGACGTTTTTGAATGAAAAATCAAGTCATCTGGACGCAGATACAGAAAACCAAGATCAAGTTATGAAGATTTATTGTTCCTATAGCAACACCAACTGTTTACTTTTATTCTTGCTTTTGATAATGACGTGTAAACACGTTGAAATACGTATAAAGCTAACATAAAAACCTGTTGAAGTTAAGAATTGTTTTATTTACAATAAATTATCTAATTTATGTCTATCATCACAAAAGTGTAAACATCTCGCCGTCGGCTGATGCGCCGGCGGCCGTTCCGCCGTCGTCAACTCGCCGTCGACCATTTTGCCATCACCGTTTCGCCGTCGGCCATTTCACCTTCAACCAAATATTCACCGAGTTACCCCCATATACAGGATATCAAATTGCGTGTTAACTATTGGGATCGTGCTTATTTGAAGAGATACGGCGATGGTTAAATTAGAGAAAAGTTGTGGAATTTTATACCCACTAATAACCTAAAAAGAAATTGGATCTTGCTTAGTTTCCGAATAAACTGAAAAAACATATTTTGAATTTTTTGTTTTCGGCTATAACTCATTTGTAATTTATATTACATATTTCTGGTTCACGCATCACTAGCACACTTTTTTTTATGCTGAGTCTAAATTTTTTATCAGATTTGGTGTAACTTTTTTTTCTTATGGTCGGCATTTTAAATTTTTTACTTTCCCATACTTCTACTGAAGTAAGGAAAGTTAATATGATTTTTTGCAATTTTTCGAATCTCATATTTTAACGGAAATAGCGTTTGGCGGTGCAAGGAACCCAAAAAAGTGTTTTTTAAAAATGTCTGTCTGTGGGTGGGTGCGTGTGCATTGGTGGATGGGTGCATAGTTTCCCTATATCTCCGGAACTCTTTAATCGATTTTTACGGATTTTTATAGATTTTTTTCTAAACACTTTTTTAAAGTTTTGAATACATTGCACAAATTGCATTACAAATACATAGCGTTGTAGTGCATATAAATACAAATTAAATGCTTTTTTCCAAATCTTCAAAATGGAGGTTGTTACGAATTTTTGAAAATTTTAACTTTAATGCCCGATTACTCAGAAACAAAATATCCAATTAATACAAATTATCATATAATTTGATAGCCCTCATTAAGTATAATCAAGATATATAAAAATATTTTTGGAAATGTGAAAATTGTAAATATACCAGCAGCTCAAAATTTCGGACATTTTCAAAAAAAAATCCACTAAAACTGCCCATACCATTTTTTTTTAACTTTCTGAGCTGATAGAGCTTGCAATGAACTACAAATTTGTTTTTACTTATTTCTTAAATTTTACTCTGACGCCCTCCAGGAATTTTGGAAAATTTTCAAATTGAATAATTATTTATTCAAAAACGCAAACGCCGATCGTTATACACTATTATCAGTTCGGTAGACTATTTGAAGTATTTTATTGGGATCTGCAAGAATTTTCAATTATTTTAAAAATTAAGAAAAAAAACGATAATCAAATGTAAGGGGCGGTCGGTTGCCGTGCTACTATCCTATGCTGCTAGCCGAAGTTGCAGCGCTATACTTTAGACGGTGCATGATATCGTATTGCACAGGCTGTCGTAAAATCAAATCAACAATGTTATTTACATGCATTTTATTACAGAAAACAAAAATTTCATAAGAGCCATGAAAAAACGACGTCATTTAATTTATTTTGGAAAAATTGTAGTAGGCCATACACTGATAGCAAAATACTACTTTTATTTACACAGTTACCAACACACTGAGACTGTTCATTTTAGGCGAGCTTCTGAGCATTTTTTACAAAGGTGTCAAATGTTTGAACATTTATTTAATAATTGTTTGTATTAGTGCAGTTCTAGTGTTATCTGGTGTATTTATTTAATCTGTTATTTAAATTTGTTATGTTAGTTGCAAACATAAAAACTGCTAGTGGAATTTTCAGTAAATTGTATATGTTAGAAACTTTTTCATGCATTTGTTTTTGCAAAAAATAACTTATCTTGCTGCCTACACTCAAAACAAAGTTTCCTGGAATTTTCGCATACCTAATGTATCTAAAAGTCAAAGTAAATAAAAGTAGTGTTTTGTTTTACTTCCATCAGTTCATGGCCTACTAAATTTTTTTTTAAATAAATTAAATCACGTGGTCTTTCCATGGCACTGTTATGAAATTTTTAGTTTCTGTAATAAAATGCTCAAAACGTAAACAAAATGCAAAGTGTGACATCCTTAAAATCAGAATTAAAAACTATATTCAAATATGAAAAAAATTAAAATGCCGACGATAAGAAAAAAATGTTGACAGTCTAAAATGAGCAATGGTAGCAGTTATACCAAATCTGATAAGAAAATTTAGTTTCAGCATAGAAAAGTGTTCTAATAATAGAAATATGTAATATACATGACAAATGAGCTATAGCCAAAAACAAAAAATTTAAAATTTTAGTTTTTTCCAGTTTATTTAGAAACTAAGCAAGATAGCTCCAATTTTTTTAGATTATTATTGGACATAAAATTCCACAACTTTTCTCTAGTTTAACCATCGTCTTATATCTTCAAATAAGGGAGATCTCCATAGTTAACACACAATTTGATACATCTTGTATATTATTGCTAATATTTTAATATTATATATACATCTCCGGGTAGGCTCTTCGCTTGTGAAGGACCTCGGCACCTTCAGGTATATGAGGATAGATTATTATTATTATTATATACATCTTCAGCACTACAGGCCATTGAGGCTCTTGACTTGGTCCCATTTACTCCGAGTTTGGCTTATTCGCTATGTTCCGGAGGGTTTTAATCATTACGCCCCCTTAGCTTACGCCAAACCCTTGGCATTACATTCACTCGTCCATTTGGTCATCCATCTACACTTTGAACGGACTTCCAACCCCTCTAACGACGGCCAAGGTATTAGCTTGACCGCCAGTACAGACTATTTACGTGCTCATCCGCCAGCACGAGGCGCCGTGTTTTGCGCGACCGCGATCGCAAGTGAATGGTTATCCCAGCCGCGCCAACCCGGGACCTATTCCAATATTAATACCGGTAAAAGTTAAATAATTTTAAATAAAAATTAAATAATGAAATGAAAAATTAAAAATTATGTTTTCAATAACTTTTTATTACACTAATATTAATACACATGTACATTTTGTATACATGTACATATTGTATACAGTGCGTTTTTTCAAGGCTGGCCATAGGATTTCACATACTAATATTTCGACCCTCTGTTAACTTTCATTTTGATGAAAATATCCAACACAGTTTTGCACTAAAAGTTGTAGAATTTAATACAGTATTGAAACGATTTAAATTTAATGTCTAAAAGCAACGAAGAAGCTACCAAAAACATTTTTTAGATTCCATCTAATTTTATTTTAGGTGACTTTAATTTTTAGTAGGCTGAATTTTTTGTCGACATCGAGATGTAAAGCTGCAAATGTTGCCGAAATTTCACAACTAGAAGCGCCTCTTATGTGTGCCGTAATGTTTGAACAGGTTCTTCGACGACATTTTTATAAGAAAACGCACCTTTCTTATAAAATTGTATTGAATTTTTATTCCTGTCAACCAAAAATTACAAATGTCAGCGAAAAATCCAGACTACTAGAAATTAAAAAGTCGTATAAAATAAAATTTAAAAAATGTTTTTGGTAGCTTCTTCGTTGCTTCTAATGTTAAATTGAAATCATTTCAATAAAGTAAAAAATTCTACTTGTAGTGCAAAAATAACTCCTATCCGCTTGAAAAAAACGCACTGTATATTGTGAACCTAAAGCTTTATTGTGCCATTCACCATTCTCATTCTGTAATATAAAATTTTAATATGGCTGAAAAGAGAAGAAGATGCTGTTCCACAAAATGGAATAACGGAGTGTATTATTTATTTTAGACTAAAATAAGAAGCTTTTTAGGTCTGTTGCAAGAGTCTTGACGGCGTTATGGCCGGCGGCAAGATGTATACTGCGACGGCGAAATGTTCCCATCTGTCGTATGTGTTGTTTTCTTTGTACCTAATATCAAAATTTATTACTGTCTGGCCTATAGTATAAACCGAATTAGAGTGGGAGCAATTTAATAAATTTGTAAATGTCTAATTTTTGTAAATTATCTGTTTTTTCTTTAGCATTTAAAAATTGTACCTTCACCGAATTGATCTGATTCGCCATTATTAAAAGTCTTGCAATAGAAATCAAGTTATCTGCAAACATAGGTAACCAAGATCAAGTCATCAAGTTTTTTTGTTGAAATAGATTAATACCTGTTAAATTTCATATTAATATGAACTTCAACAGTCAAGCTCGAACATATTAATAAATATGGTAAATCATTTCCAGACTGTGTTAGTTTTAGGAACAACGTTTTTATCTTGCACCTTGTATGATTGATGGCAATGTTGAAAGCATTTTTCTTAGTTTAAGGATAAGCAGAAGCTTTTATAAGGAGTAAAATTGTTGAAAAAACCAAAATTAAAAGTTTTCCCTCTTGTTGTCTTTCGCATCTTCTGCTTCGTTTTTACTTGCCTTATCCTCCTTTTTGTACGTTCGGTTTTTCATTGTCTCATCTGTCATGGACTCCTTTTAAAGAGGTGTTTCTGGCCTTCCTCATTTTTGTTTCTGTATTCTGTTCAAATAGTTTTTGTGGAAATTGTTCGTCTTCCATTGGACGTGTGTGTCTATACCATAATAACCTAATAGAAATAATAGAAGAATAAAAGGTTAATAATATATTGACATGGTGTAAAGTTTACTTGAAAGTAAGCAAGTAAAATACTTCTAATTCAATCATTTATTTGCAGAAACCAGTTGAAGAATGGCTTGCTTGTGATTGTTTGATATCATTTCATTCAAAAGGATTTCCTCTAGATAAAGCCATTCAATATGCTCAATTACATAATCCATATGTAATCAATAACCTGCATATGCAATATGACATTCAAGATCGTAGAAAGGTGTATTCTATTCTCGAAGCAGAAGGAATAGAAATTCCGAGATATGCTGTACTAGATAGAGATAGTTCCGATCCTAAACGTTAGTAAAACAATATGTAATAGTGTTTTTAAAAATTATAAAAACTTTTCTATTTTCTATTTATAGATCATGAACTGGTGGAATCTGAAGATCATGTGGAAGTAAACGGGGTGGTATTTAATAAACCATTTGTTGAAAAACCTGTTTCTGCTGAAGATCACAATATATATATTTATTATCCGACATCTGCAGGTGGTGGCAGCCAGAGATTATTTAGAAAGGTAACAAAAGATTTGTAAACTACTAAATAACAAAAAACAAAGAATGAAAATATTGCAGATGCATTTAAAAATGATGATTTGCATCAGTTACAGTAGAATCTAATAAGTTAAAGTGACGCTGGGTAGTAGATATGTAATAATAATGAAATAATGCATAAAGTTTAAAAAACAGCTTTTTTAACAAACCCTATACGAGCCCAGTCCCACTTCAGTTGGCCCACTTACAAAATTCTCAATTATTGGCACTCAATCAATTGAAACCTGTACAATATGTTAATATAAGTATTTTTTCTTTTTTACCAAACAGTTTAGAGATTTGTTTACACAACATAAGACCTACTAATGTAATTTATTCCTACTAAGATAGTAAATTAAACGCAAAAACGAAAAATATGCAATCAGAGTAATTCGATAGTAAAACGCATTTCAAACGCTTACCATTGAGTAACATCACCTTTATTTGTAATAATGGCCATAATTCTATGAGGCATAGTATTTACTAGATTCTGGCAGTCTTGTGTAGTAAATTTATCCCATATCTCTTAAAGTTTTTGCCATAGTTCTGTGGCTGATCTGGCGGGAGTTACTCGCAACTGTTTCTTCATTTCATGCCAAAGTGTCTCAACCGGGGATAAGTAGGGCTACTCGAAACCCACTCTAAGAGTGGAATACTGAAAACTATCTATCTGAAAACGATTTTAAAGCTCTTTTTGACTTATGGCAGGAAGCTCCGTCTTGTTACAAAATAAAATCCTCTCTAGGGACCCAAGCTTCTTCCATTTTTAGAAGCAGAGACTCTTCTAAGATGTTTAAATATTTTTCTGTGTTAACAATCCCATCAATAAAGTGCAGTTTTCCTACACATTGAGCCCCACACCATGACAGATGCTGGAAATTTCGCTTTCCTTTTTAAACAATCTGGATGGTACACTTCATTTTTTTGACAAATAACTTTGCTCCGGCAGTCACCTACACAAAGTTCAAACCGAGACTCATCACTCCAATGTATGCTGTTCCACTGATTAGAATTCCAATTGTTCTTTTGCCCATTTCAATCTGTTTTTCTTTTGCTTCACTGTCAACAATGGCTTTCCCTTAGCCTAAACAAATTGTCATTTTTTTGAAAATTCACATATAGACCGATCTAAACCGAAAAAATATTCATAAAGCTACCTGGAAAAGCCCTGATAAAAAAACATTCAATCAGATTGATCATCTACTAATAGAACAAAAACATACACAAAGGGTGGACTATGTAAGAACATGCAGAGGAGCAGACATAAGCTCAGACCACTTCCTGGTAAAAGCAAGGATTGGACAACAAATACCCAGGCTCTGAAGAAGGAAAAATAATGCAAACAAGGACTGGAATATAGAAATGTTAAAAGATGATGAAAAGAAAAAGAAATATACTGAAACCGTAGAAGAAAAAGTGAAAAGGACTAATAGGAAAAAAGATATTCCGGCGGAATGAGACTCCTTAAAAGAAATTATTAAAACGGGAGCAAAAGGATTAGGAATGGCAAAGGAGAAATATAAAAACGAGTGGTTTGACGATGAATGTAAAGAAGCAATAGAAGTAAGAGGACAAGAAAGACTTAGACTACTACAGTGCTATATGAAAGAAAGAGAAGAACAGTACAAGAAAGCAAGAAACTTTGCACATGATATATGCAGAATGAAGAAACGCGAAAATCAAAGAAAAAAGATAGAGGAAATTGAAATTGCACACAACAACAAAAATTTTATAAGGATTTAAGACAACAAAAACAAGGTTACAGGTTACAATCGGTAGCAATAAGAAACAAGAAAGGAGAATTATGCATAGATAAAAAAGAAAGACTAGAATCGTGGGTGCAGCACTTTGAAGAAATACTAACAGCAGAACAGACACCAAACCTAGCCCAGCCTATGCAAAAAACATATGAAGTCGAAAACAGAACAGAAAGCCCAACAGAGGAAGAAATACAAGAGATCATAAATGAAATAAAAAATGGCTCAGATAACATCGAAGTAGAACTAATCAAAGAAGCTGGGAAAGGTTTTACAACTAGGGTTTATAATCTTATTACCGAAATTTGGAAAAAAAAGAAGATGCCAGACGAATGGTATGAAACCATGATTAGACCCATACAGAAAAAAGGAGATAGTCAGATGATGGGGAACTACAGACCTATCGCTCTTGCAAATGTAATGTATAAAGTCCTGTCTCACGCTATAAAAAGAAGGTTGCAGGAGGAAGCCGAAGGGAAGATAAGCCAATATTAAGCAGGCTTCAGGAAAGGAAAATCAACAGTAGATAATATTTTTATCATAAGACAAATACAGGAAAAATATAAAGCGAAAAATGTGACGCTATACTTGCTGCTAATCGATTTTAAGCAAGCGTATGATAAAATTAGAAGAGATAAAGCTCTGGAAGCGCTTAAAGAAATGAAGTTTAAAGAAGAAACCATAGATCTAGTTAAGATGACGATAGTCAATACAACCAGTCGTATAAGCGACAAAGGAGAGCTATCAAGGAGCTTCAACACAAATACAGGTTTGAAACAGGGCGACCTCATATCCCCTTTACTTTTTAACGTAGTCCTAGAAAATGTAATATGGAAAAGTAACATAAATACTAACTACAGCATCCTAACACAGTCGTACCAATGTCTAGCTTATGCGGATGATGTAATACTGATATCAAGAACGCAAGAAGAATTAAAAATGCTAATAAAAAACCTGGAAAATGAAGCAAAAAATGTAGATCTAGAAATAAGCAAAACAAAATCAAACTACATGGTGTTCGGTAAAGGAACACAAGAAACAAAGCAAAACCTTATAATAAGAAGTAGAGAGGGAAATAGTCAGTACAAGTTCAGGTATACAGATAGTGCGGTATATCTGGGGGTGGAGGTTAACAATAAAGGGTCCTTAATACCAGAAATTGAAAAACGTTTAGCAGCTGGATCAAGATGCGCGGGCTCCTTAAAACCAGTGATGAAGAGCAAAAATACGTCACGATCGCTTAAAATAAAAATATACAAAACGATAATAAGACCAGTGGTGCTATATGCCAGTGAAACGTGGGTGTTAACTAAAAATTTGTGTGAGAAAGTGGAAATTTGGGAAAGAAAAATTCTGAGATCAATCTACGGTGGAATAAAAGAACAAGAAGGATGGAGGCAAAGGACAAACAAAGAACTAGAAGAGCTCTACAAAGAACCCAAAATAAGCACCATCATAAGACAAAACCGCTTTCGCTGGTTAGGACACATAACTAGGATGGAAGATACCCATTTGACAAAGAAAACATTCAATGCAACGGTAGGTGGAAGTAACAGAAGAGGTCGACCAAAGATAACATGGTGGGATAATGTTAAAGAGGACTTACAACAAGCAGGAATACAGAACTGGGAAGTATTAGCACAGAACAGAAAATTGTGGAAGAAACAAACTCAAGCCATGAGCCTACAGGCCTAAACTTGCTGTTTTATATATATACATATAGACAGCGGTTCAAAAATATTACCTTATATGTTCTAAATCCTAAATTTTAAGCTTCTCTATGACACGTAGATCTCGAAACACGTCTTCCCACAGCATCGCTCCACATTATGCTTAGTTGGCCATAGTTAGCATGTCTGTTTTCCTTAATTATTCTTTTTAATACCCGGTTGTCAGCGTCTGTTAGTTTAGGTTTTTTCACGTACCGGGGCTTTGCGGCAATTGAACCACTTGTTTTGTGTAATGACACAATATTTCTAACACTATATCTTAATAAACGTAATAATTTCTTGATTTAGGAGTTTTGATTTTCCGGTTTTTAATAGGTTAACAATGATTAACCGAATTGTTTCATCAATAACTTTTTCTCTACCCATTTTCATGGACTAAAGTTGTTTTAACGCTTCTGACAAGCTACTGTCAATAGACAAGAGTTGTTTTGTCGTGCCCTTACATATAGCCACTTCGATTGTCATCTAATTTCATAAAGTGCTAGAAATATGTGGGCGCATAAATCACGTTATTTTCACTAATTTCGTTTTCATGTTAAAAAATTAAATATTATTGAGCCTATTTTACTATGTGTAATCAGGAAAGGTTTTAATATCAATATTCAACCTAAAAACATATAAAATAGCATTTAGTTTTACCTTTTTTGAATGCTATTCTAAAGAAATTGAAATTTTAGTAAGTGGGCCAACTGAAATGGGACTGGGCTCGTATTACTATAGAGAGTGACCTAGGACTATGCTACAGCTCTACTAACTTTTATACTTTTACACTTAATGTTTGAAGTGTTTGTTTAAAATTTTTTTTCAGTTTCAATGGAAATGGATTTTGATAAAGGAAATTAAATATTAGTTACCATGCATACCCAACACACTTTTTAATTACTTTAATGCTTGCCCTACTTATTGACTGTAACAGTTGCAAACGCGTCTGTAAAGTAATTTGTACTACTGAAATATTTATCATTTTATAATATATCACTGCATCGCTCAACAATTTTAAAACAATTGCCAATATATTCAAATGGAAATAGTAAGTGGCTTATTTTCACAAATTAAAGAATCCTAAAATGCGGTAATATACAAGGTGTTCTATTTAATATAAAAAGTTCAATTTTACTATGTCAAAACGAAAGGGTCTGTAGAGATTACATTATCAACTATGAGCAACCAAAGAATTTTTCTACTTAAGCTTTTCTTCTGTTAGAATATGGACTCTTCCTGTATATGGAGGAGAATAATCAGTATCACTATTTAAAAATAAAAAGTCACTCAAACTTATAACAAAAATGTAAAATATCTTAAAACAATGTATAATTTACTACTTATGATTTGTGCTTGTTAGTATTGTACAACTTATTGTTTCTGGTATATTTTTTCAGACCTCTTGTATTACTTTCCGATTTCAGATTGGTAGTCGTAGTAGTGTATATTCGCCAGAATCAAGAGTTCGAAAAACTGGTAGTTTTATATATGAGGATTTCATGCCTACAGATGGCACTGATGTGAAAGTAAGTATGCCACGTAATTTAATCTCTAATGGAAACAAAGAAAAATTCCTACTTTTACACTGTTTTCTGTTTTACCCATCTGCACTCACTCATACAAATGTTAATTACTACAATATAAGAAAAATTGTTTCGTTACTAAAAGATTCGACTTCAAACAATGATAGATAGAAAACTTACTGTTGCACGATAAACAGGGAGGAGGCTAAGCTAGAAAGGGCTTGTGAGAGCTCTGTTAAATTTTCAATTGTGTTTTGACTTTAATGGAAATATTTGCAAGTTAGTAGCAGCCATTTGTTAAGAAATTGGCAGTACACCCCTGACTATAAATATGGTGATCTGTATAATATGGTCTGTCTCTAGCTGAAAAATTACTAATTAAGAAATTTTATTGCAACAATATTTTTTTAACTTTGGTAATGTTTGCAGAGACATTTTGAAAGTTATATGCAGACACTGCTTGTTTAGTGTTTCTACTAAATTTTGTTTATATGAGTGCATCAGAGGTGTCTGATTTGGGGGTTCACATACTTTCTGGAAATATTTTAGATCTTTACACTTTTGAATTTTTCTCTATAAGGTTTTATTTTTTATACTAAAATATACAGAAAATCACTCTTGATAATAGCTGAATCTAACGGTTTTAAAAATAATAATGTTAATAATTATGCTAAGTAAGAGAAATATTTGAAAAAACATGATTATAGTATATGGACATATTTTTTGTGGTCAAGATTTTTGCAAATTTTCTGGCGTTGCAATTTAGAATCAATGGGTAGACCATGTTTCAGCATATATAAATGTATCTGGTGACGTGGCCAAGCATCATCTGCAAATTAATTAATGAAACTCTAGAAAAAATAAATATAAAATTCAATAAAGTACCTAATAAAAGTTATGAATCAGTTTTGGTGAAGAGTAAGATGATCGAAAAAAATTTTAAAGGAAACTAAAAATCAAATCTGCAATGCTTCAAGAAGGTATTTGAAACAAGTAATTGGAATCACGACATGAAAGGCTTAGGTATATTAACCTTATTCAATAGGTCAATCACTTAATGACAGTCGAAGACATATCTCAATACTAAAAATACTTAATCTTGCTGTGACCTTATTACAGTATGTATATACTAGCGTGTGTACCGTTTTCAAAGGAGTTTTGTGCAACAAATCTCAGTGATCTAGAAGCTTGGACCTCCATCTAACATGAGAGGGGTCCTCGGTTTGATGCTGGGCATCGGCGTTATTTTTTAATTGATTGAGTGCTTTATTTTTTAATTGTGTTCATAGTGGCCTGCAATGGCGATGTTGTAAGTGCAGCAAGTGTAAACGGTCTGAATACTTAGGTTTACTCATGCGCATTACGAGATATATCTGCGAGTCTTGATGATACTTTAATTTTTTAGTAATTTTTGTTTTTTAACCAAATGTTAGACTGTTACAAAAAAGTTAATCTTAGGCTACGCCTACTCAGAATCACATGATAAAAGAACGACTATATAATTTTTCTATCAAACTAATCAAAGTTTATTCTTCACAAATGACTATATAAACTGCAAAAACTAAATGAATACATATTTCTGAAAGCTATTGAAAGTAAAAGAAAATTATTTTTCATGTGCACACCAAACATTATGCTGGTTTTCCATTTTCTTTGCATTGTCAGTAATGTGTTGTTAACTATTGGTTTCATGAAAATTTTCGTTTCCGAGATTTTGAATGAAATACGTTTTTGGATCTCCAGGAACTCAAAAAAGTGATAAAACTCTGATCGCCCTACAATTTTTTAAAAAACTGTAATTTGTCATATTACTCTAAAACAAGTTGCCATAAACTTTAGTTATTATAATATCCCTAGGGAGACTCAATTTATTATGAACGAAAATTTTTGGAAACAAAACACTGACGCGAAAAAATTAACTCAAATTTTTTTTCTTTTTAAAAAGAATTATGCTTTTCTTTAGCATTAAACGAATTTAGTAAAATCAATTCTCTACAAATTAAATTACTTTCACTATAATTCGATTTATTTAGACCAGATAATAAAAAACTTTGATATTAATTATTATAAATAAACATTGGACTCAAGAGAATTTCTCGAACGTATTAAGAATAGCAAAAGTAACGGCAGTATTTAAAGAAAGAAGTAAATCTGACAGACCCATTTCAGTATTATCAGAGTTCTCAAAAATGTTTGAAATTGTTCTGCAAATGAGATTACTTGATTTTTTGAAAGATCTAGATTTCATTAATTCACAGCAAAATGGATTTTGAAGCAAAGAGAATACACAAACTGCTATTGCAACTTTAAAGGAGTTCATTTACACAAGAAAATAAATAACATACTGTCTTAGCAGTTTTGCTGGATCTATGTAAAGCCTTGGATATTGTTAATCACGTCATAGGTACTACTAGAAAAAATTAAGCAAATAGGTGTTACAGAAAGATCTCTTCAAATTTTGACCAGCTATTTAAGTGATAAAAAAAGTGAGTTTATGAAAATACGATACAGTGTACCTCAAGGTTTAGTACTGGGCCCACTATTATTTCCTATGTGTGTGAATGACATAGCAAGCTGTGATATAAAAGATTCAATGCATTATACGCAAATGACACTGTTCTATTCTATGCAGGAACAGAAACAGACATATTTCAAACTGCTCAAACTGATTTGACGATAATAACTAAGTGGACTATTCATAATAACATTAAAGTTAATGAAGATAAATGTAATTGCTTAGTGTTTAATAATAGTTTTGTTACTAAAAAATTATCTGAAGTTAAAAGTGCGAAGTTCTTATTGATAAAAATCTGAATTTAAGTCAGCGTATAAAATAAATAAAAAGGAAAATTAATGGTGAAAGCTATCAAGTTAAACGTAATTTATATCAATTGAAGAAACATACCAAATTCTCAATTTATAATGCCTATGTTAACTCACATCTGGGTCTGTATTCTGGAGTTCAGCTGATTGATTGCCAAAATATGGAATTGAGGCATATTTCAACTTATCTAATGAAGTAGTTGGATAAATTTTCTGAATAGCTAATTTATAATTTTTCTCTTTAATTAGTGTATCAATAAGTTGAGTATTATAACCATTATTGTTTGCAATTTGTTTAATAATCGAAATTTCTGTATTATAACTAATTTCACCTAAAGGAAACGTTAAAGCCCTATGTATCATGGACCTATATGCTGCTAATTTATGTGTTTTATGTTGACAAGAATCGTGTGGTATTGTAATGTCTGTTTGTGTAGGTTTTGTATAAACAGAATATTCAAGTTTATTATTTGAATTAATTTTTATGTTTAAATCTAAAAAGTTAATAGACCTATTTTGTTCAGTTTCTAGTGTGAATGTTATTTTTGGGTGCAAGCTGTTAATAAAAATCAAAAATTTATTGATTAATTCAAATGAACCATCAAAAGTTAGTTAGTGTAGTCTATTGTTATGAAATTTTTTATTTTTAAAATTTGACAGTAGTGCATTTCAATGTTTTTGCAATGGGAATCGCAATATCAGTGGTACTGTTGCTAGGGAACAGTTTATAAACAGAAGCTTTACTAGAACTTTGAACAATGATGAATGTGAATGAGAATTTCGATATTTCTCTGGAAATATTAGAATTGTATATAAACTGTGTTAATAATTATATCGTTTAATAAATTGTTCTGAAAATGAAAAAAAATTAGAACGACACACGGCTGATACGCAAATAACGGACTCGGTTGATTATAAACCTCGGTTGTCGTCTCGGTTTACAAACTTCAACCGCGTCTGTTATTTGTTGTATATCGGCCTAATGACGTTAATTACTATGTCCTAACAAAATTTGCTGTGTAACTTGAAACTGTCACCCTTACAAGGAAAGAAGAAGAAGAACTTCGAGTTTCTGAACGTAACATATTAAGAACAACCCTAGGACCCATAAAGGATAATGAAGGTTTAAGACCAAGAATGAATCATGAAATACTAGAAGCAATGGATGGAGAAGATGTAGTCAGATTCATAAAGGCCCAGAGAATCCGCTGGCTGGGGCATATTGTGTGAAGCGAAAATAAAGTAATACAACTAATAACTCAATGGAAACCAAGCGAAATGCAAAGCAGAGGAAGACCCAAAGGCAGATGGCTGGACCAAGTTACAAAAGACCTGGGTGAGATGGGAGTAACATGATGGTGGAGGCATACGCAAGACAGAATAAGATGGAGAAGAATAGTGGAGGAAGCAAAAACACATGATAATCTATAAGATCAAAGTGCTAAAAGTAGTAAAAGCAGTGAACAATAGTGTAGTAAATAACGTGTACATGGGGACCGATCCACCCCACTAAATGGATCTAGAAAGTTCTTAGTGAACAGCTATATTCCATAAGGAATGTTAAGCTAATATTATAACAAAATTTGCTGTGTGACTTGCAAAATGTTGTACACAAGTCTTATTTGTCGTAGAAGCAATTTGTGGATTATTCACGAGTACCTTGCTTCTGCTTTCTCTTTTTTTCCCACTATTCTGTGAGATCTGTTTCGAATGTGATCCATTGTTATTGGCATTGCTAGTTCTATGTGAATTTAAGTATTACGTACGTGCGTTGAAGGCTATTCTGATTATCTTACCCCATAACTATGTGGTAGTATAGGTTTAAGCACTGATTTATAAATTAAAAACGCGTATTCCATTTAAAGTGTGGATTTTCCATTATTTTAATAATACATTTGGTTCAGCTTAGTATGATACTGGTTCAAGATGCCTAGATACTTAATTGCATCCTCTGAAATATTCCATTTCGATTGATTGGAACAACGCCCATTATAAATCCAATGTTCTGGTATAAGGAATTGAAACCCGACCTCAAGCATAACAGTCTAGTACTCTAACCACTAGCATACAGCCGGCTTCATTAATTACTACATTCCACTTAATAAACCAATCCATAGTATGTTTATTTGTAGTTGTAAGCATTGAGAAGCGAGGGTCGTGTCTTCCTGCACCACAGTAACACAACTTCATATGCAAACACGGCCATTGTGGTGCTTGCAGGTTGAGAGATGGCATGTGTACATATTGCAAAACTCGTTGGAAATTTAATCCTATGCCTCTCCACTTATATCATAACAACATGATCACTGCTTAGCAAAATATACTACAAGAAAGTAAATACAACTAAAAACCAAAATTGATAATTTTTTGTTTTGACCATTTATTGGGTAGTGCAGCAGGTAGTTAAAATATTTCTCAGTAGTTCTTAGTTGATAATACAAATGGGATTAATTTGGTAATTTTACTGTATTGAATCTCTATTATTATTTACAAATTGTTACTTCCATTATTTTATGTTGTAGGTTTACACTGTAGGACCAGATTATGCACACGCAGAAGCAAGGAAATCGCCAGCACTAGATGGTAAAGTAGAGAGAGATAGGGAGGGAAAAGAAATACGATATCCTGTAATATTGAGTAATGCTGAAAAATTGATTTCTAGAAAAGTTTGCCTTGCTTTTAAGCAAGCTGTTTGTGGATTTGATTTACTGAGGTACCTACACTTTAAAATAAATTTCTACAGTCACCAAGATTTTTCAGATTGTTACATTATTGTTTTTTAATTTTTTGTCTAGAGCAAATGGAAAATCATTTGTGTGTGATGTAAATGGCTTTAGTTTTGTGAAAAATTCAAATAAGTATTATGATGATTGTGCAAAAATATTGGGAAATATGATTTTAAGAGAGTTAGCACCAACCCTACATATCCCATGGTCTGTGCCTTTTCAATTAGATGACCCTCCTATTGTACCCACTACTTTTGGGAAAATGATGGAATTACGTTGTGTAGTGGCTGTTATTCGACATGGAGATCGTACTCCAAAACAAAAAATGAAAGTAGAAGTTCGCCATTCAAAGTGAGAAGTTTATTATTCTAATTATTGCTTTGTAATAAATTTGATTTAAGATTTTTTGAAATTTTTGAAAAATACGATGGATATAAACAAGGATATGTTAAATTAAAAAGGCCAAAGCAGCTACAAGAAATTCTAGATATTGCTAGATCTTTGCTAGCAGAAATTCAACAACATGAAGCTGATCCAGAAATTGAGGAAAAACAAGGAAAGTTAGAACAATTGAAGAGTGTTTTAGAAATGTAAAGTATATTGAGTATTTTTGTTGTACATTTTAACAACATTTTCTTTAAGGTATGGTCATTTTTCTGGTATAAACAGAAAAGTTCAAATGAAGTATCAGCCAAAGGGTAGACCACGTGGCTCTAGCTCGGATGATGGTAAAACACAACTTAGTACGACCAATTTTTAATTACTACTTTAGTCTGTAGCTGTATATTAAAAAAGAGTCAGTATTTGCATCTTTGAAATGTGTGTTTAACATTTTAAGTGCTATTAGAGGTTAGTTTAGCATGGTCAATGTTACATCACAATGTTCGTCTCTCATACTTATTCTGTTTTTACATAATTCAAAACTTCAAAAAGAATCTATACATTTCCAGTTAGCAAATACTCACTATAAATTTTTAAATAAATATTATAATCAACAGTTTATGTGTAAAAAATATGCTATATTATGCAGCGCTTTTGGTTAAATAGAGAACTACAGTACTTATTCTATTTATGACTACCTATACACTATGAGTACTATATTGGCACTCATTCCTATTTTGTTCAAGCTGTATACACCAGCACGTTTAATAGAGAAAAGCAAACAACTTTAAAATTGAGCTTCTTATTTTGGTTTCTATTTACCCTGCATTTCGCGCTTGCGCACTTAATTAATATTTGTTAGAGCACTCGTCAATCTCTCTAGCAATAATTATGGTCTAAACATAAACAAGAAAAAGACTAAGTTTATGGTAATTAGTAAACGTAAAATTGATATTGTAAATATCACAATTGACGGTGACCAACTGGAGAGAGTGAACAAATACAAATATCTCAGATGTAACATAAACGACGATGTAGATCACAGTAAAGAAATAAAAAGTAGGATTGAACAAGCCCGAAGTTCTTTTGAAAGAATGAGGAAAGTGATATGCTGCCGAGACCTAAACCTTGATCTTAGACTACGTATTATACGGTGCTATGTGTTCCCAGTTCTTTTATATGGCGTCGAATCATGGACGCTAACACAAGCAACAAGCAAAAAGTTAGAAAGTTTCGAAATGTGGTTATATCGTAGAATGCTCAGAATTTCGTGGGTAGAAAGAATCAGGAATGAAGCAGTCTTGCAAAGATTGAACAAAGATCTGGAACTATTGAAAACCATTAAACGCCGTAAACTAGAATATTTAGGTCACATATTACGAAATGAAAAATATTACTTACCTCAGCTGATCATACAAGGCAAAATACAAGGGAAGCGAAGTGTGGGTAGGAGACATACATCCTGGCTGAAAAATTTGAGACAATGGTATGGCAAAAGTACGAATTCATTATTCCAGGCAGCAGTATCCAAAGTACAAGTAACCATGATGATAGCCAACCTTCGATAGAAGACGGCACCCGAAGAAGAAGAAGAGCACTCGTAAACTACATATTTAATACAAATCGGAAAATAAATCACAACTAAAAGTGATGTTGTAATACTTCATTTCGGTTCTACCAACTTAAATTGCAGTACACACTATTACAAAATAATATGTAACTAGCATTTGGTCTTCTGTTAGCTTACTACTGTATTTTGTCAACCCTTTTCAGAGGACTAAACAAATGAGGACCATGAACGAAGTGCTTCACTCTAGAGTGTATACAGTATGTGGCGTCTTGGTATAAATTTGATTGTTAGGTCTCTGAACCAAACGTTCCCCCTCGTGGTGTATACGCAGCCAATATGTACTGCCTTGTTTAACTTAATTTTCAATGTGGGTAGTTATGACTTTGCCTAAAATTTATCTAAAGTGCATCATACATGTTATTGTTCTTCAGCACAACCAAAATGTGTATGAGAAAAATAAATAAGAAAATATTATAATATAAATATCATAAACATTGTAGGTATATATTATATTTACAGTATACTGATTGACTGTTAACCTTTGAATTTTTGCAACATAAGCTTATTAAGTTTTGTTGATAAATCACTTAAGAGCCGCATTGCCTCCAGAGCCACCTTTCAGCAGGGATCCCAGTTATCCTAAAAATTCTAAAATTTATGACAAAAGCAAATTGACCATAAATTTGTTTTGAAGTCCTAAACATCCTAAATGTATACTCTTATTCGATATGTTTCGGGAATATAAGCTTTAAAATAAAATCCGAAACCAGAAGTGGCAGCTAGACATTTTTTTTTGAAAAACGAATTTTCTAAATCCAAAATTGTAATTTTATAGAAGACTATGACAAATCCAACATTTTTTATTTGAACAATCTGGCTTTAAAATGGCGGTCGCTACGATTTTTTGAAATTTTGACTTTAGCGCCTATTTACTCAAAAACAAGTTGACAGATCGGGTCCTTCTTTCTCTTTAATCTAGAGTGTAGGGTCCTCGGTTCATTTTCCGAACTCCTGTTGGTTTGCGGCTAGTCTTCTAAGCTGTTCTATCTTTTCCTCTCTCTCTCGCCTTTTTACTTTCCTATACTTTCAGTATAGGGAAGTATTGATTTCATGCAAATTTTCAAAATCGAGATTTTGACGGAAATACATGTTTTGGGCTTCCAGGATCCTAAAAAAGTGGTTTTAAAAAATGTCTGTCTGTGGGTGTGTGTGTGGGTGTGTGGGTGGGTAACGCTCATATCTCTGGAACGGCTGGACCGATTTCGATGTGCTTTGGAATAGGAGGTATATCAAAAATTCATCGACAAAATAAGCTTTTAAAAAGAATCCGGAAGCGGAAGTTAGACATGTTTTTTTGGTAGCATTTTTTTCAGAATCTGAATTTTGGAAATTGGAATAGTGGAATGTTAATGTGAAAGACCTCACCATTAATAGCAAAATCCGAATATCATAATATTTTTTTGATACTTTAATATTTAGGGAGGCTACTGTTCCCCCTTCCCCCAAATTTGTATGATAAAAAATTAAAAATTTGGTTTTTTGTTTGGTTTGCTCTAGGAGAATCTTTTTACAAAAAATCAAAAAATCGAATTTTTTGCCCCTTAATAATCTTTTTGTCCTTAGAAGAATTTCAGAGTTTCCAATTTTAATATGGCGGCCACGGTAAAAAATAACTTTTTTTTAAATGGAAACGTGCCATTTTGGCTTTAAAATCAGAAAGGTTTTGAAATTCTAAATACAAATTAATAAGAGTAATTTCTTGCTAAAAATAATATTTCTCGAGTTATTAATATATTTTCAAATATCAATTTCCGCCCTTCCGTTGATTCAGTCCGAATATTTTACCCAACCTTATGCTTGCAGCGCAGCTGTTGGTCTTTCTTCAACCGCTTCAAGCTGTTACAACTTATAAGAACTATTTACTTTAACTAGTCGTGTCTAGACAGGTGTATATCGAAAGTGTTGGAAAATATAAAACAATGTTATTTTATAAGTATAGGAAAGTCCGGGCGAAGTGTTTAGCTCATTTTTTTCTATAGATTCTTCCTATTGCGCTCTTGGTCTTCCCCTTCCTCTTTTCCCTCATGGTCTGACTTCTAATATCCTTTTTGGAATTCGAATTCAAATTTATTATCGTAATTAATAGCCCTTAAGAGTCAAAATGTTACTGTGCACAAAAACTTTTTAAAAGCTAAAACTATGAAGTGAAAAATATTGCTCAAAAACTGCCCACACGATTTTTTTTAAATTTTGTAAGCTCATAGAGTTGGTAATTAGCTACAATTTGGTTCGTGTCCCAGCCTACTAATTTATATGTGACGCCTTTTTTAAATTTTTTAAAATTTGTGGTAACTCCTTGTCTCCTAGCACATTAAGAAAAATAGTCCTTAGTGTATCAGTGGTACTTTAAAGTACCTGCGCTGAATTTTCTTTATTACATACATTAACAAATTTGTTGCTGCTTCTGCACCAACCAACGATCCTTAGGAGTACCGCATAAGTAATCAGTTTTAAAATTGGAAAAGTTGGCAACATGAACATGTTTGGCAATTAACGTCAAAAATGTCAGAATGATGGGTGGGTATCTTGGTGTCGTAAACAACTGTTTGGTATTTAAAGGTAGTGAAAATTTTTGGTACTTTCAAGTAGTGCTGGTTGACAAGGGGTTACTGTCTATTTATTAAAAATCGAGTAACTAGATCGGATTTCATAATGGAAGTGCTCTTGGGGTACAAAATATCGTATGCTACGAGAACTTTTGGAACTACTTAGGGCATCCAATACCGGGATCCCAAAATTTCGGTATCCCAGGATGCCAGACTCTTTCCTCCGGTATTTGAATTCCCGGATCTATTTTTCAATACTGGTATTTCGGTATTTTCGAGATTGATTTTGTCTACGAGTCGATGAGATGAGATGAAAAGAAATTATTATTTATAGTCATAAACTCATAACTCATAGACATCACAATTCACAGTTATGAGTTAGTTGAGCATTGAGCTGATCTGTGTTTAGTTTCAGTTGTGCTTCTGTGCACTTTTATTTTAAAGATCATATTTCAATGAAAAATAAAATGTAATCATTAGCTATAACCTATAACTATACGTTCTTGTATTCACTTGCCCGTATTTATGTTAAAATAAATTTGGTAAAAAATCGCAAATTGCAATTGTTGATAGACAGTGAATTACATATCTAGAATTGTCTAAATTCCGGTATTGAATACCGGAATCCCAGTATTGAATACCGGGATCCCGAAACGTGTATTTTGAATACCGAAATCTCGGGATTGAAAATTTATGTCCGGTATTGGCGGTATTTCTGGAATTTTCTAAATCCCAGTATTGAATACCATAATCCTAAAACGTGTTTTTTGAATACCGAAATTCCGGGATTGAAAATTTATGTCCGGTACTGGATGCTCTAGAACTACTAAAACTGTGACGTAAAAAATAACATTATTTTGACTTTTTTATAAACATATTGCTCAAAAACTGGCTTAAAACTAAATAATCGCGTCAAAGTCTACTAGTTCTTCTGTGATGCCTGCTATGACTTTTTGAAAAGCGAAAAGAAATGCATTTTTGTTTAATAATCCGAGGATTATATAAAAATTTCTGTTTCAGTGAAATGTAAATTGAAGTGTTTTGCTCAGTTTTATATATGTTAATATTTTTACTTTATCATCAAGAAGATATTGCAATTGGAGAGAGTTTTTATCCAGTTCTCTTGCCGACTCCTGTAAATTTTTCAAGGACCCCTTAGTGGGTCATGACTCCTCAGGTTTGCTCTAAACCATTCAATTCTGTCATTGTTTCAGACCTATCAATGTTCTCTTGTAGAATATATGAGTATGTTAAGTTTGTTTATGTCTTGAAGTTAAAAAGGTATCTTCATGTTTTGGCACATTAAAATGCTGCTATTTTAGTTTAATTCGCTTAATTTAGATAGTATAATCATTTTACTGAATGTAATACCCTTCCACCATATTGTAAATATCGCCATAATGACATTGACTTCCCATTTCTAGAAAACGAACACTTCCCTAAAAAAATAATCAAATGTAAGATTTGCATTAAAAACATATTCAAATTATCATAACAATTTAAGTTTAGAATTGTGTAAATCCAAAAAAACGCTTAGTCTTTTTAAATAGATTGAAACAAATATTGAGCAGGGAAGGATTGCTGATAAAGACTCAAATCATCTTAGCAGGTGGCAGCACAACAAAATAGCCAGTTTACCTTTGCATTTTCGACAGTTATCTAACCAAATTAACATTTTTTTAACATTTAAAAAACCAGAGCACGGTGGTCCATACTTCAACTATTTTTTTACATAATATTTGCCACGTAGTAAACTTATATGTATACTGAAAAAAACAAGTATTTATTGACTTCAATTTTTGTTTGATTAACAAAGTGATATATGTAAAAAACGACTTAAAATCAAGTAAAATTTTATCATAAAATCTTAAAATAAATACGAAAAAACCTGCTGGGATCCATGATTTAATTATGTATACAGTAACAAACTGTGACTGGCTTTCTATGTTATGATAAATAACTGATCAAAAAATAATTTTAGATAAAATTACAAGGAAGGACAACAATAGCATAATATAAGGAATTTTACTTAAATAATACTCTGTTACTGTTGTAATTCTTTCTTTTGGCAGATCCTCCAGCAGAACCTTCTTTAGTACTAATATTAAAATGGGGTGGAGAATTAACCCCTGCTGGACGCATTCAAGCTGAAGAGTTGGGAAGGATTTTCCGCTGTATGTACCCAGGGGGCCAAGGTAGACATTTGACCGGTTCGTAGGCTGCTTTTTTGTTTATTTTTTCTAGATGTTTATTTTTCTTTGCATAATTTGTGCCCAATAATGAAAATTGTTATTAATCTAAAATGTATATGAGACACTCACATAAACGTTTAAATAGTTTGTGTACAGCAAAATGGTATGGTATACAGTAAATAGAAGCTTTAAGTGTTAACTAAAAAGCAAAAAGTATATGTTTTTTATACAACAATTTAATACTTATTTGTTGTTCCGTTTAATGTAATTAAGAAATTGTTGTTTATTATATAATTATTAATTGTTTTATAATTTTTAAGTCGGTGCCAAGTAAAACATAAAAATTATATACCTTGCTACAATAACAAATTAGATTCGAATTTTTATGTTTTACTTGGCACCGACTTAAAAATTATAAAACAATTAATAATTATATAATAAACAACAATTTCTTAATTACATTAAACGGAACAACAAATAAGTATTAAATTGTTGTATAAAAACATTTTTTTTTTGCTTTTTAGTTAACTTATGTTACTTTTGTGTTTTTATTTGAAGTCGGTTTTCTTTTTTTTTTAAAGTTAATTATTTTTACAAAAGTTTGTAATTCTATGTATTGCTCAAATTTCAGGTGTTAATTTCTGTTTTTGGAATTTTATTCCCTCGTAATCATATGTAATCTTATCATTCAAGTTTGTTTTTCTTTGTAAAACGTTAATAATCAATGTTGTGAGTTATATGAAGATATTATAAATTATAAAATAAAACTTCAAGCCTTTCTTCATAAATTTATTACATAGATCATGCTATATGTACATTTCGATTACGATGTAATCATCTACAGTAGCAAATGCTAACTAACTCTAAAATCTAAGGCTGAAGCAAACATAACGGAAATTTTTTAAGAAACATTTAAGAAACATTTACGAAACATTTACGGACTCGTGATTTATGAGATAACGGTATCCAATTACACTTCTTTTTTTGCCCTTAGAAGTGTAATTGGATGCTCTTTTTTTGAAGGCATGTTTAGTCTGTTTTGATGTAAACTGTATTAAACTTTTACTTTCAATAGCCGACTTATTACTGTGGATCTCAATACCTTTAATTTTTTTTCTAATAAATATTAGAAAAGTATTATAAGATTATTGTTTACTTCATTGTTATCTATAACTTTGTTATATTTTCATGCTTATTTTTTATTCAAACTACTGCATTTCATAAATTTTACAACTGTATTTAAATAATCTGTATTGTTTTTCTATTTGTATTTTAGGTGAATATGCAGGAGCTCAGGGATTAGGCTTATTGAGATTACATTCAACTTTTCGTCATGATTTAAAAATTTATGCATCAGATGAGGGGCGGGTACAAATGACGGCTGCAGCTTTTGCTAAAGGCTTACTTGCTTTAGAGGGAGAATTAACACCTATTCTTGTGCAAATGGTAAAAAGTGCAAACACTAATGGATTACTTGACAATGACTGTGATAGTAGTAAATATCAAAATATGTAAGTTTTAGAACATTATTTCAAACATGAATACAAATATTAATTTTTTACAGGTGTAAGTCGCGTCTTCATGAACTAATGCAGTTGAATAGAGAATTTACTCTTGAAGATATAGAAAAAATTAATCCTTGCAATTCATCCAGTATTTCTGATGCTTTAGATTTTGTAAAAAATCCTGTAAAATGTTGTCATCATGTTCACGAATTAATAAAATCTCTTTTAAACATTGTACGTTTGAAACGCGATGATGCTAAAACCAAAGGTTTGTTTAAATATTTTTGAGTACTGCTACATTTTTATTTTGAATTGATTTTAGATGCAATTTTGTATCATGGAGAAACTTGGGAATTAATGGGACGTAGATGGGGAAAAATAGAAAAAGATTTCTGTACAAAAAATAAACGTTTCGATATTAGTAAAATACCAGATATCTACGATTGCATTAAGTATGATCTTCAACACAACCAGCACACATTACAGTATGAACAAGCAGAGGAACTGTATATGTATGCTAAATACTTAGCAGACATTGTCATACCACAGGTAAGCAGAATAAGTAAATGGAGAAACAAATAATAAAAAAGAATTATAACAGTATCCTGTAAAACATAAAGCTGCATGAACCCTTGATTTTCATGTTAATCATAAAATATTTAAAATATCTATATTTTTTACAATACTTATACTTATGGTACGTATTGATTTAATATTTTTTTTAAAATTTGAGTATGAAAAACACCTTTGAGTCAGAAGAAGTCAAAACAAAGTTCTTTCGATGGGTGAATTAATTCATTCAAGTAGTATATCAAGACTTTATCTGACAATTAAGCTCACATATTTTGTGCCAATAAATGAATAAAATTACTGCATTTTAGACAGGTGAATCAATCAAAATCTGATAATTATCCTAGTAGGGTGGTTGTCAGTATAATCGGCCCAGTAGTTTCTTGGTAGATGCAAAAAAAATTAAAGGTATTAACCATTACTACCATACTTGATTACTAGCTTATTTTGTAAAAAACAAATCATCAATTGTCTTGCCGAATATCACTCGTGACTGATTTCACTTTGGCAATCTTTGCTTGATCACACTCCTGCATTGTGATTTAAGAAAATCAGGTTTTTGCCATAACAAGCAGTCGACAGCAAAGATTTCTGGGAAAATCAATGTCACTCGTGGTATTATACAGAGTCGCTAGGAAAACCGCGGCCACTTTTCTTGCGGAGGTCAAAGAGATGGCGCTTTAGTAAAGAAAAATTAAATTAAAATACTGGCAACTACGCAGAATCCAAGACGCAATTTTAATTTAATTTTTCTTCTCTTGACCGCCGCAAGAAAAGTGGCCAGGGTTTTTCTAACCACTCTGTATATGAAAATAAGTTGGTGGTCACTTGATGACCTAAGTAAACCACAGACCCTAAATAAACTGATTTTGGGCAGCATGTTTAAAATATAATTAATAATACTTTAAAGATAAGTTAGGTTAAATAAAGCGGAAAACTAAAGATTTTAATAGTATTTGGGCAAGGAAATCATGCTATTGTACTTTATAAATTTAGTATGATTAACCTTGGAGTAGAACAAAGTTAATTGGTCACCGCACATTGATAACATAGAAAGAGTTAAGAGAAAATTTTGCAAATATATTTCATACAAGATGCTATTGCCTGCTGGGATTTTTTCGTATGATGATATTCTTAGTATTCTAAATTTGACACGACTGTCGTTTAGAAAAGATAACTTTGATTTGCCATTTTTTGTTTAAACTGATTAATTTCACACCACTGTTTGAGAATATTCTTTTAAGATACTTTTCTCTCTATGGTGTCCCTTAACAAAAGTTTTGTGAGAGAATTGAGGAGATACACTTTGATCTGTTTTGTGGTATTGTGTAACTGCTGTAACCTAGCTTTATATCATTTTTGATTTACTTACGTCTTTATAATGGATGGTGTTTCCTTATAAACAAATAAATAAATAAACTTGAAATTATAATTGGAAAGGCAATTGAAAGTTGTCGTTAAATTCCTCTTTAGAATTCAGAAGCAGAGTTTCAAGGACGAATAGAATTAATTTTAAAAGATTAACAGAAGACAGCTTAATATTTTCAGATAATAAAATTTAGAACTTTTCTTCACATATGGTACTTTGAATAAACTTTTGCCTATGTTAGAGACAAAAAGTGATTACGAATATTATTATATTATTTAGAATATTCATTTTTAAACATGGATTTCATTAAAAATAATTTTAGGAGTATGGCTTAACTCAACAAGAAAAATTAACAATTGGTCAAGGAATCTGTACACCACTCCTTAAAAAGATCCGTGCTGATCTTCAACGCAATATTGAAGAAGCTGATGATGAAACGGTTAATAGGCTTAACCCAAGATATTCCCATGGAGTTTCCAGTCCTGGCCGACATGTACGCACACGATTGTATTTTACAAGTGAAAGTCATGTGCACTCTCTCATAACTTGTCTTCGTTATGGTGGAT
This sequence comes from Ctenicera cuprea, assembly GCA_958336395.1. Classification (NCBI taxonomy): domain Eukaryota; kingdom Metazoa; phylum Arthropoda; class Insecta; order Coleoptera; family Elateridae; genus Ctenicera; species Ctenicera cuprea. The sequence goes on along the minus strand of OY284486.1, from coordinate 45,584,681 downwards.
TACTTAATGTAAGTTTTCAATTTTCCATTTGTTAGAAAACCTTTTACATAAAATTGAAGCAATAATGAAATTTAGCACTTCTCATGCCAATTTTTGTATGATATCATAATACTGATGTATAGTAATAGGAGTTCTGTGCATTTACATGTTTTTCTTGTTGGTAGTAGACATATGCACATTTAATTTATGCATTTTTCATTGACGTGTGAACCACATATTATGTGACTTTGAAATTACATACAGATGCATATTCTAGAGGTTTTTATAAATGCTTGCATATTTTGGAATGTTTGATTTTTAATACATATTTTACATTTTTTTAGTATTTTACATGGTTTTCTATAAAATTGTAGGTGTTTTAAAAGTATTTTCGGCATTCTTCGGCAATTTGAAGGGAAAAATTTTGGTATTTCTGCTATCTGTATTGGATTCTTATACTTATTTTCTTCTTCTTTAGCCATCCCTTTTGCCCTTAGGGCATCAAGTTTTCTGTCCACTTTCTATACTCTTCTATTTCTTGCTAGTCTTATTACTTCGGGTATTGTCTTCCTTCCTTCTTCTCACTATTTGTTGTATTTTCTCATCCCATCTCTTTCTTGGTCTTCCGTGCGGTCTACTCCCATTTATGTCACTATTTTGGGGATTCTTTGATCTTTCATCCTGCATAAATGTCCATACCACTTTAGCTTCTATCATTTCAGTTACTGGTTTCTGTGCTAATTTCTCTCTGGTGACCTCGTTTCTGATTCTATCACGTCTTGTATTTCCCGCCACTTTTTGTAAATATTTCATCTCTGTTGCCGTTATCATCGATTTATGCTTGTCTGTTAACGTCCAACTCTCTGCTCCGTAGATCAACGTTGGTATATATATTGTCTTGTATGTTTTCATTTTGGTTTTATTACTTATTTCACTTTTACCAATTAACGTGTTATTTATTGTGTAGTATGTCTGGTTTGTTTTAATAATCCTGTTTGTTACATCCCCGTCTACTTTTCCATCTTTTGTTATTACTGCGCCCAGATATGTATAATTTTGTACTTGTTTGATTACTTCGTCGTCAATCTGTATTTCTTCTTCCATTTGTGTAGGTTCTCTACCAATCTTCATTATTTTACTTTTACTTGTGTTTGTTTCCATTCCTATTTTTTCCAACTCTTCCTTCCATATTGAGACTGCCTGCTGTAATTCTTTATCTTCCTTCGCTATCATTACTACATCATCTGCATACACTGGGTGTTGTATGTATACTGATTGCATTTTTCTATTTCCAATTTTATTTTTACCGATTCTTTTGTTACATTTTATCATTACGTCATTCATTACTATTATGAACAGCAGGGGGCTGAGACAGTCACCCTGTTTGATCCCTTTCTTCATTTTAAAACTTTTTGATGTTACCCTGTTGAATCTTACGTATCCTTCTACGTCTCTGTATAAACTTTTGATTGCTAAGAGAAGTTTTGGGCTGATTTTAAGTTTTTCTAAAATTTTCCATATTTTTGCTATCGGTATATTGTCAAATGGAGATTTTATATCTATGAAAGCAACCCTTAGTTCTTTACCTTCTTTAAGATTTTTCTCTATTAACATTCTCAATGTACAGAGTGGCTAGGAAAACCCCGGCCACTTTTCTTGCGGCGGTCAAGAGATGGCGCTTTAGTAAAGAAAAATTAAATTAAAATACTGGCAACAATGCAGAATCCAAGACGCTTTATTAAATATGGGGCGTATTTAATAAATAAAGCGTCTTGGATTCTGCGTTGTTGCCAGTATTTTAATTTAATTTTTCTTTACTAAAGCGCCACCTCTTGACCGCCGCAAGAAAAGTGGCCGGGGTTTTCCTAGCCACCCTGTATATATATATGAACTTGTGTCTGTCTCCCAGCTCGAAAAGCTGCATGTTCTTCTTGTAATATTACTTCGACTTAATTTCGTAGTTTACCTTTTAAAATTCTTGTGTATATCTTTAACACTACTGGGGACAAGCTTAATGCTCTGTAGTTTTCACATTTACTGGTACTCCCTTTTTTATGTAATGACATTATTACATTTTGTTCCCTTTCTTCCTATACTTATTTTCAAGATTTGGTAATTCCTAAATGGCTAGTCAACGTTTTTTTATGGTTTACACCTAAATGTTTTCATATTTCGATAGAGTATTTTATTCGGATTTCAATGATGTGTTACACTTTGCATTTTGTTTAAGTTTTGAGCATTTTATTACAAGTGAGAGTGCCGGGGAAAGACCACATCATTTAATTTGTTTAAAAAAATTTTAGTATGCCATGGACTGGTGGAAGTAAAACAAAACACTACTTTTATTTACTTTGACGTTTAGATACATGAAAAATATGTGAAAAATTCAGGAAATTTTGTTTTGAGTATAGGCAGCAGGATAAGTTATTTTTTTCAAAAACAAGTAATTGACTAGTTTTCTAACATACACAATTAACTGAAAATTCCACTTGCAGTTTTTATGTTTGCAATCGATATAAATTTGAATAACAGGTTAAATAGATACAACAGATAATACTCAAACTGCACTAATGCAAACAATTATAAAATAATGTTTAAATAGCAACCCACATTTAACACCTTTTGTAAAAAATGCGTCTAAAATGAACTCTTGGAAAATCTGGGAATTTTTGTGTTTGTGTTGGAGACTTTGTCATTGATTTGTTTTTGTAATAAACAACTTAACCAGCTGCCTATGCTAGAAACAAAATTTCTTGAAATTTTCACATACCTAATGTATCTAAACGTCGAAGTAAATAAAAGTAGTGTTTTCTTACTTCCATCAGTTCGTGGCCTACTAAATTTTATTCAATACAAATTAAAAGACAAGGCACTCTTATGAAATTTTTATTTTCTGTATAATAAAATGCTCAAAACTTAAACAAAATGCAAAGTGTGACACATAATTGAAATCAGAATAAAAAACTATTCAAATATTAAAACATTTATTATGCCGACCATATAAAAAAAAGTTTACAGTCAAAAATGGTAGCAGTTATACTAAATGTAATAATTTTAGCATAAAAAAAGTGTCTTAATAATGCGTTAACTAGAAATATTTAATACAAATGACAAGTGAGTTACAGCCAAAAACAAAAAATTCGTAGTTTCAGTTTTTTTCAAATCTTTTAGAAACTAAGCAAGATAGCTCCAATTTCTTATTAGGTTATTAGTGGGCATAAAATTTCACAATTTTTCTTTTATCATCATCAAATAAGCGATATTCCAATAGTTAACATGCAATTTGGTACATCCTGTATACTGTCTTATTTTTTTCTTAAATCTGTATAGTCTAATAATAAATGTTTGCCTGATTTTGCCCATTTTTGTATTCTCTGTCGGTATCATAATAACTTTTCATCGAGAAAGAGAGTCTTATACACTGTCAAATAAAATGGAAAGTTTGAATTTAACATACTAATGGGTAATGGTCGCTTATGCAATGGCAATGTCTTAAAAGTTGAAATATTTGACCTTAAGAGAGTCAAGGTGGGGAGAAACCGCAAAACCAACTCCAGAGTTATTTTCAAAATTCTATTTTAGTACATATTATTATTATATGGTTTTCTTCTTCTCCAAAAGCAAATCAAATATGACCTTCACCAACTAAAACAAAAAAAAAGTTTAAAAATAATCAGTGTATTTTTTCAACATATTGGGTTTGATCAAGATACCCAGACAAAAGTCAATAAATTTGAGTTCGTAGGTTCTTAGTCTTCTGCAACCTACTCGTGAGCCTCAAAGATTTTACACTGAAAGTGACTTAGAAAATATTACTGATGTCACCGACTCAGCATACAGCAGAGGGTGATAATTTAAAAATTTTTAATGGTATTGTTTTTAAGTTTGAGTTCAATTCATAAACTTTTTAATATTCTGAAAATTTCAAACAGAACGAATTTTTTACCTCATTATTAATCAAAATGAAACGTACTATTTATGTTAATAAGACAACTTAAGTGGAGGTCTACATATTTACGAAAATAAACAGAACGTTCGTAAATTGATTAGTTATGAAGTAGATACATATAATTTCCGCTTAATAAACAGAGAGTGTAAACAATAAATCTTTCGAGTGCTTTTATAAAAATGAAAAAATAGAAAATTCTAGCTATGAATATAGTTTTTGTTATTTATTTATATTCATTCACAACAACTACTTTTAATAAACGAGTGCATTTCTAATATACAGGGTTGCTATTATGTATGGGACCAAAGCTCCCCTGGTCAAACGGTTTGAGATATGCGTTTCATATTTGGTATATGTTAATTTGAGGTTATTTTCATATTCTGAAGTAAAAAAAAATTTTGTTTGCATATAGTTTTTAAGCGCGACCGCCATCTTTAATTTTTTTAAATAGCAACCTAGACTGTGTGATACATCAATAGAAAGCTTATTTTTTTCTCTTTTCAGAAATATTAAACATGTATAGAGTTACATAAGAAAATAACGCAGAAAAATTTCAAAAAACATTTGAGGCATGCTTACATCGTTTAGGACTAACTTTGTTTTCAGGAAAATTCTTTTTAAACAACATCGTGCTTCTGAAAAGAACCTTTTTTTTCATCGCACAGCAGTTCCGCAGAAGGAGATGGAGCGACCTACTTCGAGCTGGTGTACTCGCTTAATTCGTCACTGCACATTTACTCAAATCTAGTAACCCTTGCATTAACAAAACGTCATAAATAAACAAAACACAAACAGTAATTAAAATTAATAGGATAACAAACAACATTTCTTAAATAAAAATGAAAACAACAACATTATTAATTAACAGTAGTTAAGAGAGGAGATATTCAAATTGCTGCCCATTAACTTTTTGGCAATAATGTGCTTTTTAAAATTGTCTAAAGAGTCGCGCAAAGAATTGCGAGAAATAGCAGCCATTTCAGCACGAATATGATTTTTCAATTCTTTTAAATTGTCAGGTCTATTTAAATAAACGCGACTTTTTAAATGGCTCCACAAAAAAAATGTAAAGGAGACGAACCTGGTGACCGAGCGGGTCACTCCATGGTTCCTCTTCTCCTGATCCAACGCCGATATCCTTCTGATAAACGATCCATACTGCAGAATTCAGACAACAACAACACAACTACAGGAAGAATTAACAATGTGTGATGTTTATTTTGTCACCTATTAAACTCTTACTACTTGTTTTTGCTTGTGTTTTGTTTATTTATGACGTTTTGTTAATGCAATGGTTACTAGATTTCACTAAATGTGCAGCGACGAATTAAGCATGCCTCAAATGTTTTTTTAATTTTTCTGCGTTGTTTTCTTATGTAACCCTATACATGTTTAATATTTCTGAAAAGAGAAAAAATAAGCTTTCTATTGAGGTATCACACAGCCTAGGTTGCTATTTAAAAAATTCTAGATGGCGGCCGCGCTTAAAAACTATATGCAAAAAATTATTTTTTTTTGCTTCAGAATATGCAAAATAACCTCAAACTAACATACACCAAATATGAAACGCATATCTCAAACCGTTTGACCAGGGGAGCTTTGGTCCCATATACATAATAGCGACCCTGTATATCCTTAAATTGGAGATTCTTCAGTATATATGAAAAAAAATCATTGTAATAACTAGAAAACTTTATTTCCTATTCAGACACTGTAGCAACCTTTTTTTAATCATAGATTACTCTAAAGAGTCATTTCACATTTTTTTACTTATTATCTTCGCAGTAAATATGGGTACAGCATAACATTTATTTTTCTCCTAATCGCACTGTTAGAAATAACACCACCTTGTTTTGCAGTTTTTTTGTGTTTATAATGTTTTGTTAATATGTTCTAAATTGTAAAACAAAGTTATAAGGCAGAGTTTCTGAATGTTCATTAAAATCAACTTTTGTCGTGGCATAGCTCTCATCTGTCCCACTGTGCACTGGCAAAGTAATATTTTAGAAATGATGAACTTAAATTAATTATATGAGAGTTTTTTATAACATGTAAAACGGATTTAGTAATAATGACAAATATTATTAATCAATGTGATGTACTTCTATGTTCTTTTGTAGGTTGTTACAGACGAACAGTGGCATAGAGCTATGGAATACATTTCAATGGTTTCCGAATTGAATTACATGTCACAAGTTGTAATCATGTTGTATGAAGACCCTACCAAAGATCCTAGTAGTGACGAGAGATTCCATGTTGAATTACATTTTAGTCCAGGTGTTAATTGTTGTGTTCAAAAAAATCTTCCGCCTGGTCCTGGTTTTCGACCACATTCACGAAATGAATCTGTTGCTAGTAAGAACGTGGTAGGTTTACAATATAACACTCAAAACACACAAAATGAAATAAGCAGTAATCATATCAAGTGGAATACAGGATTAGTTAAAAACGCAGAAGTATGGAAATGGTTATCTGGCAACATTATTATTAATATTAAAAAATATTTGTATAAAAATTGTTTCAGACAAATTAATTGTCTTATATTATACAACTGCTGTTTTTGTTAATAAATTTAACTATCGGTAAATAAACAATGTAATTATAGAGTGGCAATACTTCAACTACTGCAACACCAGAAGAGTCTAGAAGCCATTGTTCACCCTTTATCGATGAAGAAGCTGAGGTAAACATGGAAGGAAGATTTACTGGTACATCTAGCCTTTGTGATTTTTCTCCACCTAGTTCCCCTAATCACGAGCAGTATTATCACAGGCAGTATGTCAAGCTTAGTAATCCTATTCCCATAGGGTAAGACGAGTTTATAAAAAATATTACAGATTAAATTAGATTACTTAGTGCAATAACATTGTAGATCTTCTCATACTGTAAGTGGACATGAGGCAATGCATTTGGCACGCAGGTTAAATGAAGAATTGGCTCAACAAGCTCAAAGAGAGCGAGAGCGACATGGGATGGAGAGAGCAAAGAGTCCTGATGCTGATCTAACATCTAAAAGCTATGATAACCGCACTACACAAACACAAGAAAAAGGTGAGTGCTTCTAATGTAACATATTGTGCATCTGTAACTGCTTTGCGAGTTTTAGTTAAAAGGATTATGTTACTGTTATAAGTAACTAAATATATTGGGTGTCAACGGCTATTTCTTTATTTTTTTATGTATTTAAATTTTATCTAGGCAATGTGCATATAAAAATTCATCTTACAACTTATATGGTAAATAAATATAAATGAGCAACTGTGAGAAAATTCAAATAAAGAAAATTCAAAACCCTTTAGTTCTCACAAGAACTTTTGTACTCTAAATGTACATTTCGACTGCTAAGCAGTCATCATCAGTAGAAAAAATACAAAAAGGAGAACTACAGCGAAAACTGAAATCACAGTTACGGTGCAGAAACGTCCTTTGTGCTTGGTAAGTCAGAACTCACGCATTGTCGATGCGTGCGTCGGTTTTTATGGTTTCGTGGATCCTCGGTTCTATTTGCCGTGCGTGCGTTGAACTTAAGTAATGATGAATTTGGAATTAGGCCGTAATCATGATTTAAAATGTTGTCTTTGAATTTGTAAATAAATCTACTTTCCCATGCATCGAGTTCCCTGCTGTTTTTTACGGATTTTAAGAGTTTTAAATCCGTTATTAAAATAGGATGTTCAGAATCTAAAATATGTGCTGCTACACAAGATTTTTCGGGTCTGTTAAAACGAAAGTGTAGCAGCACATATTTTAGATTCTGACTTACCAAGCACAAAGGACGTTTCTGCACCGTAACTGTGATTTCAGTTTTCGCTGTAGTTCTCCTTTTTGTATTTTTTCTACTGATGATGACTGCTTAGCAGTCGAAATGTACATTTAGAGTACAAAAGTTCTTGTGAGAACTAAAGGGTTTTGAATTTTCTTTATTTAACTTATATGGTGTTATTTTGGACTTGAGGTCTAACCCGAAATGACAACTTTTTTATTTAAAATAGCAACATGATACTTTTTACTTTTTGAATAGGCCTTTACAGTCATGTATAAAAATATAATACACAATTACTTTCAATTTCGGCCGCAGAGAGCTTTTATTAAAGTCCCAAGTTGGCCACACGTTTCACCATAGGAACCTAGTGTATTGCTTGAGGTCTTCTAAATTGGGAGCTTAGAAGGCCATGGTATTACCTTCTACTGGTTTGAATAATGTTTTTTTTACAAATATTTAAAATACAATTTGCCTGATTTAAATTTTTGAAGCTTAATGGTGTTTTTTAGCGTATTATTGGGTAAAAAAGATACCTTGCCATTGTAAAATATTCAAAAAATATGGTTTGAAAAACGCATATTTGTATAAATTGCTGTATTAAACTGAAAGCGAAAAACCAACAAAACAGTAACGAACATAGAACATTAAAACAAAAGACAAAAAAGTTTATAGGAATTGTTCAAAATGTTCGCCATTTTGATCTTTACAGAAGCTAGCGCACTCTGCGTAGACCGTTATCCAGATAGATATCGGCTTTCTAATAATTACTTTGTAAGACTAGAAGACAAATTTAGGAGAGAACCTAATAACAGTAACGAATAGCAACAACGTTTTATCGTACGTGAAGAAGCTTAAGTTAATGTTTTAGTTTACATTGAATTTGATCCAAAAATATTGCTAAAATTTTAAGGAAAACAAATAAACATAAATTAATTTTTAAAACAACTATATACTTTTTAAACACTTTGTCTAATGCTAAAGAAAAAACTGATGATTTACTAAAATCAGGCATTGACAAACTAAATTGCTCCCACTGCAATTCGGTTTATATGAGCCTGAAAATTAGAAATTTTGATATTAGGTACAAAGAACACATCGTTATTACAAATATATACACTCACATAAATCCAGTTGCGCTGCAAAAACACTTATTAATCATTTAATCACATCTAATAACGCTATAAAATTTTTACACTTTTGTGATGAGAAACATAAATTAGATATACTGCAAGCATTTGAAATTCACAAACATTTACTTTACCTTTAATGAATGAGCAGATAGATGTCTTAAATTTAACATTATTGAACGTTTTGGAATAAGAAATCAAGTGATCTCAGACAACCAAAATCAAGTCGTCAAGTTTTATTGTTCTTATAGTAACACCAACTGTTTACTTTTAATCGGGCTTTTGATAATGAGGTGTAAACACGGTGAAATATGTATCAGGTTAAAATAAATATCTGTTAAAGTTGTTAACTATTATTTTATTTGTAATATTACATTAGGTTCCTATTGTGAAATGCACGTCCCAGTTGGGATTATAATTAACTTCCTTTGGCGGCTGAAATTGAAAGTAATAGACCTATTCCGTTTATTTGAAAGACAGGAAAGGAACCAATATTAAAGTGAGAGGGCTGTATATGCGCAGTAGTGGAACTGTCATAGTGGGTCAAAAGCTACATGAGTTGCTATTGAAGTGCATTAGATACTGAATAATTTTATTATTTTATTAGTGTAAACATGAGCCTGCTTACAAAAAACTTAGATGCAGTGAATAAGTTTACATTTGAAATTGCCGATACGTTTTTTCAAATGAAGGGGCGGCTCTTGAAACAAAAAGAAAAGGGCTACAAATATTTTGCAGAGGGCTTTATCCACGATGTATGGGTCAGCACTGTTATTAATAATGAGTTTTATGTTAAAGCCAAATGTTTTAAAAGTCAAAAGAAAAACGATAAGCCACATGATTTAAATATAGAATTATCTGTTATCTACTGTTCTTATGTTATACCATTTATGTCTAAGGAAAATAAAGAAAATAAAGTGTAGCTCTCTGGGACTACTTAATATGTTATTATTTCTATAGCATTTCAGTAACACAAATTATTACGATAACCATCTAAAAAACACATTTATTGTTACATACTTAAAATACATAAAGAAACAAATCAAAATAGCATATAAACTCAAAACTGTAGTAACTTTCTAAAATTAAAAACATTGTTTCAGTCATTTTCCTGTGACAGCGTGTTAGTTTTTCACAAGGAATGTCGAAAATTGGTCAATAAACAACAAACTGTCCATATTTGATTAATATTGCTCATATGTGAAATTGGAATATCATTAGTAAGAATCTGAAATGATTTATCCTACCAATTGCTCTCTCAACATGTATGCGTTCTTGGGCTATAGTTCTAGTGTTACTAACATCACTAGCACTGAATTTACAGGATGAGGAACGGAACGCAGGTATATTTAATTTTACAGGTTCCATTGTGTCCCCTATATCAAACCCTTTATCTGCTAATAAAATATCTCCACTGAAAATATCCCCCTTTGCCACTTTATGTTGAATATGGGATACTAGTCCACTTTCCACAACCAGTTTTTTATCCGAGATGGACCCAGTAAATAACTGTGACACAAATATCACATGCACTCATGCTTCTTGTAAAATCTTGTTTTTTGGGAACTCATGAAACGTTACTCCTTTCGACGTATTTGAACGAGAACTACACTTAGGGACACAGCAGTGATGCATCATATTGAATTATTAAAAACAGTAAAAAAGTTTTAACAATAAATATAACTAATATTATCACTTCACAGAACGAAATTAAAACAAAATCAATACACACAAGCTACAATAACAAAGCATGTAACAGAACAGCTGATCTGTAAGCGACCCACTATGACCGATACGCTACTGCGCATTCAGCTTGTGACGTATTTTTATTACTTTAACGGAATAGGTGTATTGGGTAAGTATTATATATGACTGTATAGGAAATTTAAAGTTCTATCCAAATATGTAAAAAACTACCATAGTGGTCTTAAATAAAAAACTGTACAACACTTCTGGTATCGGTAGACCAAATAAACATCGTCATATGTATATCATAAGATGAATGTTACCTGTATATATTGCCTAAAAAAAATTAATGTTTAAAAAAATAAGTAATTGCCAGCTGTTACATGGTTTCATTGACACTTGGTGTTTATAATATCCCCAGTCTTATAACTTCTTTATTTGAAGAGATGCGGTTTTTAAGGTCATTACAAAATATTTTAGACGTACAGCGCTTAATGCGAATCTCAACAATAAAATGTTGAAAAATCTATTGCCATTTTTAAATTACATCATTTTTGCTATTTTGTCTTTAAATTTTTTTGTTTGGTTCAAATAGGTTCGTATATTTTTAAACATGCCCCTGGAAAGAGAATTTTTTCTTTTTAATATGCTCGCATAAAGTTTTTTTTCTATTTCGGTTTTTTAAGGTTATTCTTAAAGCACTGTTTTAGCTAAAAAACAGTGTTTTAAGAGAGTCTTTTAAAGCATTGTTTTTAGTAAAATTTCACCAACAAAGATTGGTATTCATGATATATTCATGATCAAATTTGGTAAATTTAGTATGTATGCCAACATATACATACTAAATTTACCAAATTGTCTTATCAACAGCATGTTTAAATCTATAGGTTTCTACTTGAAAATAAAAAAGAAAAAATTTCAAATTTAAAAACAGCAATACATTTAAAAAAATTGTATTGTTGATTTGCATTAACCGTGGAATGCTTAAAATATTTTATAGTAACCTTTAAAACTGCATATCTTGAAATAAAGAAGTTATAAGGCTGGGGAGTTCTGGCTAGGACATCCTGTATATATAGTATAGCATGATTGTTATATGCAAATGCATATTCTAAAGTAATTAAAAGCACGTGTCTATATGCTTGATATGAATGCCTAAAATATTTTGCTAAAATGTGTATCATTTTATTTATTAGGCATCATTACTTTAACACAGAATTTTCCATGTAACCTTAAAAACTGCCCTCCATTGATTTTCATTGTAACTGTAGGTATTTCTACGATTTTGAAAAGGTAATTCTAGCGCATAACAGAGAGGAGTATAGAAATGTCAGTGTCAGTTAAATTTATTTTTTAAATTTGTTGAAGAAAGTTTAAAAACAAGACGAGACTTATTATTGTGATGCTGGTTGTCATACAGGGTGTCAATTTGAAAACGTCCAATGTGCTATATCTCTGGAATTAAAAGAGGTATTGAAAATTTCTAGAAACCGTTTCTACAACATAGAGGGGGAATCATCATGACTTATAAGGTAACCTTTCCCATTCAACCACTTAGGCTCTAGTTACTCCAACAAAAAAAATTTCAAAAGCTAACGCCCGCCTTCTGATACATCATTGAAAATCTCTATAAAATGCTATTCAATAGTAGCAAAAAATCCCCAAGAACTTCAGATTTGACTCAATTAGACTTCTTTTTATGGAGTCACTTAAAATCTGTTGTGTACAAAACTCAGTCTCAGTCTATTGCACAGCTGTGACATCGAATAGATTGCCTAAAAAATATTAAATCTAATATTTTTAAATTTGAATTGAAATAATTGGTTCTAAACCTTTTGAGTTTTTATTCTTAATTTTTCCGAAACGAATCAGGTAAAAAAAATGTTTGCTACTATTGAATAGCATTTTTAAGAGCTTTTCAATGAGGCATCACAAGGTGAGTGTTACTATTTAAAATTTTTTTGTTGGGGTAGCTAGAGCCTAAGGGGTTGAATGAGGTTGCCTTATGAGTCATGATGATTTCCTCTCTATGTTGTAAAAACTTTTTCTAGAAATTTTCAATAACTCTTTTACTTCCAGAGATATAACACATTGTATGTTTTAAATATGACACTTTGTATGATATGCTGAGTGCCATCAACAAAAACGTAGATTTGTACAGAGTGTTTGCAAATTGCTGTAACAAAATTTAGATGATGATTCTACACGAAAAAATAAATAAAAAAGTTCTTATAATTATAGTTCCAAAAATACTTTCATAAGGAAGCTACAATTTCTCGAAGAGAGTATTGAAAAGTAGTTATGTAATATCTGAGAATCCCATTAAGATAAATGTATGAAACTTGATACGCGGCTTAGTATTATAAAATTGTGGTATCCAACACTATTGACTTACAATTATTTTAAACAAAGGTATGCAAAACTAAAAAAGGTGGTGGCTTTTTTATTTAGCTTCTTTATTAACTATTAAATTAGAAATACGATACATTTAGCAATTTTATTAGTTGAAAACCATATAAACTAATGAAGTCAAAGAAAATGTTCAAAATACTTGACCGTTCAATTCTACTAGAAATTAAGTTGACTATTCTGCACAAAATTGTTTAAATCAGTTTTTCTCTGAAATGGTTCACAAATGATTATTACTAAGAGTAGGTACTTTTATGTATAAATAATGGAGAAAAAAGCCACCACCTCTTCAATTTCGTCCAGATATGGTTAAAATAATATTCTAGGTTAATAACATATACATATAGTATAGCGGCACTAATAATACACACCGCATATCAAGTTTCATAAATTTAAGGTAATGGGTTCCTGAAATTTTCACTAGCTTGTAGAGACATGCTCTTCTAGGAGCTCTTAGGAAGCATTTTTGGAACTATGATTATGGGAACATGTCTTTTTATTTTTTCCTGTTGAATCAGCACACAAATTTTTCTACGGCAATTTGCAAACATGCTATACCCCAGTACAGCATGTGCACCATATATGCTGGCATTCAAAGCTCATTTAACCCCCCTTTTTTTTTGAATGCATACTATTACCTCCTGTTACATCGAAAGTGGAAATTTAACATTGATTTTATATTTTTGTTGAACTTTTTGTGATTTTCATTTGATGTAAATATTTTTATGATATTTTTCAAATGCAAGTAGCTAGTTTTGAATATTATTAGTAACCTTGTTTTCCAATGTTAGTAGGCAGCTACAAATATTAAGAGTACTCTACTTTTGTAACATTCACAGAAGAATTACATTTTTAGCTTCATAATAGAAACATAAAGTTAAATGTACAATATATTTCTGAGGTATACATAATGTCAAAAATGCATCAAAAATATTGGGTGTTCTAAACAATTTCTAGTCAAGTAGGCTGGTACATGATTTTGTTAAAATTAATGCATGTCTAAGCTTTACAACCTTATGCTTCATACCAAATTTTTGGTTGTGATATTTTGCAGCGGTACCATCAGACGTGCTATTGTGTTTTATTACAAGCGTATGTCATGTTTGTGGTGCTGTTATGTGCACAACAATAACATGAAATTTAAGTCGCGTGTTAGGGAAAACCATAGGTCACATGACTAGGAATTTTTTTGAACACACTATCGATAAACTGTTTATAAAATTAATAATGGCCAATTTTCTTTTTGCCCTTATTGCTTTATTTTTGAGGCAATCTGTATTTTTATTTGTATTTGCTCATTCAAAATCTTTTTTATTAAACTATTTTATGAAAAAGACATTTACATTTTAGCATGTCTAAGCATTGTGACACTAACTTAGCCTGAGATTTAAATCTAACATTTCTTTTAATTATTGTGTTTGAACAGCTGATCAATTGCAATATCAAAGTTTGGATGCCGTAAACAGTCCAGGTATGTTCAATTATGTAATATCTTTATTCTTTGTTCTTCAGTATTACTCGACAAAGGTAGATTCTTGTTTCATTTATATTGTAGGCAACTATTTACATAAAGTGGTTGGTTTATTTATGTTGATATTGTAGTACCATTTGGTGCTATCTTCTATGTATGTCAGTATTTTTTCGTTTTTTTATGGAAGTGGACTTTACTCTAAAGTGGCAGATGCGGCAGGCTGAATCTTTACATATACTAGAAAGTGATAGCAATATGATGCCAAAGAGTCCCAATCTTCACCAGAATAAAGGCAAACAAAAATGGGGATACAAACATGTAAATGAACAATCGAAAGGTTAATTATAAATTTGTTAGCTGAATTCAATGGAGGAAAAAAATGGAGGTACATTAGTAGTCCCACAAACTAGTATACAGAAAAATGTTTAGCCTTTTTGTCTAAAATTAGTTCATACAGTTGTGTCAAATTTGCAGCTGCCATTTTAAATTAAATTCGACTTTAAATTCGATTCTAAGGGCATCTCATTGCATTTTCAATATTTCTTTTTTGAAACATGTTATTTTTTACTTTTTTTATCTTTCCCCTACTTACAGTATGGGAATTGTATTGTGAACGTGGAAAAAAATTAATTTGGAAATGTTGACGGGAATGTTTTCAACCTACAGGAACACAAAAAGTGGTCTCTGTCTGTGTGTATGTGACTCTCGAAATGGAGGAACTAGTGGAATTTGGAAAACCTTCTACCCAGGTACGAGGGTGGATTAATAAATAAGGCCTCCTACAGCGCCGTTTCACGAGTAGTGGGGATAGAAAGACGTTGTAATCTGCATTCGGTAGCTTCGAGTGTGTAGTCTACACGTGCAAAACTTCATTTTGTTTTGTTGCGTCATTGCGTAACAGTCGCGTTTAATCATAAGCCCTTCTTCCGCATTGCTTACAAATCAGCGATCGGTAATACAATTTTCGAAATATCGACGCGGTATTGTGAAACCAGAGATGTATCCGTAGAGTAAGGCGGGAGAGAACCACTATTTTTCTACGCCACGATACGCAAGACCGCATTGCAGTCGAGAAATGACGAAAACGATTACGAATCTGAAATTTGCGGTAGTTTTGCACTCTTTGTTTAGCCCAGATTTGGCACCCTCGGACTTCTGGTTGTTTCCAAAGTTAAAGAAGGCCAAGGCTTTTCTTTGGATACCAAAGTTCAAGCTGCTGCGAGCCATTGGATCAAGAAAGTTTCTTCGTGGAAGGAAGGAGAAAATGGGTTGTACGTTTAGAAAAATACGTCATACTAAACAATGATTATGTTGAAAAATAAATGTGTACGTTTGAAGTACAATAAATTTACAATATTTTGAAACAGGTTTCATGATTTAATCTTGTCCTAAACTTATTGTATAAGCATGGAGACCTTATTTATAAATCCACCCTCTATGAACCTAATGAAAATTCGTTGAGAGCAAAAATATTTTAAAACGATCAAAGATATGCTTTTCTGATACCGTTTTTTTTTTAAATTTTAGAAATTGATTCTAAAACTAATCAGATGATATTTTCTAAACTCTCTAGCTGCATAAGTGCAAAATGAATTTTTCACATCAGCATAAAATTTCCTATCTTAGTAGCCCTGTGGAACAGCGTTATTATATTAAGATCTTTGGAAACCATAAAAACCGTCAAAATAGGAAAATTTATTTGTTTCTACCTAAATCTCCTAATTTCTTTTATTTTAATTTAATTTAATTTATTAAGACACCTTTAAATTTTACATGTGAGGAATTGGGAAGTTCAGATGAGAATAGAATTCTGGTTTTGACAGTGGCTTTATAGAAAAAGTTGTTTCATTCAATTCAAATAATTAAAGTTAAAGAAATATATATATTTTGAGAAAAAAACGCAATTAAAAATGTTAACAATTAAAAAGTTGTAGGGATTTTCTTCTTCATATTCATGCTATTTTATCACGATTACAAATAAATAAAACTAAACCTATCTTGAAACAACACTTTATAATAATGAATGTACTGCTCTAAAAGATTTTCAAGTTTAAACTAATCGCACATAGTATTTTAGAAATAAATAAATGATATAATCAAGTATTTCATAAAGCATTTCAGCAATAAAAAATTGGCGAAGCACTTCGTATGTACTTTCCCATACTGTTAAAAATTATTACTTTTATATATCTAACCCAAACAATTATAGATCTAATAGAAGATCTTATGTTGAGTCTAAAGCTTTTTTTCAAACTTTCTAAATTCAAAATGGCAATGCTATGATTTTTCTGTAAATTTTGACGTTACTCAAAAACCAGGTGCCACAACAGTATAAAGTTTGGTTGTTATAATAGCTGTAGAGATACACAGTTTTACTATATACAAGAATGTTTGAAATCATGAAAACTGTGTAGTGGAAAAATTAAAAACTTTTAACAACTTGTTTCTCAAAAACTGTTACATTTTTTTAACTTGTAGGCTCACAGAACTGAAAATGGGCTATGGTTTGGTTTTGGTTCTAATGCTATAATTTCTGTGTGGCGCCCTTTAAAATTGGAAATTATTGGCCTTTTATTTAATAAACGACGGACGATAAAACATTTTTATTTAAGCTATAGTGCTCATCATTGATAGTAGAATAAAAATCTAATACAATTTTTAGATAGTTTAATATTTAAAGGTGCTAGCTTTTCCCCTCCCTGCAATTTATTGGCTCTCGAATTTAGAGTTTGGTCTTTTTTTTTTCTTAAAAAATTTTGTTTAATAAAAAAAAAAAGGTTTCACATTAAAACTTAAAATATTATAATTATTCTACACGCTGGTGCCCGCGGCGTACGCTTCCACTGCAGTAGTAGGAGTGGCGCGATCTTATACTCACCGTTGGCGCTAAAATGTTGGTGCAAAAATTCTTTTGAGAATATGATAGTAACAATTTCTAAAGTACAGGAAACTTAAGGCGAAGTGCTTTGTTCAATTGTAGCTTCTTCAGCTATTGCATACAAAATGGTCACTGGTCACATTATAATTAATTATATATTACATGTATGTACATCCGATTTATAAAGCCACCCACTGTCGAGAATGAATGTATTATTTTCAGTGTGTATGGGTGTGTGTGTACACTTTACAGCCCACACGCCGCGCCGCCGTAGGATAAGAGAACTAAAATAATTAAAATCACTCACATGAAACAGCAAGATAATGAGACTAGTCTTTCAACAATTACAGGGCGGGGAGGGTGCTACAACATTTTGAAAATTAGCGGGTTTGAAAAATAGGGTCACATTGTATGAAAATAAGACGAACAAAGAATCATTATCACTTCCCGTTTTTCAAATACTACTACTACTACTACTACTGTAAAGTAGATTTTTATTGATGGAATAAGTCTTTTAAGTTTTAAAATATACTAAATTAATTATGTATTATTTCAGAAAACCGCTCCACTGTATTTTATTTATTTGATGAATTTTGGGTAATTATTTTGTATGCAGTCTTTTATACAGTTATAGCAATCACAACTTATTTTCGGTTTTATGAGTGGTAATAATTCCATTTTACTTCTTTTAAGTAGAACATTCTGTGTATTTTTACTTTCCCATACCTTCGGTATAGAGAAGTATTGATTTCATGAAAATTGTGTGTGTGACGCCTCTACAGACGAAAGTATTGGACCGATTTTGATGAAATTTTAAATCAAGAGGTATATCGAAAATTGTAGCTCTAGTTAAGCTTATAAAAAAAATCCAAAACCGGAACCGAAAGTTAGAAACATTTTTTTGGTAGCGTTTTTTAGCAAAACTAAATTTTGGAAATTTGAGCACGGGATCTGAGAGAAACACTTGAGGCAAATTGAAAACTTTTTTCCCGAACTCTCTAGCTTCAAAATGGCGGCCGCTACAAATTTTAACTTTAACGCTCATTTACTCAAAAAGTAGTTGTCTGGTCGGGAACTTGTTTCAGAGCCCTTTGTGGGTAGTATAGTATACGATGAAGTAAAACTGATTTCGAAAATCCGAAAACGATCGCAATGGCGCTGCTTTTGAAAATTAAAAAAAAGATCTTTTTTTTCAAACTACCTACACGTTTGTTTTTAACTTTCTGAGCTGATAGAGCTTGCAGTGAACTACAAATGTGTAGTTAGTAATCTCCCAAATTTTACTCTGACGCCTTCAAGGAATTTTTGAAAAATTTGAAATGAATTAATTACTTATTCAAAACCGCAAACGCCGATCGTATCGTTATAAACTCTTATCCGTTCGATAGACTGTTTAAAATACTTTATTAGGATCATCAAAAATTTTCAGCTTTTTTAAAAATTAAGAAAAAAAAACGATACTTTTTAATATCAACAACGCGTTTTCCGGCAGTTACGTGATTTTAACAAAGAAGAGCTTAAGGCAAATCGAAAACGTTTTTACTGAATTCAATAGCTTCAAAATGGCGGCCGCTACAACTTTTTAAAAAACTCGAATTTAACGCCCATTTACTCAAAAAGTGGTCGTCTGGCTGGCATCAGCTGCAACTTGTTTGAGAGATCTTTGTGGATGGTATACGATGAAACAAAATTAATTTCGAAAATCTGAAAAAGATCGCAATTGCGCTTCTTCAAAATATTGAAAATTTTCAAAAAAATATTTGTCAAAAACTGCTTACACGATTGTTTTAAAACTTTGTAGGCTATTAGAACGAAAGATTGGCTACAATTTTATTTTTTTTTGAAAGCTATAAATTCACTGTTGCGCTTTCTATGAATTTGGATAGATGAAATGGAAAGTTGCCTATACATATAGCTTGTTTTATTAGAAATCTAGCAGACGGTGAAATATAGGTACAACGTTATAATTATGAAATTTACACGTTTGCAAATACGGTAAGTATTAAAATCTAGTATGGGAAAGTCCACTCGAAGTCCACACTTCAGTTATTTATATACCTACATTGAATAATTTTCCAGTCTTCATATTAAAACTATGTAAAATACTGTTTTTCTTTCATGGATCTTAATAATTTAAACAATAAATTACAAGATTAGAACATTATTAAAACGTAGGAGGAAGAGTCAATGGGTAGTAAGGACAATTTTAATGTTCCTTCCTGTTTTGCTGTGATTAGGATTGAAAACAAGTGCAATTCGCAGGAAAATGTTAGATCAATGTGCTGATAACTGCATAAAGCAACGTAAAGTTTATGGGGTTAAACTTAAGAAAGATTTTTGCCAATAAGACTTATCCTCTACTATTCTTGAAAAATTCAACTTATTCCTAAACTTTACGAATTAGGAACAGATAACAACTTGTTGCTCGTGTTTGGTGCAATGAGCAGTGTTGAGGAAAGAACTTTTAAAAAGTTGAAGTTCCTGGGAACTCATTCACATTTTGAGAACTTTTTGAGAACTTATTCTTTTTGATCAACAAGCACTTCCTTGCTATAAAAACTTAACGTTTTCCAGAACTTTGAAGTTAAAAGTTCATTTATTAAAACTTGCATTGGTGTTTTCTGCTAATATAAAATATTAAAAAATATAATATTTTTCTCTAATTTATAAGGTACTAACAAAACAGGTAAACAACTTCAATGACTAATGGCACCTAAGCCTGATCTTTTCTTGTTATTGCTCATATGTTTTAAGTTTTAGTGGTTAAGTACAATAGATCAATATTATTCTTAGTTCTTTTTATACAATTAAAAGTAGTATCTACACTGGAAATACCCAAGATTATTTTAATGGTTGTCACTGTATTTTTGTAACCCCCGTTTCTGTAGTGGAGCGAGTTTTCCGCCCTATGCCTTTAATTCGTTTAGTTTTAGTTTTCTTGTTTTCATTGATGTTTTCATTTTACGGTGCCTTGTGTTTGTGTTCAAAGTGGGTTTGTTTTTTATTAAATATGTCGTTTTCGGAAATGAAAGTGATAAGTAATGTTTTCCGACGGCCTAATTTTACTAAAATTAACGACTTAATGAGTTTTCAAAATTACTCTCGAATTTTGAATCAAAAGAACTTAACTCTTTATTTCTGCAAACTTGAACTTTAAAAATAAAGACTATGAACTTGAACTTTAACTTTTATAAAGTTCTTTTTCCAGACAATGAACTGAACTTTTTAGAAATTCTTATAAATACAAAATACCCTAACACTGGCAATTGGATAATGGGACAGTTATGTTAACGACAATCTCCTTCTATTAATATGTGATTAATGCAAATAGCTGACTTACAATCTATCAGATCAGAGCAGCAAGTGTATGCATTGGCCTAACAGTGTTGCCAACCTTATTACTGTGGGGAATGTACTTGGGAAGAAGTAATAAAATTGCTGGTGCTTATTGACTCTTTCTCATATTGTTTAAATTATTCAAGCCTTATATTTGTACAAATTGTTATTTGTAAAGACTTTTCACAAAAATAGTTTCAAGTGATTTAAAAATATAGAAAAATAAAGGGTATGTTTCAGCTAAAATAAGATTATCATTTTCGCTGAAAACAATTAACGATTTACTTAAATTTGCACTGTTTCATTAAATTATGTATATAAAATAATTACTCAAACTTTCAGCTGTGTGTGTATGTGTATGCAGTGTTGTAACAGTTTTATATTTTTAACTATCTAGATACAGATACTTACCATAATTGTAACTAGATGTTACATGTACTTTTTTAAGTTCAAGTAGTTAGATATAGATTCAGTTATCATGAGAATGTATCTACATAAATATTCAGCAGATAGGGGATGAGGCATTTAAGTGTCGCCCCACTATTATTTCCTAAACTATTGGAAATATCAAATTTTTTACTTTATACATGTTGTTCATCATTAACTGCTGCATAACCTAGAATCATTACCAATTATACTGGGTGTTTGGTTTTGCCTGTGCAGCACATTACTTTATTATTTTAAAGGTAACACTCTTTATATCATGCATTTTTAGATTTTATATTTAATTATAGATACAAAAGTGCTAAGGTCCTACGATCTTAATGTTAGTGGTTTTCGGGTTATTTGACTTTTTCTGAAAATTTTGACTGTTATGGACTAACACAGTGGCGTAACAAGAAGCTGTGGGGCCTGGCTTCCCCCTATTGCTAGTAGGAGAAAAAATAAAACCTTTCGTCACATAAACACTTTGAATATATTTTAAAAAACTCAAACCAAATAACTACATACCTACCTAATAAGTAATAAAGGTCTATATAACGTACAAAAATATTATTGCCCAGAGAAAGTCATATGATGTAACAAAAAACGAAAACAATATGTAACAAAAATATTAAAAATAAAACTAAACAAACCTTTTCTGGCTTTGCACTTGCAAATTTTTGGATCAAATCATTCAGTTCAGATTTTATGCAGCGCTATTTTCAATCGAAAGTATTGCTAGACAAGGTAATCTGTCTTTGAGCATTGTATTTCTTATATAATTCTAAAATGTTGCAAATATCAACACCTAAAGAATGTGTAATACTTTGACTGCATTAATAAAATAGCAATTTTTGAGCCCCTGATTTTGAAGAATGTTTAAAAGTTTTGTTGCCCTTTCCGCACTTTCTATTTTTTGTTTTGTTTTCTGCCGCCCAATTGGGTCACATATCTTTTTACTTTCCTATACTTTCAGTATAGGGGAAGTATTGATTTCGTGAAAATGTTCGAAATCAAGATTTTGACGGAAATACATGTTTCGAAAATCCAGGAACCTAAAAACGCGGGTTTAAAAAATTGTGTCTGTAGGTGGGCATGTGGGTGTGTGGTAGATCATAACTATCAAACGGATTTTGGATTTTGATGAGTTTTTGAATCTGAGGTATATCAAAAATTCACCGACAAAATAAGCTTTTAACAAAATCCGAAACCGGAAATGGAAATTAAACACATTTTTTCCTAAACCAAATTTTATAAATTTAAAAGCGAAATCTGATAGAAGACTTTAAGGCAAATACAACGCTTTTTTTAACTTTCTAGCCTAAAAATGGCGGCCGCTACCAATTTTTGAAAATTTACACTTTATTATTAAAAAAGAGGTTAACAGATCGCGTTTAAATATTAGATCGTAATAGCTCTATAGAAACAAAATGTTACTGTGTATAAAAATTTTTGAAAAGTTAAATCCTATTAAGTGAAAACAAATTTCAAAATTTCGGAAATTGTTCAAAAAATATTGCTCAAAAACTGGCTACATGTTTTTTTTTTAATTTTGTGAGGTGATAGAGCTTAAGATGAGCTACTATTTAGTTTGAGTCTGAGCTCGTAAATTTCTCACCGACGCCTTCTGTGAATTAAATAAAAATAAATTTCAACGCTTATTTACTCAAAAACGAGTAGTCAGATCAGGATGAAATTTGATATTAGAAATGCTCTAACGGTACACAATGTTACAAGTTACTAGAACTTTAGGAACTATTAAAACTGTGAATTGAAACAAATATCAAAATTTGACTTTTTCTAAAACATATTGCTGAAAAACATGATATTTTTTAAATTTTATATGCTTATAGAACTATTGGTCTGTAGCTGACCATTTTTGTTAGATACATTAAGTTAAATGTATCTAACCAAACAATTTTACAGCTGTCAACATTTGACAGTTGGCTTATATTAAGTATTGCCAACTTTAACACTTCGGTCACGGCCTGCTCTGAATCATTTTTTTACGATCACTCGGT
Organism: Ctenicera cuprea; assembly: GCA_958336395.1. Taxonomy (NCBI): domain Eukaryota; kingdom Metazoa; phylum Arthropoda; class Insecta; order Coleoptera; family Elateridae; genus Ctenicera; species Ctenicera cuprea. The sequence continues at coordinate 45,561,639 of OY284486.1, read as the reverse complement.
ATTATCCGAGGGGTGTCTCACTCAGTAAAATTGTGTACACCTATTGCCGTTTTACCGTGTTTGCCGTGATTGCCGACTTGTTTGCCGTGTTTGCCGTGATTGCCGACTTGATTGCCGTGTTTGCCGTGATTGCCGACTTGATTGCCGTGTTTGCCGTGATTGCCGACTTGATTGCCGAGTTATTGCCGATGATTTCCTAGTTATCGCCGTGATTTTCGGGTTGTTGTCCACTGATTGCCTTGTTTGCGGACGTTATTGTCGATTATTGCTGCGATTTTCGATGTATTTCAATGATTATTTTGATTCTGTACAGCCTTCATTAGCTGACACTTTTAGTGTTATTATATTATTTCTATTTTAGACTTTGCCTCGTTCATCAAAAACAAGAAGGTAATTTCGTTTTCGATTACAATATTTTGGTGTTCAACTTGAAATCTTGTAAATTTCTCATTGCAATTTTATGTAAACAACATTAATATTTAGTGGGTAGGAAAACCATTATCTGGTATTACCACAAAAATTGTAATGGTATTAGGTATGATCTAAATCTCAAGACAATACTAATAATTGTTACTTCTGTATATTATATTTAAAATTGCTTCATAAAATATTGTGGAAGATATGGGATGAACATTGGGTAAACGAATATATTAATGCATTATACTGAATATAAATTATATTGAAGCTCGAACTAAAATTATAATCGACATCAAACTAATATTTTTAAATGTCTGTGCCAGTTTGGGTTTTGACTTTTCTCTTAAGTTTCCTGAGGAATTTTGTCTCGGCGTTTTTTTTATCAGAAGGGAAATGTCCTATAAAATGCCAGTTAAACTTCAAAGCACCCATTTTTTGCCATACTTTTCTGGAACGTAGTAAATTTTGCCGCGTAGTCGCACCTGAAACAGATACTTTTAGCGTGCAGAAATCGCTGTCAATTTCTACAGATAGGTCGCCAGCTTTTTCTACAACTACTTTTAAAACATCCTATTTCGAACATTTAATAGTATATTAAAAAACAAGTTTCATAAGACATGATTTTAGAGCACGAGTCCAAGTTAGAAAACGAGCCGCTTGCGGCGAGTTTTCTAATGGACAAGTGCGCTTAAATGTCTTATGAAACGTGTATTTTATACTATTTTTTCTATTTTGGTCCAAAAAAGTTAAAAATTACCTTATTTTATATTTTAATTTAAAAATATAATCGATTAGGAAAATTTTTGGTTTTTTGTTTTTGTTATGTGGCTGCTGGTAACATTTAAAACGCATTTCAAACAATTCAAACTACTGTCAAATTAAAATTTAGACAAACAATTTGAGAGTGAGTTAATTTTTAAAATACCTAAGATTTGAAGATAAGATGGAAGAAGAATTATCTTGCACCCCACCCGAGCTACGCAAAGTAGCGGAAAATACGCTAAATAATCTTAATTTTTAGAACTTATAATTTGAAGGTTATGTTTATAACGCGTGAAGGTTTTGTTATCACATGGTTGTCAGCAACCTAACAAAATATAATTTTGAATTCTTTTAGGAGTTGCTTTATGAAATCCAAATGAGTTTCATAAAGTAGTCAGTAAAGAACCAAAATAGAAAAAAACACTTTTTACATAATTTATGGTTACGGTTCGTTTATGGTCTACGCCGAAAGCTTTTGACGATGGTTTTGTTTGTTCCTTATTGATGGACTATCAGAATCGTTTGAATCCTGTTTCCTATTTTTACTTTCCCATACTTTTGCTGAAGTAAGTAAAGGGACGAGTTCATGTAAATTTTCGAACTTCAGATTTTAATGGAAATACGCGTTTTGGGGTCCAAGGAACCCAAAAAAAGTGTTTTTTTAATGTCCGTCGGTGGGTGCGTTGGTTTTCCTGTATCTCCGGAACCCCTTTCCCGATTTTTATAGAGTACATAGCGTTGTAGTGAATCTAAAGACAAATCAAATGATTTTTTCCAAATGCTGTATCTTTAATGCACGATTATTCAAAAGCAAAATATCTAATCTACACAAATTGTCACATTATTTAACAGCCCCTAGTAAGTATAATCAAGTAATACAAATATAATTTTGGAAATATGAAAATTGTAAATATACTTAAATTTATTCCACAAAAACTGCCCACACCATTTTTTTTAAACTTTCCTAGTCGATAGAGGTTGCAATGAACTACAAATTTGTTTTTTACTAATCTCCCAAATTATACTCCAATGCATGCCCAGAAATTAAACCTGTTTTTTTGTTATAGATTTTTATATAAACACTGTTTTGAAATTTAGAATACATAGCGTTGTGGTGCATCTAAAGATAAATCAAATGCCTTTTTACCAAATGCTGTATCTTTAAAATGAAGCCCTCTACGAATTTTTGAAAATTTTAAATTTAATGCCCGATTACTCAAAAACAAAATATCCAATCAATACAAATTATCCTATTATATAAGAGCCCTTGATAAGCATAAAATAGTGATGCAAAAATATTTTGGAAAATATGAAAATTGTGAATATACTAGCTAGGTTCAAAGTTTTAGACATATTTAAAAAAAATTTTCTCAAAAACTCCCCACAACATTTTTCTGTAAACTTTCTGAGCCGATAGAGCTTGCAATGAACTACAAATTTTTTTTACTAATTTTTCAAATTTCATTCTGACACTCTCTACGAATTTTTGAAAATATTGAAATTGATTACTTGTTTATTCATAAACGCAAAAGCCGATCGTTATAAACTTTTATCAGTTCGATAGACTATTTGAAGTACCTTATTAGGATCAGCAAGAATTTTCAATTATTTTGAAAATTAAGGGAACGTGTTTTCCGGCAGTTACGTGATTTTAAATACGCCTATCAATTAGCTCTAATAAAAATAAATATTTTTCATCCTTTGCAAATTTTTGATAACTGTATAAATAAAGCTGTTATAACTATTTTCGTGAGCGCTTTAAATATCTTAGCGCCTGTCACGTCGCGTCGTAGGAGCGCGCGCAGCCCGTAAGTAACCAACGTCTTGAGTCTGCAGCGGGCTTGTACCTGCTAGATGAGATGTAAATTTCCATCACTTCCTGACGCGAGAATATTTAAAACGTAAAAAGTATGAGAATGTACCAGCGACCTGTTTCGCCCATTTTTTCTGTACATGAGCAACAACAATCTAATATTTTGTCGGATATTTTTCATTTTGCTGGCGCATTTGCTCTTATACAATGGCTCAACCAACAATTTTTTGTGGCCTTCTGCAACTTGAAATATCGTTATAATCGCGGCATATATTCCGTAAAATTCTTTATTTCTTCTTCATCTAATATTAAATTTGGTAAGTATTCCTTTGCATGACCTTTCTATCTCAACATCTTTTTCTTGGAACTTACTTAGAGAATGTATGTTATCAAATCTCGTATAGATCAGTAATTGTGTTAAATATTTTGGTAATAAGATATTACATTCACTTGAAATTTTATCAAAAAAATCCATTTTATTCCTGAAAGGGAAGATCAAGAAATCTTACGATGGTTAGGCTATAATATTCCTCAATGTAAAGCACACAGTGGTACACTTTCATAAGTACATTTAACTATCTAAATGATATGAGATATGGGGATTAATAGCCTCACATAAAGTGTACACACATTATGCATATCGAAAACCAAAAAATAAATTTGTATTTATCTTTAATATACGTTATTGCATGGTGGCATTTCTCATGCTTGTAGGGACTTCCACTTTAACTGCGTGAGCTTCCACAAGTAAAGTTGATGCCGTCGGTAATATTCGAGTTGAAGTTATTTTTTTAATTTGTTATTCATCTAATACTTGTTAGTAAATAAACAATAATTATGTAGTAAACACAAGCTAAATAAAAATTATTAGCTGGGAATTACGTACTTTTTGATTTCGTCCTAAACGGAAAAAATCTTGGTTTTAACTAGTTCACATTATCTATGTACTGTAATAACGGTAATAGTAATACAAAATTAAGATATAGCTTTTGTCTAGCTTCGATTACACCCGCATATTTTTGTTAATCGTTCACTTATTTTCATTGATTTCCGTTGTATTGCCGTGATTGCCGAGTGATTGCCGTTTGCCGAGTTATTGCCGTGTTTGCCGAATGATTGCCGTGTTTGCCGAATGATTGCCGTGATTGCCGAGTGATTGCCGAAAATTTGTACACCTATTGCCGCTAGTGAGACACCCCTCGGTATTATCCATCCATACATATACAGGGTGTTCATTTGAAAACTTCCCACCCCCAATATCTCGGTGTACAAGGCTCTCTGAAAAAATCGCCGAGACACGTCAACAGTATTAGCGAGGGGGACATATTTTTACATAATAGTGACATAAATCGTTTCATCCCCTACCCCCAGAGCCGCCCCCTTAAAAATTTTAAATGGCAAGGGGGGTTATGTGATACCTCATTTGAAAGGTCTTCGCATTGCCTACATTTTGGCGTTTTGTTTTTTAAAATCGGTCGATTAGTTTTTGAGATATTAAGGGAAAAGTGTTTGAGTTTATTAAAACAGAAAGGAGCTTGTAAAACGCATAGTAGGCTGTTGTCATAATGCACTATTGGATGTTTTTCTTGTCAAAGTGTTTGGCATTAATAGTTGATGTTTGTTTAAACTGCTTAATTAGTGTGGCGCGTATTGATATTTAGTAAATTTGTAAAGTTCTCTTGATAATTATTAAAAATGGGATACACTTTGGGTGAAAAAGTTGAAATTGTGTTAATTTATGGGGCTGAAAATCAATGTGCTCGACAAACCGCAGCTACGTTTAATGAACGGCATCCAGATAAGTCCACGTCCCATAGGTATGTCCTAGACCTTATAGCCAAATTTACTGAGACTGGATCTGTTTCGAATAGAAAACGTACTGAACCCAGAGTTTTAAATCAGGCCACTCAAATTGAGATATTAGGACATTTTGGTATAAACCCCAGAAGTTCGCTCCGCCAAATTGCCGCCGCAACTGACATTTCATTAGGTTCAGTTCATAAAGTAGCAAAACTTCATAAATTTCATCCCTACCAAATGCAAATCTGCCATGAGCTAAATGAAGACGATTTTGACAGGAGAATTGAATTTTGCGAACAAATGACTGGCATGATTAATAATAATAATGAAATATTGAAGAATACTTGCTTCAGTGATGAATGCACATTTTATTTAAATGGATTTGTAAATAGACATAACAGTAGATATTGGAGTAACGAAAATCCACACATTTTTACAGAAGGACATACTCAGTATCCCGAAAAACTTAATGTGTGGGAGGTATTTTAGGAGATCAAGTGATTGGACCTTTGTTCATCGAAGGAAATTTGAATGGTGCAGTGTATTTGGACATGTTGGAAAATGCTATTAATCCACTAATAACTGAAGCAGTTGAAAATCAACGTGATGCAGATGGTAATTTACTACTTGATGAGGAACAACTATACTTTCAGCAGGACGGTGCCCCTCCTCATTATGTCTTACCGGTTCGGCAGTGGTTGCAGAATACATTTCCCGGTAAATGGATAGGTCGAAGAGGAGCTATAGAGTGACCAGCTAGGTCCCCCGACTTAACTCCCTTAGATTTTTTTCTGTGGGGCCATTTAAAATCGGTTGTTTATACGCCTCAACCGCAAAGTATAGCCGAGCTCCGTCAACGAATAATTGAAGAATGTCGATCAATTCCAAGACATGTTTTCCAAAACGTCAGGGAACACGTTGAACAACGGTTATATTGTTGCTTAGCCAACAATGGACAACATTTTGAGCAGTTATTAAGATAATAACATTCCAAATAATTTTTTACTTCCAATAATTATTTGTATTTTTAATACTGATTATAAATAAAAATGTTATCAATAAGTATACACGCTCCTTTTTGTTTTAACAAACTCAAACACTTTTCCCTTAATATCTCAAAAACTAATCGACCGATTTTAAAAAACAAAACTCCAAAATGTAGGCAATATGAAGACCTTTCAAATGAGGTATCACATAACCCCCCTTGCCATTTAAAATTTTTAAGGGGCGGCTCTGGGGGGTAGGGGGATGAAACGATTTATGTCACTATTATGTAAAAATATGTCCCCCTCGCTAATACTGTTGACGTGTCTCGGCGATTTTTTCAGAAAGCCTTGTGCACCGAGATATTGGGGGTGGGAAGTTTTCAAATGAACACCCTGTATAAAAGCTCAAAGGGTTTTTTCTCCGGCTCCTCGAGCGGCTACCGCTTCACCAATTTGTACCATTTTTTTTTCAATGAAAGGTCTCTATCCTTAGATGGAACATGAAACATTTTTATATTTTTATTCTACTTCTTATTTTTCAATTATAATTATTTTAATTTATAATACACTGTGTCCATAAAGTAACCCTCCCCCCTACCTAACTTTTGAACGACTTGATATTTATTTTTCTACAAAATTTGGTGTATTGTAATGGGAAATTAAATACTATTTTTCAGACCATATTAAAATTTTGTATCATCCAAAATGGCGACTGGGCGCCATTTTGAAATTTTTTTTTAAATAGAAAGGGGGGTCGAGTGACACCTCATTTGAAAGGTCTTTTAATTCTGCGTCTGATCCTAGAGTTTCAAAGAAAAATATTTAGCCATAACAAAATGGCGGATTTTAAACAAATAGACTCACTCAATTCAAAATTGTTTTGATTTTTTTATCCAGGGTCGAGTGACACCTCATTTGAAAGGTCTTTTAGTTCTGCGTTTGATACAAAATTTTAATATGGTGTGAAAAATAGTACTTAATTTCCCATTACAGCACACCAAATTTTGTAGAAAAATATCAAGTCGTTCAAAAGTTAGTTGGGGGGGAGGGGGTTACTTTATGGACACAGTGTATATATGAAAGTCTGCTAGACGCGCTTCACTTGAGGCGACATCTATACTAACGTCGTGTCTCCCTTATGGAACTAATGCATCACGTGACTTATCATTTAGTCAACGCTGTCTGTCAGTGCATTGTGCGCTGGGGTAACACTAGTTACTATTACACTGCTAAGCTCTTGGTACAGTGTGGTAAGAGTAGAGAGATGTTATAGTGTCAATATCTAGCAGGAAGACGTTTGCCATGGTAACGTACCCCAAGGTCGTCCAAATGTTCAGCACGGCTACTTGAAAGAGAAAACTGTCACATTACTCACTCATATTATCGCCTGGTAGTTACGCCACTGGGCTAATATTACAACATTCATAATTTAGATACCAAATACGTTCACCTATCGCTATTTTTAATACATTATAAAGTACTGAGCGGTATGTTTAAAACAGCAAATTATTATATAGGGTGTTCATAATTTAATGTCCATTTTGCTAAACTTCAAATGTCAATAACTTTTGTGTTTAAAATCTAACACCCTGTATTTTTAACACCATCAAATGTAGAATTAATTTTTCTTTCAACTTGATATAGGATTTTGTATACCAAATATTAAAAATTTTTTTGGTTTTTTTTTGTGGTGTTTTTTTGAATTATTGTTGTTTTATAGATTGCAAATTAAAATAGGTGTGCTATGAAAATAAAAATATTGTTCATACCAAAATGAATAATTAAATATTTTCTTAGGCAGTTTCAATAACAAAAAATTTTCAGACTGTTACAATTACAAAAGTTTGAAAGTTTTATATCATTGAAACAAAATCTCTACCTGCCTAAGAAAATATTTATGTTGCCATTCAAGAAAATTGTTGATAACGTCACTGCTGTTACAGGAAATTTTGGAATGTGGCGTAAAGTAGCTCGCTAGGTAATAAACAAATTTTATTAAGAAAAAAAATTGATATTCTCAAGTTTTGGAAATTGTAATTTTTTTTTTATAACACACCTATTTTAATTTGCAATTTATAAAAAACAACAATTCCGAAAAGACAGATAACTCATACAAATTTTAATAGGTATTTGGTATGCAAAAAAAAATTCAAATAACCTTAAACCACCAATACTAAGATCGCAGTGCTTTTATATCTAGTAATCAATATATAATATAAACATGTAATAATATACAGGGTGTTCTGTTTAAAATCACGAAGTAATGTAATGTACAGGCATAATCAAACACCCAGTATAATTGCTAATAATTGTAGGTTATAAAACAGTTAATTATCAACAACTTTTGTTGAGAAAAAAAGTGATAGTCGTAATAGTATATAAATAATAGCGGGGTGGGTGACACATAAATGACTCACCCTTATATTTCATCCAAACGGCGTAAATAAAATAAAAATGATAATAAACTGAAATTTAATTTGGATGTACCTACTAAATTATTCAACTGTTATTCGGCATTTTAGATTTATAGTTGACTATTAACTAGAAAAACATCAATTATTTATATATATATATATATATTGATTGATGAACATTTTTGTTTTCCCTTTCTTCTTTAATAAATATTTGGTTTTAGTGGGCTTTGGGAAATAATACACTGTTAAACTTTCTTAAAGTATAATTGGTAACGTTTCAAAGCATTTTTTGCTTCTTCTTCAGACCCTGTAATTATTTTCAAAATAATATCTTAGTGTACAAATAATCTTAATTACCTTCTATTAAATTAACGTTAAAATTGCTAACCGAACATTGTATGAATACATTTACAAATTACATAGAACACAACGGACATATTTGTGTCAAGTCAATACATTTATGAAGTTAGCTACATTTATTTTAAAATACAGTTGTACAGTTTGCTTAAGTTTTGAATTAACAACAGACAAGCTTAAGTTTTGAATTAACAACAGACAAGACATTCAAAACTTAAGCAAACTGTACAACTGTATTTTAAAATAAATGTAGCTAACTTCATAAATGTATTGACTTGACACAAATATGTCCGTTGTGTTCTATGTAATTTGTAAATGTATTCATACAATGTTCGGTTAGCAATTTTAACGTTAATTTAATAGAAGGTAATTAAGATTATTTGTACACTAAGATATTATTTTGAAAATAATTACAGGGTCTGAAGAAGAAGCAAAAAATGCTTTGAAACGTTACCAATTATACTTTAAGAAAGTTTAACAGTGTATTATTTCCCAAAGCCCACTAAAACCAAATATTTATATATATATATATATATATATATATATATATATATATATATATATATATATATATATATATATATATATATATATATATATATATATATATATATATATATATATATATATATATATATATATATATATATATATATATATATATATATATATATATATATATATATATATATATATATATATATATATATATATATATATATATATATATATATATATATATATATATATATATATATATATATATATATATATATATATATATATATATATATATATATATATATATATATATATATATATATATATATATATATATATATATATATATATATATATATATATATATATATATATATATATATATATATATATATATATATATATATATATATATATATATATATATATATATATATATATATATATATATATATATATATATATATATATATATATATATATATATATTTAACTTAAATATTGCCTTATTGCATGTGACGTTTAAAAATATATCTGTGTATTTGAGATACTTAGTTTCACTGGAAAAGGTAACTAGTTACAAATACAACTCCTAGATTCAGGAAAGTGACTAGTTACGCAGGGTGCACGAAGTAATATAAAACATAAGGAGAATGCAGGAACCCCTTGTTGCTATGAAACTCAGGTCTCAATTTTGCAGTACATGTGACAGAGAGATTCGAATATTTTATTTTAAATGTCGATGAAGACCGTAGGATATGTTAGGTTATGCCAGTTGATCTCTTGATGGGATGGGATCTATCAGGACAGAACATGTTTTAGTTTTAACCATTATTGAAAATTATAAATTTTTGTAATTATAATCAAATTCGTAGATAGATTTCTATAATTGTCAACAAAAACCAATATTAGCGCGAATCAGCACATCTTTGAAATAGTAGTTTCCTTGTCTGGGTGCTTTCTCTCTCTAAAACACCACAGAATAAGGACATAGCAACCAGGGTTCGTGCATATTATTGTGCTCTGTGGTACGGTGATACACTAAAAGTCTCTAGATATCGTAACTAGATATTTGTAAATACCTAAGTTACAACACTGCTGTGTATGTTAATACATAAAGAAGAAAATGGAGGTGAGTCTAGTTTCGCTTACAACTGGTATGTCTTACAATATTTGTTTTTATTAGTAATTTGATTATGTGGAAACTTTGCTTTTGACAGAGCATGAGCAAAATCAGGTCGATGTCTTCTGAAGTACCTCATCTGCCAGTGATTTCGTGCGATTGGCGTTCCAATTTTATATAGAGATACTTTTAACACTAATTTTTTCTAGACTAAAATTAGTGTCAGATTTATCTCTGATAAGTGCTGTCCTTATATAATTCCTCTTTTATCAAATTATTAGCTTGACAGAAAATTGAATAATAAAGTGCAAGGAAATTTATATCGTATCCTACTGTATAATACAGCTTTCAATTCTAAATGTTTTAATGATGACTTACCTTTTTATGAAGGTAAAGATTTTCAAAGGCAGTTCTTATATGGGTGTCCTAGAATAGTCTAGCGTAGTTCCTGCAGTGGATTTCTGACTTAAAATAATACGAAAAGTCTGAATAAACATGGGCTCTAACTTCTAAAATGCCTAGTTTTCAAGATATACAGGGTGTCCAAGATAAGCAGTGCATGCATGGTTATCTCACAAACGATAAAAGATAGAGATTCGGTTAAACGAGAAGAATTGTTCAGTATCTCAAGTACATCTCAAGTGATCTACATTCAAATCCTAGAATTTTTGCTTAATTTTCAGCACGGACTGAAAAAACTAAAATTTTCAGTTTTCGTTTTTTGTGTATAATTTAGTTATTATCAACGATAGCGCAAAGCGGTTTGGCATTATTAAGACACTTTTTACCGCAGATTTCGAATATCAAATTAAAATTTTTATAGGTCGTTAAATTTTCAAGATATTGACATTAACTTTGTATTTTTTAATATGCGATAAAGGCGGCCATGCCATCATTAGATAGAGCTCATTTTTCTCTTTTCTCGGATATAAGGTTTAATGGGTTTATTTTTTACAAATAACGGAGTTAGAATAAGCTAGAAACTTTTTTTTATGGTAGGTTGTGTAAAACTGTTTTTAGTGGGTAGGCTGAACATTAATAAAAAAAACAAGAAAACAAAAAACAAAAAGCTGCAATTGTTTCCATTGAGGATTGATCAGTTTATCTTCCCAAATAATAAAGTTATAAGCGAGAAATTGTTTGCTCATGGTAGGCTGCGAAAAAACAAAAAAGACACCTCAATGTTTCAGGGAATAAATTTATTAAAAATGTATGATCGTATAATAATCAGAGATGAGTACTATTTGTTTTGGCAATATCTGCATCTTTACACCGGTTTATTGTCATTCTAAATTTATCTTCCTTTTCGTGTTCTATTACTTAACAGAAGTATTTAAAAGTTAAACTTTTGATTGTTATTGGGACATAAATTTTTAATAGTTTTATTCCCTGAACCATTCAGGTATTTTTTTTAAATTTTTTTACAACCTACCATGAGAAAACAATTTCTCACTTATAAATTATAACTTGATTATTTGGGAAGATAAAGTGATTAACACCTCTTGAACAACCTATAAAAATTTTAATTTTAGATTCGAAATCTGGGTAAGAAAGTGTCTTAATAATGTCAAAACCTCTTTGCGCTATCTTTGATAATAAGCAAATTTAAACACAAAAAACGAAAACTGAAAATTTCAATTATTTCACTCTGTACTGAAAATTCAGCAAAAATTGTAGGATTTGATTGTGGATAAAAGTAGTACTTGAGATGCTGAACGATTCTTCTCATTTAACCGAATCTCTATCTCTTACCGGATATGAGATCCCCATGCAGGCACTCCTTATCTTGGACATTCTGTAGATCTTTAAATATGGCTCTTACATAAAACTGCTTTATTTGAAAATTTTGAAAAAACGAATCTGTAGAAACTAAACGAATCTTGCATACTTGTCAAAGGTCCATGTGTCACCGTAGTTTTTGTTTTAAAAATTTCTACAGGGGCGAAACAAATGGGGCGCCACTAGTATGGTTTTTCAGACACTTTTTATCTGTCCTTATTTTTAAAATTCTTTCTCTTTCAACAAAAACACAAAACAAGTACTGTTGTTGAAAGTTGTTAAATGTAACGGTTTTCGCGTTAATTTAATTTTTGCCATAGATAAAGTCAAAGTCGCTTTTTTCTTTCCTTTTTATTAAATAATCTTTCTCTATAAATAAAAACACAAAACAAGGACATTTCTTGAAAGTTGTTAAATGTACGTTTTCGAGTTAATTTAATTTACGCCATAAATAAAGTCGGAGTGTTTCCTTAAGTTAAGATGCACAGATAGTTTATACAAACGTTCTCCACACATCAAAGCAATAAAAAAAGAAATGTGTACCGAGCACGTAAGTTCTAAGTGAAACTTCTTCACGTGTTCTCACTTAAAGTGTTTTTTTCTTTAAACCTTAAGACATTTATTAGCTCTTTACTGCAAAGACGGCACCTGCACTAGCAACAATTGCATTTGTGTTGAAGGAGCTGTAAAATGTTGCAGGGAATGTATGTAAAAACTGTAAAAACGCGCAAGTAAACGAGGGAGATATATTCTAAACAAATTTTGAATTTTGATTTATTTGTCAGGGCCTTGTTCGTTTGTAGTTCTCAACCTAACATTGTTTTAGTCGAAATGTTTTTTAAATTGTAACGAAGTTTTGTATCTAACAAAAAACCAAATTGATATCGTAAAAAAAGATATCGGTATGTAAAATTAACACAATTAGTTTAGAGTTCGTAAAAGTGTACAACAAAGTTTTTTTAACATGCATGTATTGATTTATACCCTGTAAATTACATATCAAAATAAAGGGCAATTAATAGGCTACATGTTTAAAAAAAAACCAAGTCAGTAGGCCTTTTAATGCTACCGGCAAAGTATCTTTCATTCCTTTCTTCGGCCTACGTAAACGCGTATAACCGATTTCGCGATCATCTGCGTACTTACGGATGTTGAAGCTTGAACAGTTGGTTCCCGGTAATGATGGCCGCGACTGCGTATCCGTAACATTACGTTACAGCCATTTCCGGTATGGTGCGTGATCTCCCGATCGCATGTTTCACTCGCCGGCAAAGAAGTTTTACTTTAAAAGTTTCTAAAAACTGGGAACAATGTAGACTGCTTGGATAGTTTTCTCTTCTAGACGCTGTAACTCCGCAAGGAAACGTTTATGGGCCAGTTTTTATAAAAAATTTATTTATTCCGTTAATGTGTAAAACTTACTTACAAAGTTTGTATAAAATGTTTGCGCATCACACACTCAGACCTTCATAGCATCTCGATTTTTCATAAAAATGGAAATATCTTGAAAACTGTTGGGTTTAATTAGTTTTCACGTATGTGCCATTCTTATGCGTTTTTCTTGAAAACAAGATTATTTCAAAGAATTGTTTAAAAGATTCAAAAAAAGTTATTTAGAAAAGAGTGCCAGTACCCCCATTTGCAAAAACGTTACAAGCGAAAACTAAAGTGAAACATAGACACCTACATTCAAAAGGTTTTTCAGTATTGGTAAATAAAGCAGTATTAAGTGCCGCTTTTGAAGATTCGTATCTCGAAAACAAAGCATTTTAGGAGTCATTTAGGTTTATTAAGACTTTTTCTTTTAGTTTTCAAATCAGGAATCCAGTGTATGAATTATGCGAGATGGTTTTGGACACTCGCAAATATATTCCAGTTTTCCCATGGAGATATTTATAACAAATACGTATCACTCCAAATGGACCTAGTCATTCATAAAATTTTATTTGCTCATATTTCATGTGTATGTTTAATTTTTCATCTACTATATTATACTTGAAGCAAAAATAAATTATACTAAGCATTTAAAATGTACAGTGATTATTCAATTCACCTGTCATCTGTTAAAAATTGACCAATGAAAATCCAGAATTTGGTGTTTCTCGGCCAATAAAAAAAAATAGGGATGATTATATGATATCTTCCTGGAGGGTATTCAAGTGACTATTCTAAACAAATGAAGTTTGTATTAGAAAACATTATTGATTTGGTTCATTGAATAGTCGCTTATAATACCACGAGTAGTCAAAGTTATGTCGACTATTTTTGCGGTGGTATATCACGAATTTCCATTGGGCTTGGACACGATTAGGACGAGTGCATCAACACGAGTCCTAATCCCAAGCGCAAGGGACATGAGTAATACCACAGCAAAAATAATCTACGCAACTTTGATTAAGAATGGTATTCGAGGAACTATTCAAATGAACCAAATCATTAATGTTTTCTAAGAAAAACTTCATTTGTTTGCAATAGTCACTTGAATACCCTCTAGGAAGATATATCCATTCCCTATTTTTTTTATTGGCCAAGAAACACCAAATTCTGGTTTTTTATTGGTAAATTTTTGACAGATGACAGGTGAATTAATGGTCCCTCAAATCCCATTCTTAGTCAAAGTTACGTAGATTATTTTTGCGGTAGTATCACTCATGTCCCTTGCGCTTGGGATTATAGGACTCGTACTGGCGCACTCGTTCTAATCGTACCCAAGCGCAGTGAACATGTGATAATACCGCAAAAATAGTCGACATAACTTTGACTACTCGTGGTATTATAAGCGACTGTACATATGTAAATAATTTAGTTCGTTGTGGTAAGATGCTCTATAATAGGGTAATAACATGAAGAACTCAATGTTTCATATTATTTCCTTTCAAATATTAAACCAAATTTTTTAGTAAAACAGATAAAAACAGTAGTTTATTCTGTTAAAAAATGACTAACATATATACCTACTGTTATTTCATTCAGGTTTTCTTGAAATAGTTTACAGTATTGATTATTATACTGATGTATGTACACAGTTGAGAACTAGATTTTAATATTAATTTTTTTAGTGTTTTTTTAGATGCTAGAAATTTTAAAAAACAATATTTAATCACACTTAAAATTTATTTAATCTTTTTGAATTGATTGTGTGGTAGGCACATGGTGAAACATTATTAATAAATATTTAACTATTAAAAATTAATAGTTTATTAATAAAATAAACAATTTGTTGGATTTTATTTACTTACTATTTTATTAACTAAAACTAAAACCTAAAGATGTACAATACTGCCCAGGTAGTATTGTACATCTTTAGGTTTTAGTTTTAGTTTTATTTGTAAACTCCTGAAGATAACCGAGATGGTTGAAACCCGAGTCGAGTAAATAAAATCCAACAAATTGTGAAACAATTACCAAGTGTTTTATTTTACTAATAAACTATTAATTTTTATTAGTTAAATATTTATTTAATCTTTGAAATGGTACTACACTGCACTACTACTCTACACTATAAATGTTCCTAGCTGTTCATTCAGATTTTAGAAAGTAAAAGATGTGAAATACATTAAAATATAAGATAGGGGGAATTTTCTCAGTAGCGTGCTCTCTTTACAAAGTAACATATAAGATGTGTTATATGGCTTCTTGGAATTAAAGGCAGCTTAAAAACGTTGTGGCAGATGGTTGTGGTGTTTCCACCGCTTTACTCGCTGGACGGTCAGTAATTCAACTGCTAGAGTGTTTGTGTGAATTCTAACTGTGGCTTGGTATTTAATATTGTGTGCTAAGATGTTTTCTTCAAACGTGGTTATTTGGAGGTCTCGGGATTACGTGCGAACCATGGTGGATTGGTTATCACTTTCACTATTTTCGATTGGAAGTGCTGGAGTTTAGCAGTGTTGGAAGCACTGACTGCTCCTAGAGGTAATTACGTAACTTCAGATTGGTATTATGGCGACCTTGTAGAGTAGTAACTTGTTTTCGAGTGATAACGGAGACTTGCGTTTAATTATCCAGTAATACTTTTCGTAACGTCTGTCTGTCTAGATGAACCCTGAGGTATTTAACCTCGTCTATTGGAAGTAGCGGATTACCATTAAAGTGAACAGAAGGGCACATGTCTCTCTTGGTTGTAAAAGTGACATGAACAGATTTTTGGACATTTGCTCAGATACGCCATGTTTCAGTAATTTATTTCTCTACTTGGCACAGATTTATTAAGGCTATAGGTGCGTCACGATGATACGCCATTATTGTTTTATCATCAGCAAAATTGGTAGATCGACCGTGTAAATCACATATAAAATCATACCGCGTACTCTACTTTGCGGAACTCAGACTTGACGATAGTGCTGTAAGGGGTTCTTGATATTTCACGAGAAAGTGTCTATTCCTAAGAAAGGATTGAAGTACCTGGTATAGGTGTATGGTGGGCAACGCTTGCTCCAGTAAAGTAGACCGATATGCCAGACCTTATCGAAGGCTTGGGCTATATCTTTAAATGCGGCTGAACCATACTGTTTGGTCTCAAGATCGTGCTTTATTTTAGTAGGAATTCTATGTACCTGTTTAATGGCGCAGTGTTGCCGATGGAATCCGAATTGGTACTTTGGAATCGGTTCTTTTTCTTCAATTGGTGGCATAATGCTTTATAGGAAAAGTTTCACGAATTCCTTTGATAGGATCGACAAAAATAAATAGTGGCTACAAATATTTTGAGTTAATCCTGCTGTAAATAAACTAGTTAGCAGGTAACTTTCTAAGTACTTAACAATATGGATCAAGGTACTTCCTTTGGCTACAACCTTTATGGGCCTTTGCCTGCTCAGTTACAGTTTTCCACTGTTCTCAATTAATGGCCTTCTCTTTCCGATTTCGAACGTTTATAGATCTTAAGTCATCTTGTACGTCATCTATCCATCTCTTCCGCAGTCTTCCACGCGCTCTTCTTCCCGTTCTAGTACATTATATTTTTTGTTCGTTCTGTGCCTTGAATTTTAACTATATGTCCCAGCCATTTTAATCTTTAAATCTTTATGAACCTGATGATATGTTGTCCGTTTATCAAGTTTTTCAGCTCATAATAGAGTTGTCCAATTTCAAAAGTGGTCAAGCATAAAGTTAAAAACAAATCAAAGTAGACATATCAAACTGTTCGTGTCTTCGCCCCCAATCTAAAGAAATGATCTTTCTGTTCCAAACTAGTCTTAAACCATTTAAAATTACGTGTACTGCAACAAAATTGGCTATCTGCAAGGTGCTATAGTCTGTCCAAAACTTTTATGTGGCTATCGAATTATCTACCAAAAATGAGCGGCGACGCACGCCTCGTCTACCTTTCGTACAGTAGTAGTAATCATTAGCTAAGCAATTACCATTCATTATGTTTCGATCATATGTCGGCAATCAATGAAGCTGCGTCGTATACATTATTTAATTCAAATATCTCATTGCATTAGCTAAATATTCAAGAAAACTACTTAAGTTACAAGACTAAAATACGTTACGTTGTATTTCTCTAATTATCCTTTCAAATTAATGTCGTATGTGAATGAATTAAAATACTTTTAAACTCAACTTTCATGTTATTATGAATAAAAAATATAAACAGCGGCATAAGTTATAAAATAACGACTATCGAACAACCGATTTATTTGCAGACGCTGCCTACGCCACTGCATTCGGTTGTAGACGTTCGCGGCAAATATGCGCTAATCCGGTAGCCACATAAAAAAGTTTGGGAAGACTACATACGGTATGAAAACCTGCTATAAATAAGTGATCTGGATCCAGTTCTCTTGCGCCTCCAAAGATTTACCTAAGTATTCTGCGTTTGAAGATTGCCAGTCGTCTTCTGTTATCGTCAAATTTCACATCCATATGTGGCGCATGGTCGTATTTGGATAGGTATGTTTATATTTTGGAGCACAGTAGGCTTTAATTTTGAAACTGCACTCTGCACCTGTTTGAATTTGTGCTTGGATCTTCGCTGTACGTTTTTGTCATCTGTTTTGCACCAAGGCAGGTCAAATCTCCGACGGCTTCGTGGTCGTCGTGCCCACTGATTTCTCTTAAGTACCTCTTTTTATTAATTATTCTTCCATTTCCGTTTCTTTCATTTTCCATGTATTTCGTTTGTTCAACATTTACCACTATCCCATATTTTCTTTCCTTCTTTTGGTAGATGTGCTGCGGCTTTTACCAAACTTCACTTGTTGCGGGTTTTAAGAACAGTGTCAGCCACGTATGCTAGTCTTTACCGAGTTTTTATGTTTATCCTTTTTTTTTGTTTCTAGATTAGTCAGAGTGGCATCTCATGTTAGATTAAAATAATAATGCTGCGAATACAGTGTCACGTCTTTGTTTATTTCACATATTTTCGTTAGACTCTCTTGTATTGCTACTTGTGCTTTTATTCTTCAAAAGTCATGTTATCCATTCTTACTGGTTTATTTGGTATTCCTATTATTTCTTAAGCAAAGTCCATAGAAATCAATTGATTTCTACGGACCTTGGTTTCTTAAGCGTTTTCTCAAAAGTCGGTCTTATTATGTGAATATTGTCAATTGCAGATCTATTTGCTCTAAATCCCACTTGGTAATCCCATAAATAGTTTTCTTTATACTTCTTGTTATATTTGACAGTGCACGTGTAGTGCACGCAGGGTGACGTCTTACAATGTACTTTCGGTTTAGACCGCCTCGTCATTTGGGGATTACACCCAGCATAATCAGGTAAGAAACGACCTGTAGCTTGTCTGAGCCATAGTATTACGGGGGCCCTGCCTGCCCAAACAGGGTCGTGTGCTTAGATTATTTACCTTGTAGGGGACAAGGATTTGATCTTAATGTACCTTGTTTGCCAGGACAAGAATACTTAATCGGTTTAGCTGTTTGTGAACCCATACAAACTAACGTTTCGCAAGACATAGCAGCTTACATCTTCAGATTGGTTACAGCACTGAATTCAAATCCGGGATACGGAGGTATTTAAACTTCTTTGAGTCGGGCAGAACGGGGGCGTTCTGGTTGTCTGTCACCATTGGGCGAAGACGGATACGGGGGAGCGTGCTCGTTAGATCGATGATGCTTACGAGTCCTTAGAGGATAAACTACTGGAGTTCAAGCTTTACTGAGTCTAAAACAATCCTCTCTGTTTATGTTGTTAGGTCGTTTCTCAATTTCAATTGCTTCGCGTATGATACGATGGAAGTAATGAGGTACTCTGGCGAGTACTCGAGCATTCTCAAAGTCCATCTTATGACCAGTTGAAACAGTATGTTCAGCCACCGCAGATTTTGTGATGCGTCTGTATTTGCAATCACCTTTGTGCTCTTGCAATCATAACTCAATGGAACGACCAGTTTGTCTGATGTAATTTGAACCACAAGAGCAAGGAATTTTGTATTTTGATTGACGGCATACTAACTGCGCAGGTCCGACTGTGCAGGAACGGTTGTTAAGTTGGCCGACTAGACGCTAGTCTTTCTGCATCGGGTGGTGATGCGAGTTTGCCTTTAAATGCCTGTCTGTATGTGTCTTCTTTCTGTAAACCCCAAGCTACCATCTGGTTTACGTATAACACCTACGTCTAAGAACGGAATACTGCCGTTTTCCTCTACTTCCATGGTGAATTGGATATTATTATGAATTGAGTTTGGGTGTTCTAGGAAGTGTTCTAGTGTTTGTCGTCCGCGAGATTAAACGACGAAAGTAACACCTACATATCTAAACCAGGATTTACGTTTTAGATCAGTTGCTGCCAAACCTTAATTTCAAAGTCTTTCATGTGTATGTTTGCAATAACAGGCGATAGCTCTGAACCTTTAACCGCTCCTTCAACCTGTTCATACAAGTTGCCATCCCAACTGAAAAGGGTGTTTTTCTAACATATTTCGACTAATTGGTTTAGATCTGTAGGTAGTTTACCTCTTAGGATCTCTAACACACCATCTACCGGTACTTTTGTGAAAAGAGAGACAACGTCAAAACTGACTAGAATGTCTCCTTCACATAGCCGTTAGCTTTTGATCTTGTTGACAAAGCACAGGAATCCCTTATGTAAGATTCTGTATTGCCACTAAGTGGGCGAAGCTTAGTGGCTATGTATTTTGCTGAACCATGTGTAGGAGAATTGATAGCGCTTACAATAGGTCTCAGTGCAATTCCAACTTTGTGTACTTTGGGTAAACTATATATACGAGATGTGATAGAGTTTTTGGGTATGAAGCGCTGTTTTTCCGTAGAGTCAATAGTATCAGACCGTTTGATCGCAGCAGTAACCTTTGAGAGACAGTTGGGCGGTTTGCGATTAAGTAAGTAGAATCGGATGATAGTGCTTCCATTTTTAAGTTGTAATCTGAGGTGTTCGTCACAACAGTAGCATTGCTTTTTCTGTTTTAAGTATGGGGCATCTTTGTTCTTTCTTAGCAACTTAGCTGTTTCTTTCTCATCTTTACTGATATTGGAGCGGGGCGGCTTCGCTCTACTTATTATGCTTGATACATCCTGTCTTATGCTTTCCGAAATATGTAGTTTGTGAATTGCTGTTTCTACGCCAGTTACTATGTCTTTCACAGGAATGCGCTTAGGTGCTATGGCATACTTAAACCTTTTCTTTAGTAACGATGTCGTTTGATCATGTAGCAGCATATTGCTAAGGTATACTATTATCTTGTCATTAGGTAATTAGTTCCGGGGCGGCTTCGGAACTAACCGTTCGTATTTGCCAGTTTGTTTAATAGCTGCTTGTTTTAAAGTAGTTCGGGCTTGCTGACACGTTATTGTGTCATTTTCTTCCACAGAGATGCTTTTAGCGTGCTAGAGAGTTGTAGATGTAGCTCATACAGCGTACAGTCAATTTGATCAAGATCTATGCGAGTTCTACTAATTTCCGACTTCAGAAACCTGAGGCTTGCTTCTCGGAAAATTCGCTCGTTGTGCCGGTTACGCAAATGGTGTTTGATACACACACAGTTTGGTAGAACCTAGTTGTCACGATAACGTTTTAGAAAAGCCAAGTCTGCCAGTAACTTAGCTTTCTTTTGTCTAAATTGGACAAATGTTCTCGTTTGAGTATACACATCCTCGCCGTGGAGGCTTGAAATATATTATTTGAGGCTTTTGCGGTTTCTCCAACCTTAGCACAGTAGTTTCTTTTCTTTCTTGATTGTTTCCGTAGACAACTTATAATTAAAACAATTTTAAATGACCATCTATGGTTTGCAAAGCATCCGACAATTGTGAATAACTCATTCTACTATATTTTGTTATCTGGGTTCAATTGCCTGTTTAGGGCCTTTTTAACGGTTAATTGTTTTGCTATATTGCCCTTATATCGAGAGGTCAAAAAAAAACTGATCCTCGGCGGGCTGTGGAATGAAAAGTCACATCTTTACTAGATTAAGGGAATGTTTATAATGTCAATTTCAGGTTAGGTTGTGCCAGCTGGAATTAATTAATAATGAAACGTCATTTTTTAGGACCAGAAATCTTTAATTGAGCAACAGTAAAAGAAATTAATAAACCTGAACTAATGTAATGATCATAACAAATGTTGAA
This sequence comes from Ctenicera cuprea, assembly GCA_958336395.1. Lineage (NCBI taxonomy): Eukaryota > Metazoa > Arthropoda > Insecta > Coleoptera > Elateridae > Ctenicera > Ctenicera cuprea. The sequence goes on along the minus strand of OY284486.1, from coordinate 45,540,136 downwards.
AATGTCTGCCTTCTTCCTCCAAACATTTTTGAACTCGTCTTCTCATACCTTCGAAACATTTTGTAATAATTGAGGTGAGTTGTTAATTTCTTGACAGTGTTCTTCAATTCTAAGTTTCAGTTCGTTTAAATCATTAACCGGAGTCTTAAAAATGGTGTTTTTTAAATAGGGCCATAGAAAAAACTCCAAAACAGTAATATCACAAGAGCGAGGAGGCCAGGGTGTTGCAGTATTCCTACTAATTATTCGGTCATCAAAATATTCGCATAAAAAATTAATTGTATCTGCAGCTGCATGAGCTGGTGCGCCATCCTGTTGCAGAAAACCATCTCGTAGCTCATCATCGTGAAGTTCATTTAAGAAAGGTTGCAATAATTCGTTCCTGTACCTTGCTGCATTTAGCGTGTCTTCGAAAAATATTGGTCCAACTAACCTATGACGACTCATTCCAACCCAGACTCATATTTTCTGTGGATGAAGGGGAGGTTCAATTGTAACGTGTGGATTCTCGCTACTCCAAATCCGCATATTCTGTGAATTAATATACCCATTAAGGTGAAACCAGGCTTCATCCGTAAAAAAGGCTAAATGTAACTGCTCATCATTGAGATTATACAAAAACTAACGACAAAACAACTCGTTTTGGATAATCCTGTTCTAAAAGCTCCTGAACGGAAATAAATCGGTAAGGATGCAGATACAAATCTTGTTTCAATATTCTGTGGCATGTACCGTAACTTAAATCGTCAACTTGCTGGCATAAATGTCTAATTGGTGTTTTTGGAGCCTCGTTAATGCGTTGTCTAACAGTTTCAATTAAAGCAGGCACTCTCTTCTTTGGCCTACCAGATCCTTCTTTCCTTCCAACATTTCCAGTTTCTCCAAAATTGCCGACCAAATTTTTTACCAAGTTATAAAATTTTCGATATGTAATATTTTCATTGGGATACCTCTCTCGGAATTCAACAAAACAAGGAGGAATCGAATAGGTCTCCAGTCTCCGTCAACTTGAAAGCCATTCCGAAAGTAAGATTCAATAATGAATGCCCTTTGAAATGTATTAAAAATCATTTTAACAATCTGCCAGATTCGTATAAAAAATGACAACTAATTATTATCTGACATTATAAACATTCCCTTAGTCTAGCAAAGACGTGACTTTTGATTCCACAGCCTACTGAGGATCAGTTTTTTTTATCTCTTGATACTGTTATATTCAAAATAATTAAAAGGTGTATTCGATTCTCGAAAATAGCCATGTTTTCATTTAGGAAAATATTGTAAATATTTAATAGTATATTATGCAACAAGTTTTAGAAACGGCATTTTAGTCACTAGTTTTATTAGGCACGAGCGGAGCGGAGTAAGTTTTTATTAAAACGAGTGTCTAGAGAAGTTTATAAAACAAATTGTATACTACACTTTTTCTACGACCATCACAAAAATACTAAAATTTGGGCACTTGGTCTGTTGTCGCGTCGCGTCGGGTTATTTTGACAGACTGATGACAAGTGACAACTAACTTGATTTTTAGGTTCAATTGATTTTTGCGATTAAAAAACTTAGAGCTAACTTGAGCCCGTGACAGCGCACAAAGTCACAGCTTGTCGAGGTGTATTTAAAAGATCACTTAGCGTCATGGAATCATATGCGATAAAAGGCATTTTAAAGATGGAAGTAGAAAAAATATTTTCCAGTGAGGATCATCTTGGAAACGGAAATTCAATTTTTTTTTTATTAATTTTTTTAGTTAGGAGGAGCTGTAAAAATTTGCTTTGAAAACTACGTCTATCTATTTATATAAAAAAGTTGGCCTATGGGCACTTTGTAATGGATAAACCTGTATGTTACTAATTACATCTTGTGTTCAACAATAAACAAAAAACAATCTTATTAAAGAATTGGAAACATTCAATGGATATGGTATCATTTTGGTTAATTAACATAATTTATCCAAGGAAATACACGCTATGTCTGCTCACACACAAGCGTCTGCATAATATACAGCCATTCTCACGTTATGGCCTACTTTAGAATAATTTACTACTGTTCGCACGTTATGGTGTCATAACTAACGTGCAAATAATGGATCACTATTCTCACGTTAAACATCGTATCGATTTCGATTATACGACTGACATAATACGACAATTTTTTCGTACAGTATACCTGCCTTTTGAATTCTAATTGTTAAATCAATAAAAAGCAGAGACAGCGAGAGGGGCTAAGAGAGGGGAGTGAGTGAGAGAGGACGAGAGAGGGGGCGGGGGAGGGGGGAGTGAGAGGACGAGAGAGACGGGGAGATATTTTAGCAGAGTATATTCATGAAAATTGGCGTTTGTAAGAAATCCCTTTCTGTTTCGGAAAACAAAAAGTAAGCAGTGGAAGATATATAAAATTACAACAGTTATTGTGTTGATTTCCTTGAATTTATTATGACATGATTCTCGCCATCGTAGTTTAGCAATTGTGCGAATTGCGCGCTTTTGAGATTTTAAAATATGATTCATATGTCTAGTGTTTCTCCAAAATAATATTACATAGCTTAGATGTGAATTGAAATAAGCAAAATAAACAGCCCTTAAAGTGCTGTTGGAGCACTTATCTTTTAATTTACGTAATACATAATTAGCTTTATTTAGCTTAATTTGAAGGTGTTCAAAATAAGATGACCAACTGAGGGCAGCATCCAACTGTAAACCCACAATTTTACAATAAACAACAGCTTCAATTCTTGTTTCACCAAGTGCTAAGTTTACGAAATTGAAAGAATCGTTCCTGCCAAATAGCATTATTTTAGTCTTACTAACATTTAATACAAATTTGTTAATTGCCAACCTTTTCGAAACATGATTCAACGTTCTTGTAATGTTTCGAGATAGTTCATTAAATTTTTACTGATTAATACAATACTGGTGTCAGCATAAATTGTTACGTGACCATTAATAGAGACTTTCAACTATTATTATACCCAATAAAAGTTAGCAAGCGATTATTTAACATTATTCATAAAAATATGTATAATTCTTTAAGAACATAATTACGACAATAAATGAGTTTCTCTATGGAACTAAAATAAGTATACGATTTAAAAGATTATTTCATAGACAATGCTGGTGGAACTTCCAGTGTTCATTAATTTTGTTGTAAAGATTAACATGCATGTGCAACGCCACACTGTATGTCGGTGTTAAAACTGATTATACATGATCCTCGGCATTGTAACGTGAGAATAGCGGCAGTGAAACGTTATTGTCACGTATTAGTTATTATGACGCGATAGTGTGAGAATAACGACTATAACGGCATAACGAGAGAATAGTAGTAAATTATTCTAAGATATTAACACTATAACGTGAGAATAGTGGTATATTATTCCACATTATTAACACACTAGCGTGCGAGCAGATACAGCGAAATACGGTAAGGGCAGTGTAAGTTCTTCATTGTTATTTTCTTACGATGAAAAAATATTTATTAAAAATGCTGACTTTCAATGTGGTATGTAGAATTTATTTTGTTGCTCTCCGGTTTTATATTAATTTCATAATAATATGACATTTTCTACAACTTTTGTGTCTCTGTGCATCAATATTACTGTAAGTTCTTATTTTTTGTGTTTTTTGTTATATTTTTCTTTTCATGCTTGTATGTATGTTAATTTGATTTTTTTAAGCATTTAAACGTTTGTGTGTGTTTGCATGGATTCTTTTTCTAATCAACATGTTATACTTTCTTAGATTAATTATTTAACGTTGCAACATATTTTATATTTAATTGGAATAGTCTTTCTCCATCTCTTGTTTTAAAAAGAAACGAGCAAATTTACAGCTAACTTACTTCAATATTTAAACATTGCATTTTTAAGAGAAGTAAATTAAATACCACCAGTACGAATATCTTATTACACTGTATAATGTAAGCATATACATAAATACAGAAGAATTTCAAGAACTACTATTTTTTCTGAATTTAATATTTTCAATAACAGCATTTTAAATGATCAATTAAGTACAGTAGTGTGCATGCACCCTGTTATCAAAAACATTTCTAATTATGAATTAGCTTGCCGTTTTCTGATGTGCGCCATGCAAATAAAATGTTTATACTACGACTCACGTCAAATATGTTTACACCACGTTTAGACAAGCTATACTGTGTGTGTTAAATTATCTTGGCACTATTGTTAACTTTCTTATTATTAGAGCTACATAGGTGGTTTCCCAATTTTGAATTAATTAAACTTCGTTCTTTCTAGTTGTTCAATAAAATAGCTATTTTTAAATGGGACATTCTGTATATTTTTGAATATTTTAAAGCAAAATTATAATTTTTGACACAATAAAAACTGCTAAGTCAAAAAAGTTTTGAATTTTTCAAACAAGTATTGTTAAAATCGTGGCCTCTTGTACTTATTTCATTTTTAACTTTGTAGGGTCATAAAACTGAGAATGAGCTACAATTTGGTTTTTGCCTCAACTAAAATTTTTTTCAGAGGCCTAATTTTTGGCTGACAATTTTTTCCCTCTCTGGCGTTATTTAATCCCAAGCATTTTTAAAACTAAATATAAAACAATTATTTTTTGTTTTCAAGAAAAACTTTTAACTTCCCACTGCGGCCGTATGAACGTATTCTAATCTTATGTAGTAACTGCTAAATCAAGAACTCTGTGATAAATATTTTTGAAAATTAAAACAATAACTTTTGTGAAAATCCAGGCGAAGTGCTTCGTCCATTATTATTTTTCGCGTGCGTGTGAATTCATGTTTCCTGATCGGACATAGTCAATGTGGACCAAGTTTCAAATATGGGGGTATAACAAAAATGCATCGGAAAATAAGCTTTTGAAAAAATTAGAAACCGGAAATTGAAATTAGATATGTTTTTCGGTACAATTTTTGTCAGAAACTAAATTTTGCAAATTTGGAAACGAAATCTGACAGAAGAACTTCAATCCAACGCTTTTTTTTCAAATTCTACTTTTAAAATGGCCGCTGATACACTTTTATGAAAATTTGGAGCTTATCTTTTTTTAAAAACTCTGAAGTGAAAATATTTTTAAATTGTAAAAATATTCTAACAAATAGTTATTAAAAACTGGTAACGTTCATAGAGAATTTTGTTTTGTCACAATAATGCTTTAATTTATGTGTGACGTGAATTTGATGTTTGGAAATTGTACCCAAATTTTTGGGCGATGAATTCTTTTTCCAATCTCGTGTTTTATTCCTAACAATTTTTTTTCCAAAAATTAGAATGTTTTTCTCGCAAGAAAAAAAAGTTTGTACAGTTGGAACTGTTTCCCCTTCCAAAGGCTTAAGTGGTTTCCCGACGCATGTTTATAGGAACCTTTTTAATTGCTTATGTGTAGAACTTTCCCTCAAACTGTGTTGACCGTATTGCTAAAAATATCCCAGGGCACATAAACAGCAGCACGCCATCATGTACACAATTTAAAAAATCATAATGATAAGCCATATGTACGCCCTTTGCAAAAAGTAGTGGTATTAAAAAAATAGAACCCGCATGGGATTTGAACTCTCGCCGGTGCCGCGTCGGTTGATAGTGGATGTTAAAATATGGAACACATACATAAACAAAACGTAATCCGCCGATGACGTTATACCAGTAACATGTTGTAAGACGACATCGACACTCCAGTCATTTTGTTTTGAAAGTGTGTGCTGTGAGTGTATATGTCTATGTATGTGGGTAGGTATGTGTGGCTTATATCTCCGGAATGGAAGGGCTGATTTCGATGAGCTTCGAAATGTATAAGTATGACAAAAAAGCAGTTTTTAATGGCAAAAAATCATGAAAAGAGAGTCACCTTTGGGAGGCCATATCTCGGAAGAGCTAGAACAATATTTTCGTTTAAATTTTGTAGGAAATTATGTACCTTTTTCGTCGATCTTAGATCTTAGAAAGCAGGCTTGTTGGTCCTCATTTTGTGGTTGAAATTGACAATTGTTGCTTAGCGGGAGACAAAGTAATTTTGCCTCCCGCCGGGAGACAAGGTGATTTTGCCTCTCGCTTTTAAATGGTTACCGTGGATACCAAAGGCATCTTACTTGCAAAAGTTGATTTTTACAGAACTGTCAAAATAAAATAATTTGATTTAGATTAATTTTAAAATGCATGTTTTTTGATAAATGTGAAATTCGTGAAAAAAGTGTCTTTACTCCCTTGTGTGTTTTATTTCACTCGCCATCGGCTCGTAAAATAAACAGCACCCGCGGGAAAAAAGTATCACTTTCTTCCCATGTGACACAAATAACTATTTGTTGTCTAAGAACTACTATTGAGATTGGGTGCACCGGAAACGAGCCATTAAAAAAAACTGATTTTTTGCGCCTATTTCTTACAATCTAGAAGGATTGCAGGGCTTGGCCGAAGTCGAAAACGTATAGTCTTTATTTTGATGCCATAATAAAGCGTTTGAGCAAAAAAAATTATTCATTCAAATTTAATCATTTCCCCATTTTTGTATTTGATTACTGGACTACTAAGCGTTTGTCCTTTTTATTTGTTTTGATATCTTCACTCTTTAGTCAGTGCGCCAAAGCTTACTGTTTCGATACCGCCGCCGCCGGTACCTATTAAAAAGCTTATCCCTAGGGATAATAATAATATGAAATTTAGTACTGCTGGCACATGTAATTTTTTTGAAAAGACTGCAGTAGTTTTTTCTGTCATTTGAAAGTTGTATGTAAAATTAATTAACTTTGTAAAGAACATAAGGTATATAGAATTGCCTATATAGTTCTGCACCAGAATGCAATGTTTAGTGGCTTTCATGGTAAAAATGTCACATTAATAGCAATGTAAATTTGCTTGTTTATAAAAGTTTGCTGCAATTTATTTTGAATGCTTTCAGTTACGGTACTAAATAATAATATTTCTTTTTTTTTTCTTTCTACACCTTTCCTGGCCTTGCTTGGTCCTTTGTTATGCATTATATACTTACATTTCATATGTTTTTGTATATTATATCGCTTATATTGTTTACTGTTTATTAATGCTTAATATTTTATTTTCACTAATCGTATTGAAAAATACTATTTCACGAAAACCATTATTTAGAATTAATCATGGAAACTAATCAAACTTTGACCCTATCCATTCCTTTACTGTCAATAACTATTAATAGTTTGTCTTCCAATTCATTAAACGAATTTGAATCTCAAGATCATGTTTCTATTTTAAAATGTGAGACCGAACAAGCTACTTTGACTAATCCTTTAATAAGTATAATAAAACACAGTAGTGCCGATTTCCCTTTATTAGAACAAAAATGTATTTCATCACAATCTGATGATAACACTGTTGTCGATAATCAACAAAGAAATATATATTTGAAAAATACCTTCAAATTTGATCACAAATATATTAGTAATCCCGTAAAACTTGTAAAGCAGCGTTTACAGCGCTCACTTTCAGACTCTAATATTCTAAAAACTGAGGTATACATAAATCAAAATAAGACAATAGATTTACTGGATACAAAAAATACAGGTTTTTTACATAATAGTAATAATTCTAATTTGTCAATCCCTTTTGATAAAACTGCAGTATTACAGAACACCCATTTTAATTCAAACGCAGTAAATAACACGAAGTGTAATTCAAACATACTGAAAGCCATAACACGATCTTGCAGCTTACCCACATTTAGTAGTATTAATTACGTAGATATTTATTATAACCAGCAAAATTGTACACGGATGTACAATGAATACCTAAATGTCCCTGCAAACATAATGCAATTTCCGAAAAAACTTGCACCCCTGCGTTCTTTGTCACATCCAAACCCTATTATAACCAACCCACCCGATTCAGAGGTCAGCAGTAGCAGCAGTAGCAGTACCAAACGCCACCGTCACAGCATTGCTGGGCAGATGAGCTACTTCAAGATGTTAGGATTTAACTGTGGGGGTCCTTTAACATTTAAGAAGGTAGCAGGTGGAAGTGCCAACTCCCTATTCTCAACAGCTGTCATATCAGGAAGCTCCAGTGCACCCAATTTAAGAGACATGATACCTAGTACAGCTAGTGCATCAGGTAATTATACTTTTATTTATTTAATTGATTAGTTAAGTTGACAACATATCTTAAGCCACAGTGTAAAAGTGGAGGTGGCATAACTTCAGTGTTGGAGAGGGTCTTTTTTAAATGGACTTTTAAACTAGGTATTAGTTATTTTTTGTGTGTTATAAGTGCTTGCTAAAAGGAACCAAGCTCTTGAAAACGTTCTTACTTACACAGTTGATTTAAATGTGTATGAAATAAAGAAAGTGTTAGACAAAACACAATACAGCATCTTTAGGTAATCTTCGTTTTCCGGTTTCAGTCTTTTAATTTTTGATAACTGACCTGAATGAATTTTCTACAAGAAAAGTTTAATATAAAAAATATCCATAATTGGTGCACAACTGCTTTAGAATTTATTTTATTTGAAAATCAAAATTTTTTTTCAACTACCATAATTTAAATCATCTACACCACGAAAATTAAATGGGACACATTTTTTGGGCCGTGGAAACAAGGAAACAATAATGACACTTCTAATTTCCTAATAACAAAATCACCGTAAAAAAATATTAGTAACGGACACATCAGTTAATAGTGTCTGGCATATGAGGCGACAGCAATTTCTGGTGGTGTTACACGTCCTCCATTTGGGTGTCACCACCGTCACAGGTGAAATCCAAGACTCTTCTGGCTGTAACAGACTAACGAAAGAATTACAGCAGGCCGTACAAGCGTTGTCGGTGGCGACGTAGGTGAGAACCAGTTCCACATTTCTTTTGGGGTTGGTGTGTTGATCTAAACCAACTATATCAATCAATAAATTCAAAAATTAAAACTAAAATATTCTTCATCTTCAACTTTGTATCATTCAGAGGTATTCCCCCAATTTTAGGATGCCCAAGTTGTTAGCATTTGCTTCTGTGGGAGTATCGTTCTTGGTTTCAACTGTAGGTCTGAGTAGCCTTGGACGTCTTCGTTTTTGTATGGGATCTACCAGTACCAGTGCTGGGTTTTCTACATAACCGTTGTCGCTGAAGAAACCTGTTGCAGAAACATGGTACGTATCTAAGGGTACATGTGGTTTGTCGAGGCTAGCGACTGTACAGGGTTGGGCAAAAGTACGGAACAATGCAAATATCTCTAATACGACAACCGCAATTTCGATAAAATTTTCTACATGAAGGTTTCGATATACGGCGAATAGAATGAAAGTATTGGCAGTTTATAAAGACTTCCGGTTTAGCCGAAAATGATATCTTCTTCTTCTTCTTCTTCGTAGTTTAGGTTTACACCTGTTAAGGACTGTCATTTTCTTGGAACATGGAGTTCCAGCTGTCGCGCCATCTTTTACGTGGTCTGCCTGGTGGTCTGGTTGTATTTGGTTTTCCGTTTCTTGCTATTTTAGCTATCCGGTTATCTTCCATTCGCTTCACGTGTTCATTCCAGTATCTTCGTTTTTGTCGGGTCCACCTCACTACGTCTTCTGTTTTACATTCTTCTCTTATGTCACTGTTCCTTTTCTGTCTAGTAGTGTGTGCCCTGTCATTATTCTTAGTACCTTCATTTTAGTTGTTCTTACTGCGTTTTTAGTCCTGTATGTGTCAGCTCTTGTCTCGGCGGCGTAAGTCATTATAGGTCTCACATATGTTTTATATATTTTTACATTGCTATCGAGGAGCATGTCTCTATTTTTCCATATAGTATTTAGACACCCAGATATTGAGGCGGCTTTGTTTGTCTGTGACCGAACTTCTGTATACAAGTCGCCTTGGCTCGTGATCTCAATACCTAGATATTTGAACTTCATAACTTGTTCGATTGGTTGGTTGTCTACGACAAGTTTACATCTTAAAGGTTCTCTGGATATTGTCATGCTTTTCGTTTTTTGTACGTATATGCTCATATTATATATCTCTGCTGTTAGTTTAAACGTGTGTAAGAGTCGTTGAAGATTATTATAGCGTCATCGGCATAGCACAATATCTTTATTTGTTCTCTACCAATTCTATATCCAATTCCTGATTTCTTTACGATGATTTTGTCCATTATGATGTTGAATAGCGTTGGACTGAGACTGTCACCTTGTCGGGTGTTATGGGTACGCTTTCTGTTAATTCTTTGTTTACTCGTATTTTAGTTTTATTGCGGCCATTGATGTTTTCTATTATGCGTATGATTTCCCATGGTGTTTCTTTCTCTCGTATTATGTTACTCACATCGTTTAGTCTAACTCTGTCAAATGCTTTGTTTAGGTCTATAAAGCATACGTATACTGGTTTGCAGAATTCTAAAGACTTTTCGACAATCTGTCGTATAATAAAAATTGCATCTATACAGGATCGGTTGTTTCGGAATTCCTGTTGCTCCTCGCTGATGGGTATTATGTTATTTATTTTTGTTTTTAGGATACTTGTGAACAGTTTCAGCATTGAATTTAGCAGAGTTGTACCCCTGTAGTTAGTAGGATCTCTTCTTTCTCCCTTTTCAAACATTGGGATAGTAATGCTTAATCTCCATTCTTCTGGGATGTTAGTGGTTTCTATGATCTTTTGGAAAAGTTTAGTGGTTTCTTTTACTGCAGAATGTCCGCCATGGAAATGATATCAACTTTGTTATTTTAAGTAGAACACTTTGTATATTTTTTGATATATCGATCGAACTCTTTTTGCGAGTTCAGTGATATAAGGTTTCATGCCTTTATTTTTAATAATTCTCGAGATATTGAACAATACTGTTTCGTAATTGTTATCTAGCAGCTCATGAAAACAAAAGAATGTGAGAAGCTTAAACAGTTATGTAATGTTGTCAAATATTCTCGGTTCGTGTTGTGTTGCTTTGATGTTCGATAGATTGATCTGTGTGGTTGCAGTTAGGGATGCAACGGATATTCGGTTTTTTTTCCGTTATCCGGCCATTTCACCGAATATTCGGTTTGGACGGATAATATAAAATATCCGGGCGGAGATTTTTCTTCGAGTAAAAGAGATTATGCATGCAATTTGATTTGGAAGTATAGACTAAAATAATTGAAAGTAAGAGAGCAAAAACCCCATAAGTCCAGTATTTGGCAGATCTGCATAAAATTACTAAATTTATATTATTGAGATCGGCATTTATGCGAGTTAAAAATTTGAAATGATTTCAAACAACATAAATAAGTATTATTTATTAAAGCCACGAAGTAATGCATAACATAAGGAGGATGCATGAACCCCTTGTTGCTATGATATGCAGGTCTCAGTTTTGCAGTACATGTAACAGAGAGATCCGCGACAAGGAACCTATAAAAAGCACTCGATCGTCAATCGTCAATATTTTATTTAAATGTCGATGAAAACCATATATGTTAGGTTATGTCAGTTGATTTCTTGATGGTGTCGGATCTATCAGGACAGAACAGGTTTTAATTTTAACAATTGTTGAATAGTTATTTATTATACAAGACGATAAAGACTCTTTATCGTCGTGTACAATATACTATTTTATTTTGTACTTAATGTTAAATAATAATCAATAATTTATTTCTATATTAAAATGTCAACTCGCACAGATGTTTTATAGTAATTGTTGCGATCGCGTTAGCAATGATTGTTGTTTTGTTAGTTTGTTTACTTGTGTCAACATTCAAAAATTTTCACGAAATTATTTTCCTTGTGAAAAAACATACGGATATTGAAGCTACAGTGAAAGAAGAAATGGCTAAATTGTTGCCTGAGAAGTCCAGAGAAGCATATGAGAGAGAAAGAGTATGAGAGTATCATCAGATAAGTTACCTTCAATGTAATAATTTAAATTTGTGTTATATTATGCACGAATGTATTATAAATAAAGTGTAGATAAAATTCTACTTTATCTACAGTTGATTGTAAAATCTACTAAAAATAATAATAATATAATAGAGCCTACTTTTAACATTAAGTACAAAATAAAATTATTAATTCTTGTAATTACAATCAATTTCATTGACAGATTTCCAATCCTAATTGTGAACAAAAAACAATATTAGAGCGAGTCAGCACATCCTTGAAATAGTACATTTCCAGAATAAGACCATAGGGTTCGTGCATTGCATACTCTTTAAGTATATATGTATTATGCTCTGCGATTAAAACCTAAATTTTACTGCATTTAAGCTGAAACTACTTCGAAAGTAAAAACTATGCCGGATAATCCGGGATCCGGCTATCCGACTGAGCAACCGAATATCCGTTATCCGGCATTTTGAAAAAGTACTGCTCGCTGCATCCCTAGTTGTAGTAATCAATTAATTAACCAAATTAATTAAAACTGCTGAATTTAACATTAGAAATGGTTCAATTAACAGAAAGGGAAGCAATTCAAATTTTAATTATTGTTGGTTTTGGTGAGTGTCGTAGAACTCAGCAAGAGGTTTATACTTTATTTAACAGTCTGCAATCTTTCTATTAATTGAACCGTTTCTGATGTTAAATTGAGCAGTTTTAATTAATTTAGTTAATTAATTGATTACTGCAACCACACTGCTCAATCTATTCAACATAAAAACAACACAACACGAACCGAGCATATTTGACAACATTACATAACTGTTTAAGCTGCTCACATTCTTTTGTTTTCATGAGCTGCTAGATAATAATTACGAAACATTATTGTTCAATATCTCTAGAATTATTAAAAATAAAAACAGAAAACCTTATATCACTGAACTCGCAAAGAAGAGTTCTATCGATATATTAAAAAATATACAGGGTGTTCTATTTAAAATAAAAAAGGTGATATCATTTCCGGCTAAACAAGAAGTCCTGTTAAGCCGCCAATACCTTCATTGTATCCGCCGTATATCGGAACCTTTATGTAAAATTTTTTATTAAAATCGCGCTTGCCGTATCAAAGATATTTGCATTGTTCCGTACTTTTGCCCAACCCTGTATGCGACGGCGGCGGTATTTTACGTGTCTTGGCGGCACGATCTTTGACGTGGTCGAGCTCGAGACTTTACTCAAGGCGTGCGTATCAATTAGCACTTTGTCACTATTAGCGAAATTACTGATGTCGCGACGATTCATACGGTCGAGAATTGAGAACTCCCAGTCATGTGCATCATGACTTACGTGCGGTCGTTTCATACGAAAATTAATCTCGAAACTTATTCAGTACTTAAAGACAATCGTGGATACTTTACATTGCGCCCGTATAATAATGAACTAAAACAAGACCAGAGTAATAAACAGGCGGATCGTAGCCGTCACGACAATAGTGATTTAGTGCTAATTGATACGCACTCCTTGAGTAAAGCCTCGAGCTCGTTTACGTCAAAGTTCGCGCTGCGACGACACGTAAAAGATCGCCAACGTGCTACATGGTCGCTATCCTCGACTAACCAAATGTACTCTTAGGGACATACCACGTTTCTGCAATGACGTCCTCCGGCGGCAACGACTATCTAAACGACTCAGCACCGGTACGACCCTTACAAAAACGACGACCTCCAAGACTACCCAGACTTACAGTTGAGGCCAAGGACGATATTCGCACACACGAAGATGCTGAACAAGTTGCGCAAACAGACCAACCCAAAGCGCCGCCGACAAGCTCCTAAAGCTTCCAGGCAGCGTTCTTAAGTTTGAGTTTACATAAAGGACGCGAAACACTTGCAAAGTTAAGTGTAAACCTGCGAGACCAGCTACACGTCTGTAAGAATGACAACACTTGTTGTACATTGCGAAGAGGCGCTATTTCTAAAGTAGCGGTGATTTAAGCTGGATCCTCACTGATACCTGTAGGGGTGATCATATAATCTAGATATTTCACACTGGAGCTCGCGAAGGTACACTTTGATCTGTTGGCGTTCAGCCTAAAACACTTGCATCGTTCAGGTACAGCTTGTAGATCTTGTAAATGTTCGTCGAAAGTGAGGATATCATGATTATATCATATTGTAACACCACGTAACCGATCTAATAACCTGTAAAAACCTGTGTAAAACGTGGCTGGCGCGTTTGTTAAACCGAAGGGCGTCCTGATAAATTAATAAATTCCGAATGGTGTAATGAAACTGGCTATCATGATCTTTCTTTGCGGATACATTAATCCGATTTGAGGTCAAGCGTGGACATAAACGTCGTTGGTTTAGTCGCATACAGAAAGTCGCTAATTCTTGGAAGTGGATACCTATCACGCACAGTCCAAATGTTTAACTTACGAAAGTCGATGCAAACACGAAACTGTTCCTTTTAGAAACAAGTACGACTGATCCGCATAAGCTGATTGACACTCTTTGATTATGACGTTTTCCACCATTTTGTCTATTTCCACTTTTGAAACTTCTTTAAAGTAGACAATCGGTATGGTGGTACCGTAATACTGTTACCGTGCGTAAGCCTAATCGAATGTTCTGCATAAGGAGTAACTTCTATGCCTTCGAAAAAACAAATACACGTTGTTCTAAAAGTACATTTAGTCGGTTTCTTTCTAAACTGTCCAGGTTAGTACCGTTGTTATAGCGAAACGCTATTGCCGCAGTACGCTGCTTACCGTGGCCGAATCATCGACTTACGTATACACCGTACTATTTTGGTTTGGACTATATTAAAAGTAAATCGTATTTTGTTTAAAACTGTATACACCAGCTTGGTATGCACACAAAAAAACCGCTTGACAAGTAAGCAACCTATTTTGATTTCCATTTGCTTCGTATTTCACGCATGCGCACTTTAGTGGTTGTTAAAACCATTAACTATTTAATACAGACCAGAAAAGGAATAACAACTAAAAGTTGTAATACTTTATTTCTGTTATATCAACTTAACTTGCAATAAGCACTACTATAGAGTAAAATACAACTAGCATTTGGTCCTTCTGCAGTGTTGGGGGAATGAACTTTAAAAGCAAACTCGTTCTTTTTTTGAGAACTACAAATTAACGCCTTTGTTCATTTTCACAAGAATGTTAACGTTAATAAATTTGTTTGATTACAAAACGTGAACTGCTTGCAAAAGGTCTTTTGAAAGTTCTTAGAAATCTCTGATGCTAACAAAATATTAAGATTTTGTAATTCCCTGTAAGTAGATACCTACTTAAGTACGTGGTTCCTGTTAGCGGCTACTTACTATTATCACTATTGGTGTTTACTGTTTACATTTTTCAAATAAACAATAATAATAATAATAAATAGTTCGTTGTATGGCGGAGAACTGCGGATGCCGGTTAAGCATTGTCCGCTCTGGGTCTCCACTGGGATGGGTGACCAATATAAGGGTATATCTGCAACCAACCGTGCTTCAGAAGGCACGTTAACCGTGGGTTACGGTTTTCATACTAACATCTTTGGCAATCGTAAACCATTTAGTGGAAGTTCTTTTTCTTTCGACTGGTAAGGCCAGCCTCCTGCCCGGCATACGTGCGAGGAGGGCTCACAGAACCCGCACTAGTTGCCGGGTATTAAACAGACCATTGGCCTATAATAAGAGGAAGAAGAAATAAATAATGAGTTGTGTCTTGTGAGGTGAACAGACAAAGAATGAGTGCTATAAATATTTTTCTTCATTGTGCCTGGTAAGTTTTCTAAGAAAGGTTTATATAAAATGTAAAAAGAACAGATTTATAATTTTTTTTATTATTGTTAGGATGAAAAGCAAACGTTTGTGTAACAATTTTCGTAAATTTTACAATTGATTTTTTTTTGCAGTTTTCAATTAATACGAGGTTGAGTTTTTTTTTTATTGCCAACTAAAATAATTTCTGATGGCAACTGAACTTTTTAAACTGCTATTTCTGAAGCAATTATATTTTTTAAGCTTGAAACGTTTGTTCTAAAATATTCATTCAGGTCACTCATCAAAAATTGAATCAATTGATTCCGGAAAAGATGGTGTATTATGTAGTGTCTAACATTCTGTTAAATTATTTCATTAACATATTTAAATCAAAAGTTATAAATAAGTAAGAACTGTTTCCGGTTAGCAAGAACTTTTACGGTTTTTGTATTCAAAAAAGAACTGTAAAAGTTCATTTAAAAAAGGTGTGTAAGCTGCCTCACTTGTGTGTTGAAAAACTAATATAGGAAGTGGATAATGTGGGTGAAAATTTTAACAGGAAAGAAGCGATAAGTTTACAGGGTTGTGATGCTTTGGTATGAACCAGGTTGATAGATAATATGTTACTTTTATCAGTTTAGTAGTAGTTCTAGTCATATTGGTGTAGATATTCTATTTTTAAATGGATAATCTTTATTAACAAATATAGCATAAACACTCGCATTATACTAATAGTTTTTCAATTCTGTTTTAGCATTAGAAGGATTTGGTGGAGTTCCACCCATTCGACCTCTAGAAACGCTCCATAATGCATTGTCTTTGCGTCAACTGGATACATTTTTGGAGCGAATGACTTCAGTTCCATTATTTAAAACGCCATCATCAACGCCACCAAAGTATCCTTCTACACCTGTAATAACTCCAGCAAATCCCACACAAGCTATTTCTTCCAATACATGCAACTCTAGTCATCCTCCACCATTAAAGCTTCAGTCGCCCAGTAATAGTAAGTATCTTAACTAATAAGTTATATGTAGTCACACTACTTTTAACATCGTTGTGATTGATGTATACTAAAAGTGTATAACATAAAATGTTGACTCAATAATGGGAGCGTTAATACCTGTTTATCAAAGACAAGCCAAATTTCAAATAAACATTATAATGCCACATATGTTGCTTTGAAATATAGCGTACCTAGTTTCTTAAATCTAGTTCACTAAAGTAAAAGTTTCTTTTCATAACTACTTTTATTCATTGATATTATGCAATGCATAAAATCTATTTATCTACGACTGCTTGGATAAGGACTTATTATGGCATTCATTTGCATTAGGTAATGAACTTCATTATCTCACTAGTGAGATAATGGATTCATTACCTAACTTATTTTATGCAAACAAACAAAACTGAAGCTTTGTTTATAAGAAAACTAGCTGGTTGCCATAGTATTGAATAAATTGAATTTATCTCGTTCCTTTGATTTTAAAACAAAAGTAAAAGTAACTTGACATTTGCACATAAATTAATGCGAAATATCAAAGCAAAAATTCGTTTTTTAAAAAAATTTGAGCAGTCGTAGATAAAATTTTGTATGTCACACGTAGGATAATGCATTATTATGACACTCGTTTGATTACACGACTCGGTCTATGACCTCGTCGAGCAACTTCCATTCTCGTTTTATATTAACGTTTTATCCCACTAGTAACACAATAGTTATTTATTATATCAGTGGGAGAAAGGCATTATTAACATACGAATGCAGTGAGTTGCCCGACTAGGGCGTTAGCCCGAGTGGAAGTAAGAGCATGAGTATGTTAATGGCCTTTATTACATGTATGTAATACAATTTTTATCTACGTCTGCTCAAAATTGAAAAAATTACATAATTTTCAAAATTGAAAAAATTATATAATTTTGACAGACCATCTTTTTTATTTAACATCAGAGTAGCATAGTATTTTATTTAAAAACAGAGTAGCATTGTATCTACATAATTTATTATCGTCATAGCAAGCAAACATTTTTGTCAATAATTGAGTTGTGTTTACTTTTTCCTTGATTTGTGGTGAAAATTGTTTTTCCTTGATTTGTGTTGAAAATTGTGAGAAAACCGGTAAATATAAAATAATTATGAGTGATTGTGACAGTATTCCGTCGGACATAGAAGAAGTTGCAATGATGGTAGTTTCTTCATTGTTACCAGAAAAATCAAAAATGAAGTATGAAAAATTGTCACATCCCACTGAGTGGGATAAGTGATCCTTATCCCATTGAGTTGGATAATAAACATCATTATGCAACTCAAATGAATGATATAATAGATTCTTATCCTAGCAGACGTAGATAAATAACTATTATAAATCATTGGTAGTGTGCACAACTGAACAGCGAACTTCATCTATAAAATATGAGAAATCCCATTCGCCACCAATTTTTAGTTTAATAATAGGTTTTCTTTGTAGTGGCTTTGATTATATACCTTTAGTAGTGGTTAATAATACGAGTATGTATTTGTTAATATAAATAAAAACTGTTAAACGACGAATTGCACCACATCCACAAATTGATGGCGGAAACTTATTTAACCGTATAAATCAAAGTAAACGCCTTGGTACGAAATTTAAAATACTATAAATGAAAACGAAAACAGAAATGCAATGACAGATGAAAACTTTTATTGAATTCTCGAAGTAATCATAATCAACGAGTATTTTTTGCTTTCTCGGTAATTTCACGTCCGTTTACTAATCGGTCGTCCTAGATCCTTTCCCGTTCGCGGTTTTCATTGTAGACTGCACGTTTCCAGAAGGCGGCTTCGGAACCGATAATATTCGGCTTTCCTGATGTTCTCGTCATTTGAAGTCGCCAGCGTCTCTGATTGTTAGCTCAGAGTCCAACTTTCCACTGATAACTTGTGCCTGTAGAAAATGACGAAGCCCAAATACCCTTTAAAATAATACAGAAACCTAACATATCTCCTCTTTCCACTCCGCCTCCTTTCTGTATCAGGTGGAACGGCTAGGCGAACTTGTGGGTAGGGTGGATATCCTTGTATGCGCTCAGCTGTCGCTTTCGAGTACAAACAGTTCAAACAAGAGCGTACCTACATATTTCAATATACATCGTTGTAGATGCGGGAACAACTACCTAGCAGTTATTGTTTCGCTATATAGTAACCCCCCCCCAAGTAATGTTTGAACGACTTGAAATTTTAACACAACATTTGGTGTGCTTTAATGAGTAATTAAATACTATTTTTTAGCCAATAACTAAGTTTTGTATCATTTAAAATGGCGACTGGGCGCCATTTTGAATATTTTTTTAATAGAAAGGGGGGTCGAGTGACACCTCATTTGAAAGGTTTTTTAGTTCTGCGTCTGATCCTAGAGTTTCAAAGCAAAATCTGTAGCCATAACAAAATGGCGGATTTTAAACAAATGAACTCGCTCAATTCAAAATTGTTTCGATTTTTTCATGCAGTAGTCCACTTTTTTATTTGCAGGGCAAAATTTTGATAGAAATATCTCAGGTGGCTAGAAATAATATTGAAAACGTTATGTTCCAACAAGACGGTGCGCCGCCTCATTATTATAGCCCTGTTTCTGACTTTCTCAACGGAAATTTTCCTGGAAGGTGGATTGGTAGGTGGGGGCCTGTAGAATAGCCGGCTCGCTCCCCAGATTTAACTCCGTTAGATTTTTTTTCTATGGGGATATCTGAAATCGAAAGTGTACAGAACCCGTCCAGAAACAATTGAAGAACTGGAGCAACGCATTACACAGAAGTTTGCAGAAACATCACTCCAGAAACCTATGAAAATGTAAGGCAGGAATTTCATAACCGGCTTTTTATGTGCCAAGAAGTGAATGGTGAACATTTCGATCACTTAATTTATTTTCTTTTTGCTTTAATTCGTAGTTTTTTTAAATAGACTTCTTTACCTTCAAACACTGTCATTTTGTTATGGCTGAATATTTTTCTTTGAAACTCTAGGATCAGGCCTAGTACTAAAAGACCTTTCAAATGAGGTGTCACTTGCCCGCTTTCTATTTAAAAAAAATCATAAATGGCGCCCAGCCGCCATTTTGAATGATACAAAATTTAGTTATGGGCTAAAAAATAGTAGGTATTTAATTTCGCATTACAGCACACTTAATTTTGTGGTAAAATATCAAGTCGTTCAAAAGTTAGTTGGGGGGGGGGGGGTTGCTTTATAGACACAGTGTATATCGCCATGGTTTATTTTTAATATTTGACAAGCCTTAGTCATCACCTGCCCCAGGCCTCTGTAGGTGATTCTATAAACTCGCCCCAGTCTGAATTCGTAGTTTTTTAATATTTCCGCATTGATTTCCCGATCTCCGGATTATCTCTTTTACGTTTTGAATATCGTGGTGCGGCTAAGTGCGTCTACGTGTTGTAATTGCATGAGCTCAAAATCGTATACAGCCAATTGTCATGCCCATCGTGCATGCGGGAATTCAAATCCGGGAAGCGGAGGCATTTAAACCTCTTTGAGCCAGTCGGGCAGAACGGCGGAGTTCTGGTTGGCGTTGGGAAAATTTGAACAAATATTGCTCAAACTTCTAGAGCGAATGCTTGTAAGGCAGACAAGGTACAGGTTGGTCCTTACCTGATTATGCTGGGTGTAGTTCTCAAATGACGACGCTGTCTAAGCCGAGAGTTAATTATATTCTGTGTTGGTCCGTGAACTCCTCTTTATGTTGGAAGAGCGTTTGGTATATTCTTCGTTCTATCGATGAAGTAGATACTTTGGTGAGTAACTTGTATTCACCAACATCGATTATATCTTGTATCTTGTTGTTGTAAGTGTCCATGTCACTAATTATTGTATCGCTACCTTTGTCTGCTGAGTGAATTTTGATAAAAATGTCCGATCTGAGATTTCGGATCGCTTTAAATTCGTTCTAAGTCAGATTTTGTTTGACTGTTTCAGTGGTTTCCCAGGCTGCTCTTGCCTTAAATGTATACTCTTCAGCATCTTCAGGTTGTAGTCAAGTGGCTCTTCGTTCTACAGCCGTTATCATATCAATTTTTGAAATATACTTGGTGTTACGCATAGTTTAAACCTTTGTCTAATACTGCCATCTCATTTTCATTCAATTGTTTGCTGGATAAGTTGATGGCGGTCTTCTTTCGATGTTCATTGATCGTAGCTGGTTTTGCTCGTTTTATCAATCGTTCCAGTTTCTTTTTTCTGTATCTGTTTGTGTTCTTCTTTACTTTTATCGTAGCTATTCTTCGTTGCTAAGTCTATTCTTATGCCATCTTCTTCATTGACCATATCTTTAATTGCAGTTTTCAGTTTGTTGCATTTCTTCTGTTGTTTAGAAAAACGGTGGTAATTTAGTTCTTTTTCTAATCAATGCTTAACTTGCTGGATTTGTTTTTTTAGCTCGATTATATTGTACCGGAAATTTGATGTTTAACCCTTTGTAAATAACTTTACTGTTTCGGGATTTGCAGAGGAATGTTAGGTGATTCTCTTCTGATGCGAGCTTGTTAAGGCTTAAGAATTTTTCTTGTTGACTGATTTCAGATCCGTACTGATAATCAAGATGTCTAAATGTTTGTGACTAGATTATAATTTAGATGGATTACTTGGACAGCACTCGATGTCCGCCGGTCGTAGTGAGTAATTGTGTTTCTCCGTTACTCCGGCGAATCTAACGTTTAAACTATTGCATATACAATTCTATTTGTTAACTGAGTTTGTGTAGTTTTTCTGAGTGAGTTCAATTATGCTTTTCATACGTGATCAAAGAGCCGAGGTGACTGAAATAATCAAGCAAACAATTGACACGTTGTTATCGGATGAAAAATATATCGCAAAAATAATTGAACAGGTGTGGAGTAAAGTGGAAACTAAAATCAATGAATTTAACAAAAACACTACATAAATCGCCTAAAAAAGAATAATGATGAACTGTCTTTCGATTTTGATAAATTGCAAAAATTCACAAGAAGAAATAATATTCGCATATTTGGTCTACCGTAATCTGCTGAACATGAGGATGTGCAAAATCAAATAATATCTGCACTCAAAGAACAAGCTAATTTAAACATCAATTCTGATTTCATTGATCGTTGCCATCGTAGGTGTAGGGCGGCTTTCTAATGATAAAATAGTCCAATTATTGTGAAATTTACCACATATAAAGCAAGAGATAATATTTGTAAGAATAAAAGGAACGTTAAAAACACTAATATCTCAATTAAAAAGGATCTTACAAAAATGCGCGTATATGTCTACAAAGCAGCTGTCAATGCGTATGACCGTAATTGTATATGGACTTCAGATGGTTTTATCGAGGTAAAAAATAACAACATAATCCTTTCCGTTCTTAAAATTTTAGAAGTTAATTATAGCTTATTTTCTTTGTTTTTTTTTAATCTAAGGATTTAAGTGCGTCAACAACATAGGTTTTTCGCACTTTTAGATATTAATCGTTAGGGTGTTAAATTAAGGAATACATTTTGATTTATTGTACATATTTTAAAATACCACTAATATCTGCTTTGGTTTGTATCTTCATCATTTCCTGTATGTTTTCGTCTTCGGTGCTGTCATCTCTTCCCTGATCGAAATGAATACACTCGTAGTATCGTGTACATTAATTTTCTTATTGCATGCTACACAAGTTTGTTGTGGATCTTTAGATAGTAAAAACTGATGTGGAAATTTGCAGTGACCTATCTCTGTCGGCTAATGACTCTCTCTTGGTGTCGGGTGAGATTTAATGGCGAGTTCCATGCTGTGGTATCTTGAATACTTCTCCGCTTGTTATTGATAGTATTTTTATATTCTGTTCTTCATCTTTCAGTCGTTTTATATTTGATTTGCCCTTTTATGTCCAGTGGCGTAATGTACAGCTAATTTCATATAAAAATAGGACAGCTAATATTCCATAGTGTATATGACGTTTTTTTTTTTTTTTTATTAATTATTACTTTACTCGAATGTCAATGTCAAATATTTGTTACAATTCATTGACTTATATAAGTTACTTTTGAAAAATCCATGCCTGGTCAATTAACTGTAATTGTAAAGGCCCACATTTTGGCCAAACTGGAAGATGGATGGTCAATACGAGCAGTTGCTGCGGAATTTTTTATAAATGTCATTCATGGCATTTGACATATCAAAATATAAATAAAAAAGCCAGTTTCACATGTTATATTAAACATGCACAAATCAAGACTTGTCCTATTTTTATATGAAATCAACTGTACATGTCGATAGTTGCAAGCATAGATAAAAAATATAATACGTTTGTTGCAAGTGTAAGTTGCTGCTTGCAGTTATACTATTTGAATTTGTATTTTAATTTTTAGTTTTTAGAATTTTCGTGTGGATATTAATGAACGTTTATTTACATGCTTCTTCGTTTTTTACTGAGTTATGTAAAAAGGATTTTTTTTGTTTTCTACTATCTCATATTTATTTACATGTATTTTAATGACCCAAGAATTACCTTGGCAAAACGCCTTTTGTTTAAGGCATACTATTTGAACTTAACTTAATTCTAATGTTTTTGCTTTTATAATCATCGTTTGGATGTAAATGATTCAAATGAGCGCTTACTTATATGCTCTGTCATAAGTTACCTAGTTACGTAAAGAGACTACATTTTTTAGTGTTTTGTTTAATATCACTCGACTCCTCGTGCCATTCAATATTTTTTTTAATGGCGCTCTAGAGCCATTTTGTCAAGTTAAGTCAGCATTTGTTTTTCAAAAAATAGTATTTGTTATTCCATAATAATAACTTAAATTTTGTAGCTTCACATCAAGCCGTTCAAAAGTTAGTAGGGGGGGGGGGGAGACATTTTACGACTCAACTGTATACAGTGAGCTCGTAAAGTTTGGAATAAATTCGATAAAACATTTCAGAAGGGTTTTCACAGAAAATCTTCGAACACGTGTCTTATTTTGTAAAATGTCTTTTTTTCCGTTATTTTCTGATCGTGTTTTTTAAGCTGTGACGCCATCGGCAATTTTTTTAGTTTGCAACCCTTATTTTTCTTCACGAATTTGGATAAAACACATTTTTGTGCGTACGAAAATTTCCAAACGTATGACCTTAAGGTAGTTCTGTATGTACACGTACGAGGTAAAAGTTTCGACCGCAGCGTACACTAAAATCCAATGCTTGTACGGTGCTGACGCTTACAAACTTTTGACAGAGCTTGTACACTCTGTATGTCCTACACACTCGCACCTCATGCATGGATAGGTACCCTACACGTATAGAGAGCGGCGCTGTAATCGTGGCAACACCGCAATTCTCGCGTATTAGTAACGAGAACCTCAAAGTGTCAGTGTTTTATAAGTCTCAATTTTTGTCAACAAAAGAGCGTATAAATGGCAACTCAATTGAGATTGAATGGTCAGTTTGTTAAAAAAAAAGTGCGTGATAGAAAACTGAAAGCTGTGGCGGGTATGTGGCGAGCAAATGCTGCTAAACGCAATGAATCGGTACATAACCTCAACGATGATCAACAAGAATTTGCTGTCGAAGAACGTCGGATCGTTGATATAAAATATCTTGCCGAGCATTTGAAGTGCATTTGCTGTAAACAAGACATTTTTTTGAGGAAAGCAGTGAAGGAAACACGGATGGGGTTGAACTCTATTTTGCACATTTCCTGCGACAAGTGCTGTGCTATAACACAAGTACGCACGGGCGAAACGCATATAACATCCGAGAACAATACCCACACTGATGTGAATACCAAAGTTGTATTGAGTAAGTTATTTTAAAATTATTAAAAAAGTAGAAATGAATTTAAAAAATGGTGAAGTGTAGGATACGCATAATATCAAAATGGATTTCACTGTTGCCATTTCGTCACAGCTGACTGTGTTTCCGTTCCGTGTCGAATAAAATTAATATTTCATCAATCGATATCTCCGAAACTAAACGGTCAAAAATTGCCATTTTTTTCACATTAATCCCACAATAGTACTGCGTACACATGAGTGGTTTTATTTTAAAATATTAATATTCGTTTAGCGTCTATAATAAAAAATGTGAACAAAGTGCTATCGGTTTACGTGTTAGGTATAGGCATCACGTACAAAATGACTCATTTTCAATTGCAATGATCTCACAAACTAAACGGTGGATCGATTTAAAAATTTGCCAGTCGGTTTATGAAGGTTATGTTTACACCATACTTTAATTTCAGGCAATTCGTGGGATTTGAACAAAACTACAGAACTACCTTAAAGAGGAAAGTTTTCGAGATAATCAGTTCCAAAGTTTAAAAAATGTATATTAAAATTATTAGAGTAGACCAACCATTTATCAAGGAAAAAATAAATAATGCTGAATCGCTATGATGAGCATCGCCATGAAGGTGTCTACCAAACTTATCTACTGGCATTGTCGAAGAGCTCACGCCACCAACATAGACAGGAATATGAAGGTTTAGATTATTGTGTTTGTATTAATATGACCTTGGTTGACGGTGAAAGTGATACCTCTAACACAAACCTCGACCTCCCAAGACCATCTATAAAAATATAACCTTGAAAGTCACCCCACCACAAAGTTATAGCCTTGAACAAATAGTATAAAGACAGTCTACAGGTTGGAGCGATCAGTTAGTGTACCCATGGATTTGTAAACATCGAAGTTTTGTGTGTACTGAAATGGATAATTTATTTAAGTCGATTGAAAATGTTAAAAATCAACTGAGCATTAAAGCTCCGGACGTTGGTGCAGCAAACAACTTTAGTGTGCGACCGCATTCGCCAATACTAAACCAGACAACGTACCCTATAAATAAGTCGAGAACTAAATTCATAAGTGTGAGATTGTGTTTTTATGCATCTTTCGCACCAGTAGTGGAAATATTTTGTACAACCGGATCTAAAATTGCTTCCGCTGAATATAAGTGATACAAAGAAAGTGTTGTTTAAAAGTATTACAACAAACAAAGTTATAAATATAAAGGATGAGAATAACTATAAAATGTTTCTGTGTGCCGAGTCTGTCGCGTAACTGGTTGAAGTATTACCGTTAATAGAGCAGCGAGTAGAAGTAGTAAAGAATTTGGAATTTGCGGAGTTTTATAGTAACATCATCAAAAGTGTCGCAGCATTCCCTGGGGGGGGGGGGGGGGGTGAAAAGTAATATCGAAAAGATACTAAATGATTTGAATGCTGATGTGGTACATAAAGTGTGCATGTGGGAAATGTTGAAGGCAAGGCAACCATCGGGCTTGATATAGAAATGACGCACTTTAATTACTAAGATTAACAATGTGGATGTGCTATGCGCAAGTATCGTGGGCACAGCCTACTAATTTAATGTCTACTGTAGCTAGAGCTCAAAAAGTGTTTAAACATTGTGCGTTTGACCATGCACATTCTAGGGTGTATGATTTTGGACGATATGGAACCGATGAAGAACTAACAAGATTAGAAAAGATATAACAAAGTTTATAAACAAAAAGTATAATTGTAAAATTTGATGTCCAAAAACAAAATACATAACATGGTTGTGTGGAGGTATGCGTACGGTGAGCCTATTTTTTGGTTTACTTATGTTGGGTATCATATTGTAAGATTCAAAACTAAGTAACCCCATAACATAGTCGTTCTTTTCACCCGCAAAAATCGGAGGATTGAAATTTGCACTTCAATCTGACGATTCTCCCGTAAGTGAAAATATTGCAGACATTGTGAAACGTTATATTGAACAACCCAATGCGCACTGTCAGTGCACCCAGTTTGCGTTGCTATATAGAAACTACAAACACTTAAACTTTGATGTCTATCAAAGTATGTATGTGATGCGATTCTTACCATCGTCGCTTCGAAAATATTTTATTAATTCTAGAGGTGATTTTAAATGTTTCTATGCTATTGAAGTATATCACGTTTTTATCCCGTTTTACGTAGGCAGTCCAATGGGTACCTCCACCTACTTTATCGTCTAGAATTATTTACTATACCAGATTCGTTCTCATTGATCTTTAAAGGTACATCGTTGCGCATGTAAACTCCTCTAAAATTGCGAATTTTTAATATTTTAGCATATTTAATTCAATCCACGTTGGTTAACGCGCGTGACAGTAGTTTTAGATTTAGTTTTTTGACTGATACGGTCGCAAATATAAACCATATCCTCTTTTATAAAGTCCCAAATGTAAACGTTTTCCGAAAGCAACAGCTTCCATCGCCTTATTATGTCGTTCTTTTTCTTTAAGATGTTTTGCATATTTTAGCATCTCCAACGGCTTTGGCAACCGGAGCAGCTCCACCTCCTAACGATCCGAGAGTGCTTAAAGCGGCAAATATTGGTATTAACGACAAAATACCGCTCGTTTTAGGGATTTTGATTATTCTACTTTTTGGTTCAGCAATTTTTTTTTGTAATAGAACCAAGAGCAAGTTGTTCAGCCTTCATCAAGTCATACCCTATTTTATCTTTAATTCGGTTTCGAGCACGTGTAACGGCACCCTTAAAGTTGAGAACACCACCTGAACGTTTTCTACGAACTTTTCCCGAGCCCCTCTTTTTACGCAGAGCACTTATTCCTAACTTCCTTTTTCGTTTCATAATACCTGTGATGGTTAGTGCAGCAGCTTTTTCACTAAGGCCTGCGTCCTTCGCACGAACATGTTCCCACGCCTTCTCGGCAAGTATTCGATCCGCTTCGTGTCGATCTGGATCGCGAGTATGCGATGTCGTGTTGTTTGCACGCTTCGTCTAATTCAGCGATCCCCTCGTGCAAGCCTCGTCAATATTTGTCAAAAACGGTGCTCTGAATTCCTCTTAAAGAGCTTTCAAATGAGCCGTCACACGGCATACTGTTCCATTAAAAAAATAAGGATCAAGTCACTGCGTCCTGCCACGTGACCTTTTAGCAACAGCAATATGCTTGCCATGTGGCTGGGATAAAACTGTGGTTGCTGTCGAGGTGTATGTTAACGATGTTCTAGTGAAGAACGCTGTTGGGCGATGTTTTGCAGTTTAAGCTTGGGAATATTAGTAGGCTTCTTAAATGTCCACTACGACAGGAGAATACATCACTTCAACACGAACGTCAAGAAAGACGTTGTCGAAGAATTGCACAAACCAGCTAGAAAAAAAAATAAAAGGCGGCATGTTTTAAGTGGTTAAACGGTTTGTTCCAAGCCGATTTAGTGGAAATGATACCAAACGCAAAAATTAACAAAAGATGTCGATTCATTTTAGTCGCAATCAACGCCTTTTCTAAATACGTATGGGCATTGCCCGTCAAACAAAAGACTGTTCAAGCGGTAACCGAAGCAACGAAGAAAGTGCTTGCCTCCGTCAAAACTACACCAAAAAACATACAAATAGATATGGATAAAGAATTTTACAACAAAGAGTTGCATAGTCTGATGAAACAGTTTAACATAAATTATTATAGTAGTTATCAGGGGCGTGCGGTGGGATTTAAAGACAGGGAAGCAAATTTAAAAAACTTACTTATTTATAGTGTAATTCGATCCTCCTGTCCTTTTTAGCAAATTCAGTAATAACGTTGTCGTAAAATCGTGGATGTTCAGACATTTCCTTAACGAGATCTTTTTCTATAGATAAAACTGATAGTTTTGAAAGTCTATCTTGGCCCGTTGAATTTCTTACAAAGTTTTTAATGCGTTTTAGTACAGAAAAACTGCGTTCAACTGAAGCACTAGTGGCGGGAATTGTCACCACTAACTCGCACAATTTAATCACTTCCAAATACGCCTTATTTAACCCTGTCTCGTTTAAAAAGTTCAGTAAGTCACTAGCATTATTTTTTGTATTTACTTCTTCAGTAGTATATATTACGGTAAGTTCAGACCGCAATGCAACTATATCAAAATTATTTCCATAACTGTCAATTAAGGATTGAAAAGCTTTTTCCGGGAAAGGTTTATTTTTAAATTCACTAAAATTACATAGTTCGAGAAATTGTAAATTATTAATATTTTCAAATCTATTATTTAATTGTTCAGAAATCTGGTCTATTATTTCAATCAAAAGTCTTCGATATGAAGTTTTAAGGTCCCCAACATTGTCAGTTCGTATTCGTTTTCTTTGGGGTTGTAGATGTTCCTCGGTGTTAACTGTATTTTCCCAAAATTTATCAAATTCATTTCTTTGTTGATTTATAATGTTTTTAAATTCCTCCACTTTTTTAACACAGAATCCAATGTCATTTGATTTATTTTGTAATATATTAAATAAATTATCAGAAAAGGGAAATATCTCTGAAAAAATATTTAACAGAAAGTTAAAGTTAAAGTCTCTTTTTAAACAATCTAAATAACCTCTAGAACTATTCAAGGTCTCAGTGTCCCAATCACAACTGTTTTCTAAAATATTTTCAAATAATTCAATTAAAGGATGTCGATATTCACACACCGTTAAGAGAAGCCTTCCATTGTAGTTCCATCGTGTAGGAGCAACTTTGGGCAATCTTTTTTGTGCTATCAAATCTAACGCTCGAGTACGTTTTGAAGATCTTGTGAAAAATGCAGCCATTCCACTAAGGGTCGAAAAAAAGATTTTACATTCCTTAATGTGTGCTACTGACTGCGACAGAACTAAATTTAACCGATGAGCAAAACAATGTACAAATAAGGCACTTGGAAAAGACTCCCTTACTTTGGTTTGAAGACCCCCTAATTCTCCAGCCATAACTGCCGCTCCATCATAACTCTGGGCAACGAGTTTAGCACCGCATTCAATATCTTCGACAATATCACACACGATTTTGTATAAAGATATTGCTGTCCTATCCGCTGTTACGTCGAGGAATCCTAAAAACCGTTCTTGAATTTTCCCATCGGTTTTTACATAGCGTACTACCGCAGAAAGCTGACTAATATTTGTAGTGTCGGTTGTTTCATCTAGGACAATTGCAACAAAGCGTGCTTCTGTTATTTCTTGTTTAATTTTTTCCAAAACAACTGCAGCAACAGCAGAAATTAAATCATTTTGAATGCGATTTGATGTTCGGCGAAATACGCTAGACTGTTCTAAATGGCATTTTAAAGGTTCGTCATATTTGGATAAGAACGTAAGTAGATCCACGAAATTTCCCCTATTTGCGGAACTACTAGATTCATTATGACCTCTAAAAGCAAGTTCACGTTCTCCAAGAAAAGAAACAGCATCAATTAACCTTTTTAATATCACACGATTTTTTTCCACCAGTTCATTATGCTGACGATGACTTATTTTCAACTGATTATCTATAACATGCTCGATTCGTGACTTTCCAAATAATTTTTCCTTAATTACCGCCTGCAAGTGAGACCGAGATATTGCATGCCTCTTTATAACTTTATGTACATTATTTAAGTCGGAAACCCCACTTTTATTCCAAACGCCTTTTTCATTTATGAAAAGTAGACACGGCCAACAAAAAAGTTTATTTGAAATTTCACAACCGGTTAACCATTCGTTATGTTCGTACATATCCACATTAAAATATCTAGTGCACGTTTTCACTTTAGTTGTTAAATGTTTTAGCGCGGGTTTTGGTCTACCTTTTTCAATTATTTCTAATTTTTCCCTAAAACTGTATGTGGAAAATCCTTTTTTTAATACACCACACACAACACAATTACACACACTTGGCTGTATCGCCTGAATATTTATCCCGGACATAGAAAACGAAGTTGAAGCCATAGCTATTTTGTTAAGAAGCAATTCAAAAATTGCGTACTTGAGTCAGTAAGGGGCATCCACTAAATCGGCAAGGTCACCAACCTGCAGCATGCTTTGCACGTGCGCACTTCATACAAAAAGCGTACACATTAGGCAGACTTTTGAATTGCTTCCATAAATTCACCACAACGCACATGCGAAACTCGATAGAGATGAGTGTGGGGCTGTGGGTGGGCGGTTTGCATTAATAGAGATTAGTGAATTGTGTGGCAGCGTTATATTGTTTTATAATAAATTTTTATTTTCTAACAAAATTTAAAGGGAAGCAATGCTTCCCTTGCTTCCATGGAGCGCACGCCCCTGGTAGTTATTCAAATCTAAAAAGCAGCATAGTAGAAAGATGTAATCGGACTTTGAAAAATATGAAGTTGAAAAACTTCAGCTTGCAAGGAACATACAAAAAATTATAATGCAGTACAATTTTAAAATTCACAAAACAACGAGCTTGAAACCCGAAGAGGTTAATAGTAAACATTCTGCTGAAATTCGAAAAAGAGTATACAGACATAAAAAACCGCAGATCCAAAACAACAGAAATTTTATGAGGGTGAACACAGGCGAATGAGCAAGCATAGGGTGGAATTTAGCAAAGGATACCCCTAATTGGAGCAACAAAATTTTTAAAATAGTTAAAGTTTGTCTTACAAACCCAACAACGTCAGCAAGTGATCAAAGGTGCATTTTACGAATATAAACTACAAGAAACGTAACATCCTGAAGCACATTACGTGACGAATATCTATAATAAACAAACAACTAATACTAACTAAACAGTACAAGAAAGCGTTACTGCTGCATAGTAATAGCCAGTAGGGATAACTGTATGCTAAACATGTGAATTTCTAATAATCCGCAATCTTCAATAATTGTACAAGCTCGTTTAATAGGTTACTAGGAATATTTTTGTGACCCCACGCCAAGATTTTAGTACTGCCGTGAATAAGGTAACGCTTATCGTCGTGAGACGATAACGCTACCTTATTGTTCAGCTATCAAAATTTAATTTGAGATTCGAAATCTGTGTAAAAAAGTGTCTTAATAATGTCAAAACCTCTGCGCTATATTTGATAATAACCAAATTATACACAAAAAATGAAAACTGAAAATTTTAGTTTTTTCAGTCTGTACTGAAAATTAAGCAAGAAATTCTAGGAATTGAATGTGCATCATAGTAGTACTTGAGATGGTGAACAATCTACCTCTATCTCTTACCGTTTACGAGATCCCCATGCATGCACTCCTTATCTTAGACACCCTATATTAAATAATTGCGACCAGTGCCGGAGTTATGGTGGGGGCGAGTAGTTCTTCCGCCTCAGACGTAATTATTTAAAAAGCGCAATTTCATTGTATGTTTTATAGAGCCAACTGTCGTTTAATAACCGCCGACAATTAAATTTGAATAGAGAAAAGTTCATACCGTTGTATAGTCATATGTCTCCCCCCCCCCCTCTACTATGCACACACGCGTTCATCTACACAGTAAAGTTAACACAATAATATTATGCAGATATTTTTCTGGAATCTATCTGTACATATTTTACATATTCTACATACTTTACATGTATAATATGTAAAAAAAGGTAAATATACTAGTTTTGTTTAACATACATTTTCTACATATTCGACGTATTCTACACACTTTTCTACGTGTAATGTAGAAAATAATTTTCTACGTGTAAAGTTACAACCCTGCTAGAAACTAATTTGGGTAAATGAGTGCATTTCTAATATTTGTTCTTAAATTAAGAGTGCATTGTATTTACTTTGAACAAAACTCGAGGTGGCAAAGAACAAAGACATCTCCATTTCAAACCATTTTCTAGCAGACTTTAAACGACTCTATCTCGATTACCTAGGACCATTCGTCACGGCATGCACCAAGAAAAAACAAGTACCTACTGATAATGAAAAAAAAAAGGTCTGTGACTGATAATGACGGACGACTTCTCTAAATACGTACGGATGTAGGCGGTAAGAAATACGAAGTCAAAGGGAGTGCTCGCTGCACTGCGCGAATTTGTATACACGTACCAATCGTAACCGATCGGGGGGCGTTTTATAGTCTAGAGAATTCAAAGAATATTGCAGAATAACCGGTATAAAATATACATCGTATTCAACACGACATACCAGAGGAAACGGTTAGGAAGAACGCGCGAATCGGACCGTATTGTTCGTTATATCGACGTCAGTATCCGAGGGAATTGACACGCATGCAGCGGGACTTGCGAATTTTAGAAATCGAGCGAAACCTAAATTGGCAAGTAAAGAAAACGACCCGGTGGGCGCCGCGTTTTTTAATATATGTAGTTATGTGTCTCGTTTCGTGGATGGTTACTTACTTGGTTGGTGCCGGGCAACGAAGCTGACGAAACATATGAAGAAAGCGATGGAATGCGCAAACGAATAAAAGAACGTGCCAATGAAAAGGGAGTGAACTACGAAGTAGGCAAAACCGTTTTGATGAAAAGAGTACCGGAACATACCGGCGAGTCCACAATACTGCAAACAAAATATCGAGGCCCATTTTTAACCATAGCACAGGTGCTGCTAAGCGACACTTATCGTTTACCACAATCTATCTAACAGAGAAAGATTGTTTGCTACAACTGCACATGTATCTCATTTAAAATCATACTAAAATCATGAAGAGAACGAAGAGTTATCCGATAATGGGAATGAGGACACGGCGAAAAACGGGGGGAGGAAACGGCCGACGAAAGCGCAAAAAGGCCGATTAAACTCGACGATTACGTAATAATGACAACTGACTGCGTAAGTTCAGTGGGTCGAGAACGATCACGAGTAACTATGCGTACGTGGCGCAGCAATGGTGAGGAGAGAAGCCGGGGATGGGGACGGCCCATTAGCGCATGGGCCAAGTGCAGGAAGCCACGGAACACGCAAAAAGTAGCATGCTGACGTATTGTATTCTTAATACTTTTTTGATATTATTGTAATAGTGTAATAAAGTTTTATTTCGACCATCCGATTATTATTTCATAGTCTAAAGATCGTGCTTGTATAGTTTACTTGGATGTCAAGAATGGCAACAATAAAACTAGCAACCCATGAATGTCTCTCCGCGGCCCCAGCAACCAATGATTATTAATTATACTGAAAAGAAAGTAGATGGTTTCCTTTAGAAATCGTTTTTAGAGAAACCAGAGAGCGATCTTAACGGCTTTCTGCTATACAGTGAGCTTTTCTTTTTTGTATACATACCAGCTATGTATACTTTTATAAAAAAAAACATGTTAATGCATTGTTTTACTGCAATCTATAGGCAACCAACTATACACATTTCAAAGCTTCAATGTTTGTAGAGAATAGTCTGCTGTGTAAACAGTAATCAAATTGTTTGTCAAATTAATAGCAATTAGTTTTGATTTTTTGAATTTAGCATAAAATTTGAATATTGTTGATATTTTGTTTTTAAAATAATAGTTTCATTAACAAATTTTTGATATTCTAATAATTTTGCGTTTTATTCAAACATACTCATGATACTTATTGAAGATAACCTCACACTATGAGGAATAACCTCCTCCTCTCTTTCTATTATTTTGCATACAGTTGGTTGCCTATAGACTTCAGTAAAACAATCCACTGACATGCTTTTTTATAAAAGTATATATAGCTGATATGTATACAAAAAAGAAAAACTCACTGTAAGTTATTCTACATAATTACTCGGCATAAAAACGCTGGCTGGTAGTGTCCTAGGCTCCCTCCTATACCTCTTTTTTACTGCTGACATCCCTAATACAAATAATACAATGATTGCCACTTTTGCTGTTATTGCTGTAAACGAGAATCTGCAAGTGGCTACCGAAAACCTGTAAAACCATCTGAACCTCCTTAAAGATTGGCTTAACACTTGGCGAGTAAAAGTAAACCAGGCAAAATCAGTTCAAGTTACATTTACAACTCGACAACTAGACTGCTCAGAAGTTACAATAAACGGCGCTCAATTACCAGTAAAGAACGAGGAAAATATCTAGGAATAACTTTAGATAAGAAACTAACATGGAAACCTCATATACTGATTAAGAAAAATTAACTACAAGTTGAGACAAATGAACTAGTTCATTGGACGAAAATCCAACTTCACCGCAGACAACTAGCTCCTCTTGTACAAATGTATAATAAAACCAATTTGGACATATGGAGTTCAACTATAGGGTTGTGCTAAATCATCGAACACTAAAATAATTCAAAGACTCCAATCCAAAATACTAAGAATGATATTTGACGCTCCATGGTACGTCAGCAATAAAACACTTCAGGAGGACTTAGGCATACCTTTCGTAGAAGAAGAAATCCACAGACTAGCCACCAAATACCAAAATAGTCTTCCGGGGCACCCAAATGACGCGGTCAGCCGTTTAAATGCCCCTCCAGCAGAACGAAGAAGATTGAAGAGACAATGGCCTACAGACCTAGGACAATAACAGCAAAATTCATTTGTACTTTTGTCAAATTATTTATTAATATTTAATTCTGGAGGGTTGTCGCTGGACAACTTCTCCTCTCAAATTGTATACACTCAATCTGTTTACTTATTGCTCTAACAAAGCAGATTGTATATTTTACCATATCCTAATAAAAAAAAACTATTGTTTATAGACAATACTTAGACCACACTTCAAGAAGTGACGCACGCTCAAGTTTAATTATGCACGCTGACCACGGTCTGAATTTATTTTCTTAGAAAAGTTTTTCTCTAAACAATAGACTGTTTACTTTCTAATATAACCTCTGACAATGTAAACATGCCGAAATACGTATAAGGTTAAAATAAATAAATATTGTTAAAGTAATTAAATATTTTATATACAGATAATCATTAAATATGGACTTTAACGAAGTCAGGCTAGAATTGATAAATAAATAGACTGAGTATGCTTACTTAAATGTGTACCCAAGTCGGTCACCTTACGAGTCTCTTATTTCCCTCACAGCACATTGTTTCCCCTTAAAACAAGCAAAACGCTTTGTATTTTTACTATAGTGTAAGAAATTCATTGCATAATAATAGTTAACTAGACAATATGTGGTTGCAAAATAGGCACTTACTTACTGATTACATAACCATGTTTGACAATTTGACATATCGACTATAGTTTGTGTCTCAGCTAATTTTTGTTACCAACCTGCTCACGAAGGCAATCTTTAGAAACTTTTTGCACAAAAAAAACTAAACGAGACTCATGATATGCTGCTTTTTAGGTACAATTTTTGGGAGTGGGGACTGGATGCATACTCAGTCTATTGTTTTTCAGGTTTGTGACCACAAGTGTCGACAATATTTTCATAATGATTTGTCGTTTCCATAGAAATTGTTGCATCAACATTTCAGGGTGATTTTGTTGAGTGAAATTTGAAATAATTTGTATAGAAATGACAAATCATTCTCTAAAAAATTCTTACCACGTGTATTTGAAAAGACTATTCGACAATATAAATTTAATCATCTTTGCAAAACTGTCAGTAGCTGACCAGCACTTACTTAAATATTTAAATTTGATTGTGAAAATTCTACACGTTGAATTTTCGATTAGTTTTTGTTGTTGATTGGGCAAATGTAGAAAATGGAAGCATCTTATTGGCTCCTGTAATATGGCGTTAAATAATCTATCGAATAATAAGAGGACGAGACCAACACACTGTTAAAAAATTTTTAAACTCGCACTGCTTAGAGTATTATTGGAAGAGAAATTCGAAAATATGGTCAATAATTTACCAAAAAACGTTTATTCACAATATTTTTGGATAACATTGAAAAACGTCACTAGACTGTTCCATCTGCCTGAGGCTGCAACGTTATATGGTAGATTTTCTAAACGCATGTTTATAGAAACTTTTTTTTATTGTTGTCATGTGTAGAACGCGTCCGTCCTGACCATTTAGATTCGCCCTATGTAGAACCGTTGATTTAAGGGTATAGTCAATGGGTAGAACGTAAATTAACATTATATTTTTTAACAGGTATGGGTTGGAGTGGTCCACCTAGTTTTGTATCTAGCAGCAGTGGACCGTCTTCACCAGGCGTTACTGATCCATATTCAAACTCTAAGGAGAGCAGTGAGATGTCTTCAAGTATTGTCAGCAGTGATGGGTAGTTATTAACTCATATAAAAGATAACGAAATATTTCTACAATACCAATGAATAAATATGTGCTTTATTTATTTAGTTTGTATTTGTTGTTTCTTTCAGTGTACCTACTCTTTTAATATCCTACATCCTATGAAATAATTTAAGATAACTGCATGTTTAACATTATGTTCTGTTTGTTTTATTTCTTATTATTACCTACTAGAACATCTGCATGTTTTTTTGAAAGATATTAAAAATCAGTTATAATTTACAAATATTAGCGTCGGGAAAAATGATTTTGAAATGACCACATTTGCAGCAATGTAGAACATTTTTAGAAATTTGCTTTAGGTTCTTGTTCTGTTATGGAATCTCATATACCCCCATATCATCTTATGTTTATGTAAAACTTTTACATAATATGTAATTAAGGCTATCAGTCTTAACTGGAGTTTTTGAATTTTTTCATTATTATTATTCTAGTCTGACATCAAAGGCTAACAGTATATTTTTTTACTGCTTAGAAAATTCTTCCTAACCACAGCAATAGTATTTTTGTAGGTACTGACATGGTCAATTTCTAGTGTTTTTCAAGAAATTTGTTTACGACTTTCATTTTTATTTGCCTAAAAAACACTAACCACCTTAAACTTTTAGGTACTGTTCCCACATTAAGTGGGAAAAATAATAACAAAAGGAATTCCCCGGTATTTCATTTTTATAAGCAGAAATGGGAATGTTTACAGAAAATTGATCCCGCTAGGGGCGCTTATGTTCCAGCACACCTAACACCAAATGTTGAAATAAGGTTAAAAGACAAGAAAATAAACTGCCAGCGGTTTTATTTTATAATTTTTTTTTGTTCGGTTGAGCTAATTATGTAGAACTTTCATCGTGTCCTATGACACAGCAAAAGTATTATATTCATAAAGAACACCTGCTTATATTTAAAAAATTCTTGCTGTTAAACAATTAGTTACTACATCGAAAATGCTAATTAAGTAAGTACGTACATATTTACAAAGACATGTTTACACTTGCAATAACAGTATTGGAAAATTAAATCGACCACACCTTTATTATTATTTTTATTTGTAGGTTAATTACTCAATCTCCTCAATTACCTGCTACAACATTCCTTTAGTACGTTTGTTTATTCACTTAAAACGATTGCTTCACAGGTAATATGTATAATACACCTTTGGATTCCTTGAGCTCTGGCAAGAAATGGTATTGAGGCAAGGTTATATACAGGCAGCAGAAAAACTTAATCACGAAAAAAAATGAAAAAACCGCATGTCTTTGATTGATAGTATGTCATAATTTAGAAATTAATGAAAGGTAGGTGTTTAATGCAAATTGGGTATCAATCCAAGACATGCAGTATTTTTAAATGCCCTCTCGATTTTATATTTTTTCTGCACTCCCTGTTTTATCAAGTTATTTTTAAACAACATATACATCTAATTTAGGTTATCAATCATTAACTAAATAATACATTGCTTATATCCAGTGATACATTGATTTATACTTAATTACTTTATACTATATTACTATAGGTATGTTGGACATTGTTCAACAATTTATTAAAGTTTGTCTAAATTTTTAAAAACAGGAACAGTTATATATTATTGCAGCTGACACCGAGATGTGTAATATTTTTTTATATTTCCTGAATACTTTCAGCAATTTGATTTGTTTAATTTCTGATGGAAGTTTATGAAATAGTTTTAGTAGGTCGTCTTCTGTTGTTTTCTTGCCATAGTTACTACATAGCTATTACTGTAACGTTAGATAATTTAAATTATGTTGCGTGGTATTGTAGTGTTGGTTATCGCGATTCAAATGCACTTCAACGTTCCTCTTGTTTCACTTATTACAGATTTTGTAAGCAAGTTGAGTTTTCTCTATTGGTATAATAGATAACCGATAAGAATCTAAACCCTTTAAAGTCAAAAAGGGCGTGCGACAAGGGTGCATGCTTTCACCAAGACTTTTCAATGCATATGGAGAAAATATAGTGTGTAACAGACCACGCACGCACTATCTATTACGGCTAAACTACCTACATGAATCAGTTAAAAAATTGTAACATAAATCGTACGCGAGGTATTAAATATAAATATTTAATTTTTTTGGGGCTCCGGAAAGGCAGTGTGGGGGGGTAGGCTGTTAAGATTGGCAACATTACTTCTCATATTTTTAAATTTGATGTAAACTCTAAAATAAACTTGACAGTTTAAAAAAAGAATTTGGGTTTATCTTATTGAAACTCTTTATTAACAAGTTACATCCAGATGAATTACAACAAGGATATTTCCAGCAAGATAATGCTACGGCTCACATCGTGCATCAAACAATCGGATTACTTCGTGAATTCTATGACTATAGAATTGTTGACTTCCGTGCTCGTTCTCCAGATCTAACCTTTCTGAATTATTATCTTTTTCCATTTCTGTTAAATACGATCTTTGAAAACAGGTAAAAGAATTTGGGGCACTTATTGTAAATTATTCAGTTTCCAATAATTTTCTTATTTCGCAATAAATTTTCTTGTGTAATTCCATTACTTGTTTGTGTGTTTTCTACGTAACCTGAAAACATTAATAGTATATTATAATACAAGTGTATAAGCAAGCCTTTAAAGCACGCGCGACGGGTTTAAAAGCACGAGGCGAAGCCGAGTGCCTTTTAACGGAGCAGTGCTTTAAAGGCTTGCTTATACACGTGTATTATACGCTATTTTTTATTATACCTGCATCATAATCTAGAAAATAAGAAGAATATAGCTAGGAAGCAGCATTTTGATTTTGATTCATCTTACATAGTAGTCTATGATGTGACGTCATATCATTTACCTGGAGATTGGTTAGCATTCTTTGTTGTTTATGTTGCTATGTGAATTCGAATTTTTTTTTTTCGCGTGTTTGTAATTTGTTGCTTCAAAATTGATGACGTCATTGTTGCTTAGCAACTTTAAAACACCGGGGTGTTTTAATGTTGGGTTTACGCACGCTTTTTGGTTTGTTTTACAAGGATTATGATGCAGGTATAATTAAATAGTATATTAAAAAACAAGTTTCATAAGACATGATTTTAGAGCACGCGTCCAAGTTAGAAAACGAGCCGCTTGCGGCGAGTTTTCTAATGGACAAGTGCGCTTAAATGTCTTATGAAACGTGTATTTTAAATACTGTTTTTTCTATTTTGGTCCCAAAAAGTTAAAAATTACCCTATTTTATATTTTAATTTAAAAATATAATTGATTAGGAAAATTTTTTGTTTTTGTTATGTGGCTGCTGGTAACATTTGAAACAATTTCAATTAATTCAAATTACTGTCACATTAAAATTTAGACAAGCTGTGTTTGAAAGTGATGTAATTTTTAAAATACCTGAGATTTGAAGATAAGATGGAAGAAGAATTATCTTGCACCCCACCCGAGCTACGCAAAGTAGCGGAAAATACGCTAAATAATCTTGCTTTTTAGAACTTACAATTTGAAGGTTATGTTTATAACGCGTGAAGGTTTTGTTGTCACATGGTTGTCACCAACCCAACAAAATAAAATTTCGAATTCTTTAAAGAGTTGCTTTATGAAATCCAAATGAGTTTCATAAAGTAGTCAGTAAAGAACCAAAATAGAAAAAAGTTATTACATTTATAGTTATAAAATAAAATTATAATTACTTACTTTCATTTACAAAGCAGTCCACAACACAACTGTCAAGTTTTATTTTGAAGTATATCAATGACATTGCCATTGACTTCATATTATTAAACAAGAGAAACAGTGCTACCAATATTCATAATCTAATCACGGCCTGCCCCAATTCCCTTTTTTCTGAATTGCACGGTACTAACATAACATTCTGAGAATATTACCAGCATTACATTCTTTTCCCGTCTTTTTTTACAAGACCAAAGGTACAATTTCGTGGGAGACACTACTCTTCTTCCACATCCGACAGCTCTGGGTGGCTCTACGCTCTACAGGACCCGCTGGGTCTTTCCTTATAGGTGATATCGCTGGCGCCGGTGTCTTGGCAGCATCATCTGGCTGTAAGGGTAAGGACTCTTGCACGGTGTGGGCAGGCTCCTGCAAGCGATTTGGTTTGAGGAACCATAAATTACTGGGTGGTCTGTTACCAGCTGGAGTTTGGATTATATAAGACCCCGGCTCGTTCGCTTTAGCTACCACACGCGCTGGCAACTTTATTATTGACATACTGTACAGGACTTCACTCAGGGAGCAGTGGAGGCAGCTCCCTGGTGCTCTTTTCGGTTTGTTTTTTGGTCTGCTCGCGCAGTTCCTGCAGTTTCGCTGGGATGCCAGAAAGGGTAACTGGCTTCAACAGCTTGTCAGTGGCTAGCAGCAGATTCTTTGTGCACCTACCTATGAAACGCTGGATAGGAGAACCTAGATTGTCTCGTGGCGTATTCCTGGTGATCAGGAGAATCAACTATAGGTCAGTTCCATCTGCTTCGCACCTGAAAAGTTGTCTTTTTATCTTTCTGCACAAAGCGCTCGGTCAGGCCATTAGACCGGCTAAGCTTGCTGAACTTTGACGCATTGAGTTCGAGTCCGTTG
The DNA here is from genome assembly GCA_958336395.1 of Ctenicera cuprea. Taxonomy (NCBI): domain Eukaryota; kingdom Metazoa; phylum Arthropoda; class Insecta; order Coleoptera; family Elateridae; genus Ctenicera; species Ctenicera cuprea. Next base: position 45,499,164 of record OY284486.1, on the reverse strand, counting down.
TCTGAGTAAAGTATCGCGTATGCCACTTACAACAAGTCACGTCTTGAAAACTTTTATGACACTATCTGAAGTCTAACAAAATGTTAGAATTCAGAGTAGCTGTCTGCAATTAAGATGCATTGCTGGCCGTTGAGATCAAATTGGTCAGCTCTAACGAGTGCTCACGGGCGCTGTTCAATCTGGTGTAGTATGAGTGGCTTCTGCGGTGGTCACGTTTGGATTTTCGATAGATGCAGCTGGCCATAACATAGTATTTTCAGGTCTTCGTTAGCTTGGGGCCAGACCACGTAGTAAGTGGCGAACCGCAATGAAGTATTGTGTATTGTGACCTACACGAATGTACTGCAGTGTGAGCTTTCTTAAGCCTAGGGGAATAAGTAAACGGCGACCTTTCATACCATCATCCCCTGTAGGTCTAGTACTTGTACAGACACTACGGTCTTGAGGGCTGTTCGCAGGACAGGATGGTAGCACGTAGCAGCGATAATTCCCGAGCTATCCTCTTTTAACCAGCATTCTCTACTGAAGTTATCTGCGATGTACAACTCCTTTTCTTCCACGTACATTATTGTAGGATTGTACGGAAGAATGTAGAAAGATTTTCTGGCTATGCACTCTAAGGGACGACGATCTATGTTGCGGTTCACTTTTTGAGAAGGCTTTTCCCCAATGGGTCTGCATGGTTCCCTCGTACCTAGTTGAAGACCTGGGTAACTGCAGTAAAGGTGACGGTCTCCAGGGCTCTTAAATAGTTTTACTTACCGAAACTACTGAAGTTATCTGCGATGTACAACTGCTTTGCTTCCACGTACATTATTATAGGATTGTACGGAAGAATGTCTAGGAAGATTTTCTGGCTATGCACTCTAGGAAGCGACGATCTGTTTTGACGCTTTTTCTATGTTACAATTCACTTTTTGAGGAAGGCTTTTCCCCAGTAGGTCTGCAAGGTTCCTTCGGACCTACTTGAAGACCTGGGTAACTGCAGTGAAGGTGACGTTTTCCAGGGCTCTTAAATAGTTTTACTTACCGAAACCATTTGTGGTCAAGTAATGTTAATATGAATACAACCATAGCATTAAACCATATATAATAAATAAAGCAACAGGTTAATTATACACGCTATTTACAAAATAATTATTACACTACGGCGCAAGGTAATACAAGCAAAGCTAAATATAGACAAAAGCAAATACGATACTAAGCAGTAGCAAATGGTAGCAAGTAAAATGCGGAAGAAAATTTCAAACAGTAGCAAACGGTAGCAATTAAGATACAGTAGCCAACGGTAGCATACGGTAGCAATTAAGATACAGTAGGTAACGGTATCAAACGGTAGCAACTAACTAAGTAACAATGAGACGTTCAGGTGCAAACGATACTGAATCTAATTTCAAAGTGTAAGACAGTTACAGCGGACAAACGGGCTTATGACGGATATAAGAAAGGAAAAGTAAAACGAAGAAAGCAGCACTGCCTCGTGTGGGTCACTGAGACAGACTTCAGATAAAACTTCAGAAGTTGCTTGCGTTCCGCGGCGTAACTTTAAGCTGCCAAAGTTCAAGACCCTCCAATCTAAGATGGTAAACCACCCAGCCCCATGAATGCTCGTGTAATTTCTTCTAACGTATTAACGAGTAATGTGTCTGCTTCAGGTTTCTGTCGGGATCAGAGGGATATCTGGATTTTACCTTTGCTTCTGACCACCACCATCGGTGATATTGCCGGTGTAGGCTCCTTGATCGTCTCATTGACCCAGACTATAGTGTCGAGTTCCTTTTTCATAGAATCCCTTATTGAGTAAGGGATTCTTTGTGCCGGCCTTATCGATCGGCAGGGATGGGTTGTCCACCAGGTCTATATCGTACTGAAACTCCCGAAGACATTAGTAGATGCCGTCCAATTCAGAGATATCGACCAGGTTCGCCCTCTTGATGAAGCCCAGACTCGTACATGACTCCTTCCCTAGCACCGAAGAAACATTGTGGTTCCCTATCAAGAACCTGACAAAATTTTCCATTCTTGGTCGTTACACCTGTGGCACACTCGCCCAGAACGTTGAACTGGTGGTTGATACATGACTTCAGCTTGCTATCATGAGACGGCTTGAGTTTTAATTTGGCCTTATTAGCAATATGCTTTGTAATAATATTCCTTTGGGGTCCAGTGCCTAGCTTACGTTTTACCTGGGGGGGGGGGGGGGGGTAACGGTGAGCACTGCCCTCCAGTCTGATTGGTCTTTGCAGGTTGTGTTCCACTGACAAGACGACTAAAAAGCGCTGCTCTTCTTTTTGATCCAGCATGTGAATCTTCTTGACTATTGTAGATGAAGATTTACACGTTGATTTAAAGTGAGTACGCACAGTACACCAAATTAAATAAAAAGTAGAATAAATTGCAGTATAAAAACAGAAAAAAAATGTAATTATGTTAACTGATAACTACAGAGTGAGCATAAAAGGTCAAGAACCACGTGACCACTTAATATAGGCAACCCATTGTACAGAAGTGGCTACCCTGCTTCAGGAAACTAAATCTGACGGTTGTAGCAATTACCATTGGCGTAGCACGTACAAAGTAGGGCACAGAAAACATATTTTCCTAAAAAAAAATGAATTTGGCACGTCACAAATTTAAAGAAACTGTAAAAACATTTAATAAAGCAAAAGTAAATGATGCGATTTATTTAAGAATATTATTGTAGAAAAACATATTTGATTTATAAATGGTTATGTACGGTGCAGAAACACTCACTCTAACAAAACAATCAGCAATTAAACTGAGAGTTGCTCAAAGAGCAATGGAGAGGGCGATGCTTGGAATAACGAAAAGAGATAGGATACCTAATACTATAATAAGACAGAGAACGAAAGTAATCGATATTATCCAACTTATCACGCAAGCTAAATGGAGATGGGAAGGCCACATAGCTCGAATGACCGATAATAGGTGGACCAAAAGACTTATAGAATGGAGACCTAGGGAAAACAAACGAAGCAGAGGCAGACCACCAACTAGATGGAGCGATGATGTACGAAGAATAGCAGGCAACTGGATAAACAAAGCACAAGACAGAAAAAAGTGGAAGGATCTAGAGGAGGCCTATATCCTACAGTGGATGCAAGTGGCTGAGGGATGATGATGATGATGAAATTACAATAGCTGCTCAAAATTAGTGCACGAACGCCAATGAAACACAATGACATTGCAAAAGGAAATTAGCACGGCAGGCACCATTGGAAAATAAAATTCACTACATTTAAATTAGTCAATGGTCACGTGGTTCTTAACCTTTTATGCTCGCTCTCGACTTCATTGTGCCTAGCTATAAAAATTAACATACGCGCACTTGGGTCGCCATAACAATGTTGCAAGCAATTGTTTCACAGGACTCGCAAGCTCGCGTGTCTTTTTTCTATTGTACGCTACCGTTAAATAGTCGTTTTGTTAAAAAGTTTACGTGATATTTCCAATCAAGATGGCGAACGAGAATCGGCGAGGTATGTACGGTGCGATCGAAAATGATTTGATCTTGTCCGCTTACTACTTAATGTGATCTTGACTAATTCTACTGGCGTGCAATGGTAATTTAAATAGCGCGGGAAATTTAAAAATGGGTGGCGTGTTCTGTATATGATTGTTGGTGCACCATCTTTTTTAGCGAAATAATTACTGTTAGGGACTTTTAAAGACTTTTCTTGTTGTAAATTACGATTTATGTTAGTAAATTTTTATATTCCAAAAGTTAACCTATAGGTTAAAAAAAACAAGACAATTTAATAACATAATTTAATAACCCAATTTAATTAATAAAAAAACACATTTTTCTTGATTGTTGCTTACAATAATTGCTCAATTTAATAACAGTTTAAATTAATAAAAAACACATTTTTCAATAACACAATCTAAATGAATACAAAAACCAAATTCTTTGTAAGATAGTTGTTACAATAACTGCTCGAAATGCCCTCCATCATTGTCTAAACAAACATTGACCCTGCGCTTCATATTTTCAAAAACGGCTACTAACTGTCTCGGTGTGATTTCATTCACGGCATTTACTATGGCCTCTTGTAACTCCTCCTCGATTTGTTGGGACTTGCATCCATTCGTTGCTGAATATCATGTACAGTGTCTTCGGTAAGTACAGATGACCTGCCCGTAGACTTTCTTTTGCAGACGCTGCCTGTCTCGTGGTACCGTTGAATAATACGACGAACGTGTTGACTAAAAATTTCATAGTGAACTGCTTCGTTGGGAAAATGCTCTTGGAACTGATTGAAACAGGAGGGATAAGAGTACTGCCAAACACCATTTTGGTCACGTTCTCCGGATCTAAAGTACGCTTCCAAAATAAATTTTTCATGCTCTATTGTAAACACCATATTAACCTAAAATTACACACCTGTTATCATCCTCATTTAAAATAAACTTTGTAATTTTATTGTCTTACCTAATAAAGGAAACTAATACAAACTTTGAGTTTTGAAAAAAAACTGTTATAACGTGGGGATTACAAAAACAAGAACAATAACACAATAGAAAACAATAACTGTTATTATTACGACATTTGACAGGTTGAATGCGCGTACGCTAATGGATTCTAGGGATGTAAGTATTGATAAACAACAGGTTCGCGGACACATCGAAACGCATTTTTGATAATAATGGGACCAGATCGTGGCCACGTGACCTTCAATCATTTTCGATCACTCCGTACTTTAAAATGCATATCGGTTTATTTTGATATCGGTCTTTATTATTTAGTTATTCAGTATACAGTGTCACTTTCATTATGATCATATTTCTGTTAAATCAAAAAATTTAAGTAAAGTTGCAATAACTTATAACTCAATGTAACATTCTAAAGGTGGTATCACATCGCAGCTTGGACTCTTATTAAGCAGTACCAAACTTATTCACTTTCTTTTTTTGTCCTTTTTTCAAAATATTTAACTTTTGCAGGGACGCCTATCATATCTCGCGCGTGAACTATATAAAGCATTGCGGGCCGGGGACACTATTAAAACTACTACATTGAGGTCAAGGGAGTTCTTGGTGAACTAACTATATTAACACATTTACGGTTGTACTTACGAGAAAGTGGAGAAGCAGTCGCAGTTATGTGCGGGATATTGAAAAACGGTATACTGACTGGTTGAAAGAAAGAATTATCATATCTAAAGGTGTTGGACGTTAAAATAACATTCCTGGATAGTCGCTTAAGGTTAAAACGTAAGAAAGTGCAATATTTGGTGAAACCATTTACAGCTGATGATCTACAATTGGCTACGGGCATAAGTCTACAAGGAAAAAATTACACGGCCAAACTGCTACGACAGACTACATTATCACCTCGACGTGATCGAAAATTCGCAAGTCTTACATTTTATTTGAAAAGGATGATAATTTCTAGGAGCACAAACCAGAAGAAGCATTGGCCCTATTTGTAGACCTGAAACTCACAAAACATTGGTATACTACTCTTCGTCAGAATGCAAAAGAAACAAGTAATTGGAATGTATCCCCTTATCATAAAGTGAAGGCAGCAAAGAAAAAATGCCACTCCTCAAAAGATTCATTGATAATATGGCCGAAGTTGAATCACAATCCTAAGAATACGCCATAATGGTCGCCAACCTCAATAGAGACGGCACCTAGAAGGAGGAGGCTGGATCACACAATTACACGTTCATGAAATCAATACAAACAAATGATAATAATATCATGATTTCATTATTACAAGTGCTGTATAAATGGGGTTGTGATGGCTCTGAAAGTCATAGTCGTTACATAAATAAAAAATTGAAGTTGATGATGAGAGTGAAACTTATAATGACTCTAATATTAACTACATAATTGGTCCTACTCCTGCTGTCGGCATCTGAAAGTAAAACAATTATCTGGAAAAAAGTCATTAACTAGATTTTGTAGGCCTATAAGATTGCAATCTCCAAAAATTACAAGACAAGAATTTTCTCACAACGAGGACCAAATATCTTCTCTTCATCCAACTAAAGTTAGAGTCCAAGATATTTTTATTCGTCATGTTTTCATGAAAACAATGGTTGACGGCAAAATATGTAACTTAATAACGCAAAATAATAAAACTCAAATGTGTTACATATGCCCTGCAGGGCCCAAAGATGTGAACGATTTGTCCAAAATAAAATATCGTTCGAATGATGTCAGTTCATACTCACTTGGTCTGTCCACCCTGCATGCATACATACGATTCTTCCAATGTCTGCTACATATTTCCTACAGATTGGAAATTTTGCAAGGAAAGTCCAAAAACAATTTCATTAAGGACAACTATTATACATGAATTTCGTCGCAGAATGGAGTTACTGGTGGACATACCAAAACAGGGATTCGGGATAACAAACGACAGAAATACCACTCGCAGGTTTTTCCGAAACTCAGGAGAGAGCTCTGTAATAACTGCGATAGACGTAAACCGTATAAAACGCTTTTCAGTCATTCTTCAAGCAATGTCTTGTGGGTATGATGCCAATGAAGATGAATTCGAAAACTACCCTACCGAAACAGCTGAACTTTACGTCAGTTTGTACGGTTGGTATTATACAGAGCGAATTTTGGCTGATGAACGCTCCAAAGAAAAGATTCTCCTTCATCTGCTGCCGAAATCCTCGGATACGTTAACCTTACTTTTTGAAGGGGCATTTTTTGTGATAGTTGTCATTTTTTTTTACCTTCGCCCTTTTCAGCAATGTCGTTGTAGCCATTTTTTTAATTACAACCTTCCCTTTTTTTGACGAATTCTGATTCTCCTTTTGATTCTGCATACGGCAATATGCACTTCTGCGGTATTGATTTAATAGTTTAAGACAGACATGGGCAACCTACGGCCCGCGGGCCGTATGCGGCCCGCGCACAACTTTTTTCCGGCCCGCCGGACATGTTTCATTTAACCACCAATCCGCCCCGCGAGACCGATTATTATTTTAAACTGATACAAATAAACGACAGTAACGAATTATTTCTTTTGTTTGAGAAAAAAATGCGGACTACGCCGGCTTTATGCGAAAGTGAAATATTATGTATACTTTTTACTTTTTGGATTTTCGCATTTTAAAAAATTTCTGTTTTTGTTGAATATATTTCTGTATACTTTTTTGTATTTATATATTTTAAAAATATTTTTCCAAAAGAATGTAGTATTTTATCTTATTTACGCGATACATAAATGGATCTTCAGTTGGCCCCAGCTACTCAAAACGTGGCCCATGCCTGGTTTAAGAGATCCTGACGTTTGAAAAACTGAAAGTAAGAAATCGAATCAGCTGAGGAATTTTTACGAATTTATTGTAACCAAATGAATACTTAAATGGTGAAATAAATACGTCCGTGAAGTTAGCATTAGATTTAGATTCAGATTTAAATTTATTTTTCTCTCCGAGCTGGATTTTACAGTTGACCAAATAAATACTTTGTATAGCTAAAATACAATCTGAATCTACGGTCAATTTCCAATACACTTAGAAAATCACACGTTTCTATTCTTTCTCTTTGCAATATGGCACCTAAAAAAACTCCTTTTGTAAAATAAACAAACACACCAATCATTTAATTACAACGCAGAGGCGAAAGTAGTCTAGAGATAAAACTTTGGTTTTGAATATGCATGCAGTAATTGATACAAAATCTAATATTTTAAAACAAAAGATCATAAAGTGGCCATACCCCAGGAGGTACCCCCCTTCACTTATTAACTCATATTTTAAATTATAATGAACCGCCGATTGGAAGTGATCCAGAAGCTAAAGTTTGATTTCTAACGTTTCTTCAGTATTTGACAAAAGAATCATAATTTCCTTAAAAATAATCGTGCATTTCCCATATTTTGGGAAAATGTTCTCTAGGTACCCCCATAACTACCACATACTTTAAAGTTCTTTGACCCGCCGATTGGGAGTGATCCAGAAGCTAAAGTTTGATTTCGAACGTTTCTTCAGTATTTGAAAAAGAAATCATAATTTCCTTAAAAATAATCGTGCATTTCCCATATTTTGGGAAAATGTTCTCTAGGTACCCCCATAACTACCACATACTTTAAAGTTCTTTGACCCGCCGATTGGGAGTGATCCAGAAGCTAAAGTTTGATTTCGAACGTTTCTTCAGTATTTGAAAAAGAAATCATAATTTCCTTAAAAATAATCGTGCATTTCCCATATTTTGGGAAAATGTTCTCTAGGTACCCCCATAACTACCACATACTTTAAAGTTCTTTGACCCGCCGATTGGGAGTGATCCAGAAGCTAAAGTTTGATTTCGAACGTTTCTTCAGTATTTGAAAAAGAAATCATAATTTCCTTAAAAACAATCGTGCATTTCCCATATTTTGGGAAAATGTTCTCTAGGTACCCCCATAACTACCACATACTTTAAAGTTCTTTGACCCGCCGATTGGGAGTGATCCAGAAGCTAAAGTTTGATTTCGAACGTATCTTCAGTATTTGAAAAAAAATCATAATTTCCTTAAAAATAATCGTGCACTTCCCATATTTTGGGAAAATGTTCTCTAGGTACTCCCATAACTACCACATACTTTAAAGTTCTTTGACCCGCCGATTGGGAGTGATCCAGAGGCTAAAGTTTGATTTCGAACGTATCTTCAGTATTTGAAAAAAAAATCATAATTTCCTTAAAAATAATCGTGCATTTCCCATATTTTGGGAAAATGTTCTCTAGGTACCCCCATAACTACCACATACTTTAAAGTTCTTTGACCCGCCGATTGGGAGTGATCCAGAAGCTAAAGTTTGATTTCGAACGTATCTTCAGTATTTGAAAAAAAATCATAATTTCCTTAAAAATAATCGTGCATTTCCCATATTTTGGGAAAATGTTCTCTAGGTACTCCCATAACTACCACATACTTTAAAGTTCTTTGACCCGCCGATTGGGAGTGATCCAGAAGCTAAAGTTTGATTTCGAACGTATCTTCAGTATTTGAAAAAAAATCATAATTTCCTTAAAAATAATCGTGCATTTCCCATATTTTGGGAAAATGTTCTCTAGGTACCCCCATAACTACCACATACTTTAAAGTTCTTTGACCCGCCGATTGGGAGTGATCCAGAAGCTAAAGTTTGATTTCGAACGTATCTTCAGTATTTGAAAAAAAATCATAATTTCCTTAAAAATAATCGTGCACTTCCCATATTTTGGGAAAATGTTCTCTAGGTACTCCCATAACTACCACATACTTTAAAGTTCTTTGACCCGCCGATTGGGAGTGATCCAGAGGCTAAAGTTTGATTTCGAACGTATCTTCAGTATTTGAAAAAAAAATCATAATTTCCTTAAAAATAATCGTGCATTTCCCATATTTTGGGAAAATGTTCTCTAGGTACCCCCATAACTACCACATACTTTAAAGTTCTTTGACCCGCCGATTGGGAGTGATCCAGAAGCTAAAGTTTGATTTCGAACGTATCTTCAGTATTTGAAAAAAAATCATAATTTCCTTAAAAATAATCGTGCATTTCCCATATTTTGGGAAAATGTTCTCTAGGTACTCCCATAACTACCACATACTTTAAAGTTCTTTGACCCGCCGATTGGGAGTGATCCAGAGGCTAAAGTTTGATTTCGAACGTATCTTCAGTATTTGAAAAAAAATCATAATTTCCTTAAAAATAATCGTGCATTTCCCATATTTTGGGAAAATGTTCTCTAGGTACTTCCATAACTACCACATACTTTAAAGTTCTTTGACCCGCCGATTGGGAGTGATCCAGAGGCTAAAGTTTGATTTCGAACGTATCTTCAGTATTTGAAAAAAAATCATAATTTCCTTAAAAATAATCGTACATTTCCCATATTTTGGGAAAATGTTCTCTAGGTACTCCCATAACTACCACATACTTTAAAGTTCTTTGACCCGCCGATTGGGAGTGATCCAGAAGCTAAAGTTTGATTTCTAACGTTTCTTCAGTATTTGACAAAAAAATCATAATTTCCTTAAAAATAATCGTGCATTTCCCATATTTTGGGAAAATGTTCTCTAGGTACCCCCATAACTACCACATACTTTAAAGTTTTTTGACCCGCCGATTGGGAGTGATCCAGAAGCTAAAGTTTGATTTCGAACGTTTCTTCAGTATTTGAAAAAGAAATCATAATTTCCTTAAAAATAATCGTGCATTTCCCATATTTTGGGAAAATGTTCTCTAGGTACCCCCATAACTACCACATACTTTAAAGTTCTTTGACCCGCCGATTGGGAGTGATCCAGAAGCTAAAGTTTGATTTCGAACGTTTCTTCAGTATTTGAAAAAGAAATCATAATTTCCTTAAAAATAATCGTGCATTTCCCATATTTTGGGGAAATGTTCTCTAGGTACCCCCATAACTACCACATACTTTAAAGTTCTTTGACCCGCCGATTGGGAGTGATCCAGAGGCTAAAGTTTGATTTCGAACGTATCTTCAGTATTTGAAAAAAAATCATAATTTCCTTAAAAATAATCGTACATTTCCCATATTTTGGGAAAATGTTCTCTAGGTACTCCCATAACTACCACATACTTTAAAGTTCTTTGACCCGCCGATTGGGAGTGATCCAGAAGCTAAAGTTTGATTTCTAACGTTTCTTCAGTATTTGACAAAAAAATCATAATTTCCTTAAAAATAATCGTGCATTTCCCATATTTTGGGAAAATGTTCTCTAGGTACCCCCATAACTACCACATACTTTAAAGTTCTTTGACCCGCCGATTGGGAGTGATCCAGAAGCTAAAGTTTGATTTCGAACGTTTCTTCAGTATTTGAAAAAGAAATCATAATTTCCTTAAAAATAATCGTGCATTTCCCATATTTTGGGAAAATGTTCTCTAGGTACCCCCATAACTACCACATACTTTAAAGTTCTTTGACCCGCCGATTGGGAGTGATCCAGAAGCTAAAGTTTGATTTCGAACGTATCTTCAGTATTTGAAAAAAAATCATAATTTCCTTAAAAATAATCGTGCATTTCCCATATTTTGGGAAAATGTTCTCTAGGTACTCCCATAACTACCACATACTTTAAAGTTCTTTGACCCGCCGATTGGGAGTGATCCAGAGGCTAAAGTTTGATTTCGAACGTATCTTCAGTATTTGAAAAAAAAATCATAATTTCCTTAAAAATAATCGTGCATTTCCCATATTTTGGGAAAATGTTCTCTAGGTACCCCCTTAACTACCACATACTTTAAAGTTCTTTGACCCGCCGATTGGGAGTGATCCAGAAGCTAAAGTTTGATTTCGAACGTTTCTTCAGTATTTGAAAAAGAAATCATAATTTCCTTAAAAATAATCGTGCATTTCCCATATTTATGGGAAAATGTTCTCTAGGTACCCCCTTAACTACCACATACTTTAAAGTTCTTTGACCCGCCGATTGGGAGTGATCCAGAAGCTAAAGTTTGATTTCGAACGTTTCTTCAGTATTTGAAAAAGAAATCATAATTTCCTTAAAAATAATCGTGCATTTCCCATATTTTGGGAAAATGTTCTCTAGGTACCCCCATAACTACCACATACTTTAAAGTTCTTTGACCCGCCGATTGGGAGTGATCCAGAGGCTAAAGTTTGATTTCTAACGTTTCTTCAGTATTTGACAAAAGAATCATAATTTCCTTAAAAATAATCGTGCATTTCCCATATTTTGGGAAAATGTTCTCTAGGTACCCCCATAACTACCACATACTTTAAAGTTCTTTGACCCGCCGATTGGGAGTGATCCAGAAGCTAAAGTTTGATTTCGAACGTTTCTTCAGTATTTGAAAAAGAAATCATAATTTCCTTAAAAATAATGGTGCATTACCCATATTTTGGGAAAATGTTCTCTAGGTACCCCCATAACTACCACATACTTTAAAGTTTTGTGACCCGCCGATTGGGAGTGATCCATAGGCTAAAGTTTGATTTCGAACGTTTTTTCAGTATTTGAAAAAGAAATCATAATTTCCTTAAAAATAATCGTGCATTTCCCATATTTTGGGAAAATGTTCTCTAGGTACCCCCATAACTACCACATACTTTAAAGTTCTTTGACCCGCCGATTGGGAGTGATCCAGAAGCTAAAGTTTGATTTCGAACGTTTCTTCAGTATTTGAAAAAGAAATCATAATTTCCTTAAAAATAATCGTGCATTTCCCATATTTTGGGAAAATGTTCTCTAGGTACCCCCATAACTACCACATACTTTAAAGTTCTTTGACCCGCCGATTGGGAGTGATCCAGAAGCTAAAGTTTGATTTCGAACGTTTCTTCAGTATTTGAAAAAGAAATCATAATTTCCTTAAAAATAATCGTGCATTTCCCATATTTTGGGAAAATGTTCTCTAGGTACCCCCATAACTACCACATACTTTAAAGTTCTTTGACCCGCCGATTGGGAGTGATCCAGAAGCTAAAGTTTGATTTCGAACGTATCTTCAGTATTTGAAAAAAAATCATAATTTCCTTAAAAATAATCGTGCATTTCCCATATTTTGGGAAAATGTTCTCTAGGTACTCCCATAACTACCACATACTTTAAAGTTCTTTGACCCGCCGATTGGGAGTGATCCAGAGGCTAAAGTTTGATTTCGAACGTTTCTTCAGTAGATAATTATGATTTTTTTGTCAAATACTGAGGAAACGTTAGAAATCAAACTTTAGCTTCTGGATCACTTCCAATCGGCGGTTCATTATAATTTAAAATATGAGTTAATAAGTGAAGGGGGGTACCTCCTGGGGTATGGCCACTTTATGATCTTTTGTTTTAAAATATTAGATTTTGTATCAATTACTGCATGCATATTCAAAACCAAAGTTTTATCTCTAGACTACTTTCGCCTCTGCGTTGTAATTAAATGATTGGTGTGTTTGTTTATTTTACAAAAGGAGTTTTTTTAGGTGCCATATTGCAAAGAGAAAGAATAGAAACGTGTAATTTTCTAAGTGTATTGGAAATTGACCGAAGATTCAGATTGTATTTTAGCTATACAAAGCATTTATTTGGTCAACTGTAAAATCCAGCTCGGAGAGAAAAATAAATTTAAATCTGAATCTAAATCTAATGCTAACTTCACGGACGTAAATAAATTGCGGTTGCTAGTTGACAGTTTTTTGAAAATGGTTTATTTGGTATTGTTAAGCGTTATTTATTGTGACCAATCTAGTAGAAAAATGGTTCGTTGCGTAACGGAAAAACAAAGAATTGAAATTTTAATTACGCGGTGATGTGGAGACGGACAGCGTACACAACAAGAAGTCTACCCATATCCAATATCCAGAAAAGTTGAATGTTTGGGCTGGCATTCTGACGTCTAACAATTGTTTTTTACGTAAATGAATAAAAAAAACTGTTTAATTGTTGATTAATTAAACGAATTTTTTGACGTCGATAAATAAAGTTTTTAAACCAAAAATTGAGTTTTTGACATCATAAATCATTTGTTGCCGCCTGATAATTGCTCTGCTTTAACCACAGTTGATTATTTTCAGACGTCTATAAATTATTTTATGGCGTTAAATATGCATTTATTGACATCAAAAACTCATTTATTGCTTTTTTCGTTCTTTTATTATTTTATTTCAATTTGCCTGAAAGATTATTTAACCCAAAAAATGGTTTGAACGTTATAAAATAGATTTTGGACGTTAATAAATAAACTTGTAATGACGAAAATTTGATAAAAGAATTTAATAGATAAATATATTTCATACAAAAGTCGATGCTTTTTAGGTATCAAACGCATTTGTTTTGACGTTAAAAAATAAATTTCCGATGTCCAAAATTAACTTATGACATCGAAAATTCAATAATAAAAATGGAGTCCCATACATTGCAGTGCATATGAACAACGCGCACATTGACGTAAAAAATTGATTCATAATTCATATAAAATATTTTTTTTGATTTTGCGATATATCTCATTTATCGAAACAATAGCAAATGTTTATGCTTACTACTGCTTGTGATTTTCTGGAGGCCCTCGGCAGAATTTTGCTGGCGCTCGAACGACTTCAAAAAGTATACTGGCTACGCCAGTGGTCTAATTTTAATTTTTTGACGTCAAAATTTTTTAGTACGTCTGAAAATTGTTTTACGTAAGAATACTAAGAATCTTTTCTTCTTCTTCTTCTTCATTAGCTTCAAATCCATTTTTGGATGTATGCCTCTTCTAGATCTGCTTTCCATGTTTGCCTATTGTTTGCTCTTCCCACACAGTTCAGGCCTGCTGTTGTTTTAATGTCATCCACCCATCTCATTTGGGGCGTCCTCTTGGTCTGCGATAGTTGTATGGTCTTCATGACAAGATTTGTTTATGCCATTTGCCTTTGTTTTCTCTGGCGATGTGGCCGGCAAATGCTCACTTCAGTTTCGCGGCATATTCGACAACATCTATTACTTTCGTTCATTCTCGGATGTAGGTGTTGGTTTTTCTGTCCCCAGATATACGTAGCTTTCAACATTTTCTATTGTATTCTTCTCAATTTGTATGATTGTATTGTCTTTGGTCATGATTTTCGTTTTACTTAGGTTCATCTTTAGACCCACTTTCTTAGATTCTGCGTTCAGTGTATCTAACATTTGTTGGCGTTCTTGTTTGTTCTTTGCTATTAGCACGACCGACGTCGGTCGTCCGCATACCGTAAATGATTAATATTTTTGCCGTTTATATTAATCCCCATGTTTGACCAGTCTACTTTTTTAAATATGTCTTCTAATGCGAGAGTGAATAGTTTCGGTGATAAACTGTCTCCTTGTCTTACACCTCTCTTCAGTTGGACTGGATTCGTTGTCTCGTTCAGATGGTATGTTGCAGTTGATTTATTGCTAATTTCTTGTAACAGTTGTATATATCAGCTGTCTATTCTGCAGTTTTTTAACGCCTGGTCTATTGCCCATGTTTCTATGCTGTCAAACGCTTTTTCGTAATCGACTAATGCCAGCAGGATTGGTATGTTATTATTTTAAATTGATTGTGTGGTAGGCACTTGATGAAACATTATTAATAAATATTCAAGTATTTGAAATTAGTAGTATATTAATAAAATAAAACACTTGGTAAATTGTTTCACAATTTGTTGGTAACTAAAAATATGTTAACTAAAAATAAAACAAGTGTATGCACCAACCAGCACACATACAGAAGAGGAAATAGATATGTTTTATAGCGAGTTAAGACAAGTTTTAGAAAAAAAACCTTGCAAACTCCAAATCCTAATAGGAGACTTTAATGCGAAGTTAGGAGAACGACAAGAACCCGATGATATGATATATATATATATATATATATATATATATATATATATATATATATATATATATATATATATATATATATATATCCGTATCGTCGTAGTGTGACAGCCGGGTCCAACCCTGTGATTCTTAGCGCCCTCTCTCCTTTCAGTTGCCCGACTGCTGTCGTGGCCGGGGCTTCCGGGAGTGCTGGGGACTGAGGGCCGTAAATTTCGTTGCAGATTCATGAAGGTTTTCAGGCCTTACCACTCCACGCTGGCCTATTGCGGGTTGGAGTGGAATACGAAGAATACTATTTACTTAATAATAAATTAAACTCATTTTTTTATCATTGAATAATTTATTACGTCAAAAATTCGTTTTTTACCATAATGCATTCCATAGACAACGATTTTGTTTCTTCGTTCTCAATATTGATTATAACCAGCGATGCTGGTTTTTTTACGTCAAAATCAAATTTATCGGCGTTAAATTTTTTTTTAATTTTAAACCAAAAAAAAGTATCGAGTCATACCAATAAATAATATGTGACTGGTTTTCGACGTCGAAAAATTAATTGCGGACGTCTAAAAAGTAATATTTTGATATCAAAATTCAAGATTTTGGCGTCAGAAATTGTTTTTTTAAGACTGGAACTGTTTTTTAATACACGAATTGAAACTTTTACATTTACAGTGTTGCCACATAACGTACACTTACCTGTTTATTATTTTAAGACTGCTCTGTAATAGAAATATCTCGTACACTAATCAGAATAATATTTTTAATAACCCTCCTTGAAGTAATACTTTTCTGAATTATGAAATTTTTCAACAACAATCTTCAAAATGCAAATAAGATTCCAAGTAGTCCTAAAGAAATTTAAAATTCTCTCCGTATTCAGAATTTTTTTTAAACTCGATACATACATAGATCCAAACTAGAATTTTTATTTCTATCCTTTTTTGCGGAGCTTTTGAACGTATCTCCTGTTTTATTAAATATTATTACATGTTTTAAAACTTTTAAAGTGATTTATAAAAATTTAACTGAAAATTGTAAGTGTTTTGTAATTCTTATTTTTGTAGTCAAAATTAAATGTTGTTAATATTAGAAATGATGCTACAAGAAACATCTATTTTTGTATAGGGCAATGGTTGATAATTTGTCCCATATATTCCTGGCTGATTTAGACCAAGATCTAGAAAGCATAGGCATATTGCTACAATCAGATGAACAAGTAACTGGTTCCATGGAATTTTCGGATTACTTTACTAATCTTCAGAGGTCACAGCATATGAAGCATGGTTAGTAGATTTTACAACTTTATATACCTGTTACTGTTAAAACCCGTTTTCGGTTGAAACTAATTTTAACTAAAATAATATCAGTGAGAACTAGTTTTTGGTTGTTAAAGCAAGTTTTTACGGGAGGTATTAAAAAAGAAACTATTTGTTTAGACAAGAAAGACCCTGTAGACGCAACAACAGTGTTGTCTGTACAGAACGAGAATTTTCCAGGTTACAGTTCTTTTTTGGAAACTAGTTTTGACTAGTAAAATCACTAAAATCTAGTTACAACCGAAAACGAGTTTTAACGGTAATATACCTACTTATTTTAAGTGTGATAGGTATGTTTGTATACCTATTTAGTTTTTAAAAGTAGGTACAAATAGAAAAAGCTGTAAAGGAAATATCTTTAATTCCTATTTAAAAGAAATTACTTTCGCAACTGTCAGTTTTCATATTTTAGAGATACGGCGTAAACTGCGAGTTATAGCAAAGGTTATAGGTAGTTCATTTTTACACCATCCAAAAGCTAAGGGCTGACCGGTTCACATACTTTATTTTATTTTAACAAATATATGGTAAAAATTAAAATCACAATGCACCGCCGGGGGCCCAAGCCTTTTAGGAGCCCAGAGCGATCACGGGCTGTCAGAAACCAAAAAGGAAAATAAACTGAAATAAATATAAATATTTGTTTTCATTTGTTGACTTTTAGTTTTGATGGATTTAGAAAGTAAAGTATGCTCTTAAACGTTAAACGGTAAACGCTTATACGTTCTTTAGTAAATTACCCCACTTCAAGAAATCTGAGTTAACATTGTCGCAGCACTTTAAAATTATAAATATACTAATACCAATAAAATAATAAAAAGTCAACTTCAACAGTTTTTAAGAAATAGCAAACGTATTTATTAATTAAAAATTTAAATATACATGTATACATCATAAAATCGACATCTAACTAAAACAAAAAAATCGTTGTTTTAAAATCGTCGAAACCGAACAGTGTGTCCAATTGCTCTTGTTTACGATAATTTACAGCTTACTAGGAAACTTGCAGCAAAAATCTATAGCTACAGTCATGCTCACATAAATCTAGTACAAGCAATTTAGATCTAGTTACGCAATTATCTAAAATTGTTTGTTGTACAACTGGCATTTCATTAAGTACAAAATATAATAATAAATATATATATATATAAAAGCTCAAAGGGTATTTTTCTCCGGTTCCTCAAGCGGCTACCGCTTCACCAATTTGGACCATTTTTTTTTCAATGAAAGGTCTCTATCTTCACTTGAGACGACATCTACACTAACGCCGCGTCTCATTATTGGAACTAATGCATCACGTGACTTAGCATTTTGCCGGGTCGGTCAACCCTGAGTCTGCCGTCGAATTTCGGCGGGGAAACACTAGTAATAAATTAAGGCAACTAATATTTTATTGCTCCACCATTTGCGTCAATTACAGCCCTTAATCTCCTCGGCATCGACAATATAAGATTTCGAAAGTGGTCTGGCTGTTTTATTAATGTTTCCCATGTCTCTTCAATTATTCCCCACAGTTCATCTACGTTTCTGAACCCCATACGTGGCATACGCTTCATCTCAGCCCACACGTTTTCTATAGGGTTTATGTCTGCGCTTTTGGAAACCCACTGCAAAACTTCCACATTATTTTGTTGAAACCATTCGGTAACTATGTGTGCTGTATGAATAGGAGAATAATCGCGTTGCAAAATGAAATTAGTTTCGGGATATATTTGTTACACAGATGGCAACATTGCATTATATAAAATATTAATATAGTTTATGGAATAATCCTTCCGTCAATTTTTCAACACATTCCAGTATTATTACAACTGATCCACCCCCATATGTTGATTGAAAATCTCTCTTGCCTATCGCTATTATTTAAATATCGTTCTTCATATCTTGTATTTGGTGGTCTATAAACGCAAATCGCTTTATTATTTGTGGATTGAAAGGTTTTTTCATTAGAAAAGACCACATTTTGCCAAAATTCTGG
Organism: Ctenicera cuprea; assembly: GCA_958336395.1. Lineage (NCBI taxonomy): Eukaryota > Metazoa > Arthropoda > Insecta > Coleoptera > Elateridae > Ctenicera > Ctenicera cuprea. The sequence goes on along the minus strand of OY284486.1, from coordinate 45,480,599 downwards.
TCCATAATTAATATGATTTAAGGCATACAATAATCTCGCCTGCTTCCTTTCTTCACCCAATTCAACTATTTTTGCTGCAACACCGCATCTTAATTCGCTTTCTTTTATTATTCGACTTGCCGTTTGCCGGGAACCCGGAAAATGCGTTTCTAGAACAGCTTTTCTCGCAGACTCGAATGGATGCACTCTCAAATATTCCACTAAATTGTTATCTTGCTCCTGCGTGGTAATTCTCACAAAGCCAGTCCCCCGTTTCCGATCTAAACTTCCTTCATTTTCCCACCTCTTCTGTACATTCAATACCGTGGATTTATTTATATGCATCTCTTCTGCCACGTGCCTGATGGTGTACCCTTCTTCCAGCTTGGCTATAATGTGCATTTTTTCGATATTATTAAGTTTTCTTGCCATACTACGTATATTTTTGAAATAATTCCCAAATGCTACCTAACGTATTGACAGATGTCAATTTGATTTGAATCAATATGAATCTAAGCACCTTGTCCACGGTGTAATATTAGGTTACCTTGTCTAAGAGGTAGTCACAAATTACACAAAACAAATATGTTTGTACTAGATTTATGTGAGCATGACTGTACTGTACATATATTTAGGTTATCGTGGATGAGGCAATTTGGATTATTTATCAAAGGATTTTTTTCCGAGGATTTTTTTCGACAGGATTTTTTTCCACAGGTTTTTTTGCAAGGATTTTTTTTTCGAGGAATTTTATTCTAGGACTTTTTTCCTACAATCATTTTATGTACATGTTTTAGTTTGCGTAACTTCTATTAGCTAATGCAGCTATTATATACCTATTTTAATTAATTTTAATCCACGACCACTTTGTTGTACAAAGTTACGCATATCGCTTGGGAAATGCCATAATTAAAATAACGGGTGTCCCGAAAGTCTTTCAGTCAAGGCGGCTATGGATTGTATAACGCATGTCTTTTATTCAGTCATATCTAAGTAATTTATTTGACATGTCAAAGTCAATTTAAATTAAAAGGTTTTTATTTTGAATTATTTACTTTCTGCATATTTCTTGTTATAAAATATTTACGCAAGAACAAAAAACCTTTATTGTGAAATCTTATTTTCGCAATGGTCAACAATTAGAAAACGGAAATTGGAATTATTCCATCTTCTTCCTTTGGCGTCACAACCCTATGTGGGTTTTAGCCTCCTCAACGATCTCTCTCCATTTTGATCTGTCAGCCGCCGCTTTTTTCCAATTCCGTACTCCCAGTATTTCCAGGTCTTCCTCTATCCCATTTTTTCATTTCTTTCTCGGTCTTCCTCTCTTTCTTTTTTCCATAGGTTGCCATTCCGTAATCTTTTTTGTATCTCTGTCCGGACCCATCCTCTCCACATGTCCCAGCCATCTAATTCTTTGAGATTTGATAAATCTTACAATATTCTCCCCTTTTATCAAGTTGTCGAGCTCATAGTTCATTTTAATTCTATAGTCTCCATTTTCTTCCTGTGTTGGCCCGTATATTTTTCGAAGGATTTTTCTCTCAAATACTCGTAAACGATTTTCATATCTTTTTGTTAGACTCCACGTCTCGCTCCCATAAGTTACCACTGGCTCTGTATATTCTTAGCTTCGCCTTGCTATTAAGTAGTTTACTTGTGAGCAGTTTTCTGCAGGCGTAATAGCCCTTGTTTCCCGCCATAATTCTAGTTTTAATTTCATCACTTATTCGGTTTTTGTTATTTACTTGAGAACCGAGATAGGTAAATTTTGGCACTTTCTCAAAACTATATCCTTCAACATTTAAATTTTGTGTATTGTGCTGGCTTCTGGAGCAAACCATGTATTTTGTTTTCTTCTCGTTTATCTTTAGGCCGGCTTTTTGCGTTTCT
>OY284486.1:45457490-45478527 GCA_958336395.1 Ctenicera cuprea | reverse complement strand
CAAATAAGAACTCGAATCTAGGAAATAATACCACAGAAAAAATACCCCGGAAAAAATATCCCGGAAAAAATATCCAGGAAAAAATACCCCAGAAAAAAATTCTCCACGGAAAAAATACCCCCCGCAAAAAATACCCCACAAAATAACCAAACCCATACACGAGGGTCCGAAAGTTTGTTCTTAATTTTAAATTTGTTAATTTTATTAATATTTTTTTGTTCGTGGGTATATCAGCCAAGTCTAATAGTTGAATTTAAAATTCATTCTAAATTTTTTTAAAAGGCGAGAAGCTCTCTCGAAACGTCAAAACCATAATTTGTCTGAAGTAACCGCTTAACAATTCTATTGCTCTAAGGATTTATGGGTAATCGAAATAAAAACCCACGGATAAAAAATCCAGGAAAAAAGCCAAGTGTATATCAACCAAGTCTAATAAAATATAAAATTTATTAATAAGTTCTAGCTTTAATTCGTTGAAGTTCATTTTATAGTTTATTGTACATTAAACAATTCTGAATATCAACAGGTTTTTTATTTTAATTTTAACCCCTATACGTATTTCGACATGTTGACATGTCATTTTCAGAGACAAGATTAAAAGTAAACAGTTGGTGTTGCTATACGTATAGCGATAAAATAAAAACCTAAGAAATGTTTTATTTGCAATAAATTATAATACAAAATTAACGAATTTAAAATTAAGAACAAAGCTTGGAACCCTCGTGTACGGGTTTGATTATATTGTGGGGTATTTTTTCCGTGGCTATTTTTTTGTTGGGGTATTTTTTCTTTTGGTATTTTTCCTGGGGTGTTTTTCCTAGGTATTTTTTCTTCGGGTATTTTTTCCGCCTACCTAACGAATCGCTACCTAGCAATGCTAAACTTAATTTAAAACTGTGTCTGTATTAAGTTGTTGTAGTATAATTCTTGCAAAGAATAATGTCCAAATTTTTAAAGTAAGAAATGATGAACGTGCCTTTTTAATGGCTTGCAATAATTCCCTACCAATAACATATTATTTAAACTAACGTAAATAATTAATTTTTGTTTGAGTACATGACATATTACATTCGATGTTTGAAACATTTTTTCGTGAACTTTTTTATGAGATTTCTACGAAAGCGTTTATTAAACAGCTGCCATAGCAAGCGAAAACGTTTGAAAGTTGAAATATTCTGCACATGAAACGAAACAATCTCCGTAGGGTCAATTTTGTTGGTTGACCCTACGCCGTCCTGTTTCGACTGAAGAGGCGTATTAATACAGGCCGTGGCTGACCCAGTGGCAGCTATACGGTGCAGAATAATACTGAAGGTTTTAACGGCCTTTAAATGAGGAGTGGTGAAACAGCTCATCGCGGTAAATTAAAATTTACAAAATCTAAACAAAATACTGCCTATACAATATAGGCTGTGCTCTGGCGGACTGAGTGGTCGATGATCATAGCTTCCAAATCTGCTGTATGTGCCATCTCCGTGACATGTGAGAAGCTCATGCGAATTATGGGGATTTTTACGTAGGTGGATTCTGCATTTGTGTGACGTATGTTTATTTATCTATGTGTGCGACAAAACTTGTACTTTGTGTAGTAAATAGTAATTGTAGTTATTTATTCAAAAACGATGTCTGTGCAAAAAAAATTTGAACTTAAACGTCAAAATACTGTAAATTGGTCATGATAGAGTATAGAACATGGTATGCTGTTGCTACGATCAAATTTCATCAACTTCTGCGCAAGTGTAAAAACTTGTTGAGAAACCCTGTTTATTATCAGTGCGCAGGCACAGTACGTGTACTTCTGTCAGTTTCTAATGTCAAGTGGAACGATAACGAGGTTAGGTGCTTCTAATTTGTCAACAAATTAGTGTTCAAAATAACTTTCATTTACTTTATATACTTAATTATGAAGTGCTGTGCACAGAATTATCCCAACTATATAATGGTAAGACAATTTTTGTTTATTGATCATTATATTATTATGAGCATAGGTATATCCAATGTGAAATGTTTTAGTTTCCCAGGGGATTTTTTTTGTATTTTATCATCGTAACTAAATTATTATATTCATATGTTGTAAAAACGATTAAAATTCACCTGCAGACTTTCCGCGAATTAATTTTTAAATTTGCCGTTGTTTTTGCACTTGATGACGTCACACATTGACTCTTAAACTGTGCGCTGTAGCATACTATCCTTTATACTATATCATGTAAATTGGTCAAAACCAGTTACACCTTTATAAACGATTTAAAATTAAAAACTGAATTAGCGCTTTAAGGTCGTGAAAATATTTGTGGAAGTGCTGGTGCTATTGCGGTAAGTACTACAATTATATACAAACAGTAATCTTTGTCATCTTTTTTCTGAGTGTAATATTTCTTAAAATTTTGTATACTTTGCCAATATAAGTACAGTGGAAAGAGAAGCGTTGCTTCTCCACTTTAAAAAGAATACAAACCTTTTTCTACATATGCAGTAGAAACAAGGCTTTTGTGCTTTCATTTGACAACGCAAAATTGACGTTGCACCTACACAATTGCCACTTTACCGCTCGGCGTGCGTTTACCTTTCATACATTTGATACCAGTATTTAGCTTAACAAAACTTATTTTGTTTTGAATAGGCACACATGTCACAATGAAATTTGCAAATTAAATTTTTTTAGAATTTGTTTCAAATAATTGTGCTACAAATGTCAATCAACAAACCCCGTCTTGGTTCTAGCTTTAAAATATGGAATGGGAAATAAGCACTAGCATTTCAAAATTTATAAAAACAAATTTTTTACATGAACAGAAACAATGTCCGCAGTTGTTTCTAGCAAAAAAAAACAAACGGGTGTCAATGCCTGATTTTTTGCTTAGAATCTAATTTTCTCTTTATAACTGCTGTTGAATAAAATTTGCAGAACGAAGAAAATTCTATCCAACTATGTAAAATATACATATAGGGTGTTCCATTAAAAAAATCGAGTTATGACAGTTGTGGTAGTTGTAAGTTGTAAGTGACGTCTGCAAATGTATTTTTTTTAAATAGTGCAATAACTTGGCAACGACGCAACGGAATTTTAAAAACAAAAGACATCTATAGAGGCAATTAAACGGCCAATAAAAATCTGCAAAATTATACAGGATGTTCAATAAAAAAAACAGGTTTGGTATTGCCCGCCAGTGTGAAACACGCTGTATAAAGAAAAATTATTTTAGAATGTGCAATTACGTCATGTTAGCATAAGTAGAACTAGCGATAAAGCAACCACATTCTTTAATAATAATTTATAAAATGACGTGCAAATTAGAATTAGGTCTTTTATTATTATACTCAACTTGAACCCTGTTGTATGTAATATTAATTCCGTATCAAAAAAAAATTATAATAAAGCTTTTAAAAAACCTTTTGATTCGAAAAGACATTTAACTGGCGCTGTCGGTAGCATGCCAAAAGGTCACATTTGAACAAAAAATCGTCAATGATCTTATGTATTTACGTTTTATTTGGCATGAAAACTTCCAAACAAGGAGTTTTAGAAATTGTAGGCTAAAATGGATCTTCTCAAGACAAGAATCGCTAAAGAAGTTCCTACTCCAGCGAATCCAATCCAATAGGAAAAATGAGCGAAACACTTCGCCTGGACTTTCCTATACTTATAAATTAACATTGTTTTATATTTTCCAACACTTTTGATGTACGCCTGTCAAGACCCGGTTAGTAAAAGTAAACAGCGTTTATAAAAACTTCAAGCGTGAAGAGCGTAACTTAAATCTACCATTACCATGCTGGCTCTGCCTGCAACTGAGTACATGTAAAACAGCCGAACTGAAATGAACCGGAGGCACGAGTAAGGAAGCGTGTTGATGTTTGAAAATGTATTAATAACTCGAGAAGTATTACTTTTAGCAAGAAATTACTCTTATTAATTTGTATTTAGAATTTCAAAACCTTTCTGATTTTAAAGCGAAAATGCCACGTTTCCATTAAAAAAAAGTTATTTGTTACCGTGGCCGCCATATTAAAATTGGAAACTCAAGTTTTTTTCTTAAATACAATCGAGAAGAATTTGTCCTACAACTTTGCTCTTGAGTTTGCGAGTCTATCTATTAAAATAAAAAAGTTAGCCTACACTGAACATTAAACGACTAGTACAAGAATACAACTGCTGTAGAAACTATGTGAAATTCTTCTAAGGACAAAAAGATTATTAAGGGGCAAAAAATTCGATTTTTTGATTTTCTGTAAAAAGATTCTCCTAGAGCAAACAAAACAAAAAACCAAATTTTTTATTTTTTATTGAAAAATTTGGGGGGAGGGGGAACAGTAGCTCCCCTAAATATGAAATTATCGAAAAAATATTATGATATTCGGATTTTGCTATCAACGATGAGCTATATTGCTATAACAGAAATATTTTATTACCCCCCGTTAAATAAATAAAAGGGTACCAATTTTAAATTTTCAAAAATTCACAGAGGGCGTCACAGTGAAATTATAGCAATGAGCAAAAAACAAAATTGTAACAAATGCCTATCTTTATCAGCTTAAAAAGTTTAAACAAAAACGTGTGGGCAGTTTTTGAGAAAAATTTTTTTGAAAAATTCCAAAATTTTGGAGTTATGTCATTACGATCGTTTTTATATTTTCAAAATTAATTATATTTCATGGTATAGTACCCTTGAAGGACTACCAAACAAGATGTAGTTGATTCCAATCAGATAACTGGTTTTTGAGTAAATGGGCGTTAAAGTCGAAATGTTCAAAAATTCGTAGCGGCCGCCATTTTGAAGCTAGAGAGTTCGGTAAAAAATCGCTTGGTTTGTCCTAAGGCCTTCTTTAATCTCCACTATTAAAATTTCCAAAGTTCCGTTTCTGAAAAAAATGCTACCAAAAAAACATGTCTAACTTCCGCTTCCGGTTTCGGTTTTTTTTTTAAAAGCTTATTTTGTCGGTGAATTTTTGATATACTCCCTCATTCCAAAGCACATCAAAATCGGTCCAGCCGTTCCGGAGATATGGAGCGTAACCCACCCACCCACCCACCCACCCACAGACAGACATTTTTTAAAAACCACTTTTTTAGGATCCTGGAAGCCCAAAACATGTATTTCCGTCAAAATCTCGATTTTGAAAATTTGCATGAAATCAATACTTCCCTATACTGAAAGTATAGGAAAGTAAAAAGGCAATGCGAAAATCGATTAACCTTAATTCCATCATAGCACAAGCGGAAGACCAGCATCGCTGGGTCCAGTCAACAAGAAACACGAAGAAATTCACCTACTTATTAAATATTAATGTAAGAAATTATATATTAGCTAAGTGGCAAAAGTGCTAATAATGGCTTTACGCTTAAAAATATATTATAATAGCTCAGTTTAGAGCATAAACAGTATTTTTTTAAATAATCATTATAAATTTTAAGCAACTAATAATAGAATTCAATTTATTTATCAGCAGACTCTCAGGAGAGTTGTTGTTAATAATTGTAGTCATTATTAGCAATTGCAACATTTAAAATAACAGGTCTAGTGTGGTAAGGGAGATCAGTAAGAGTTACTATTAGGGTAACTTAATTTCTTATTGTACTCACACTAGATGCGTAGATTTTATTTAAAAATAAATAATACACGTTTTAAAGCAAAAAGATTGTTTCCTAACCGAGAGTAAATATTCCATTCCTTTACTGAGAAACAATAAAATAATTAAAATTAGAAATTATTAGAATTGTACATCTAGATAGTTTATAGTTATTTATGTATCTACTGCGCGAAATTATACTTTGGTGCTTGAGAATGAAAGTTTTTGTCGAGGCGGTAGCCGAGACAAAAATCATTCGAAAGCACCAAAGAAATTTCGCGCACGAGTTGCATACAACATTTCTTCTACAGACTTACTGAAATAATGAAAAAAATTAGGTAAAATCATAATACAATACAAAAATGAAGATATCGTAATCTAGTCTGTTTCTTTGTTACTACGGAAACAAAATTTAACAAATATTGATATTTGTCAGTTATTTTCCCTGTGTTCCCTTCCAATGTTACCATTGTCGTCATGCACGAACTCGCTCTAGTGCGCGAAATACTTCGTGCACGTTCTCAAGAACAACTCTAATGTGACATTTTGCATACTGAGATTAATGTAAAAATGTCAAATCAACAACCAAGATCTTAAAGACCTAACGTCTTTAGACCAGGTACTAATATACCCACAAACAAACCAACACCAATCAATACAAACATCGGCTATTCAAAGAACAATTCCCAAGAGACCTCTTTTCTAACAAATCTCTAGACCAGCTCAACAAATGAGACCATGCGTACAGCAATCAAATCAACTCAGGAATTTTGAATCCCAAAAACTATTCCATGAATTTCAAGAAGAAATAAATGCATATGAAAATAGAACTTGATAATCCGCAAGACTTAGGACCACAAAACACAACTAATGCTTCACGTTTACCTTATACCTTTATGCCTGAAACAAATACAAAATTTATGATCGACACTGGATCAATAAACCAGAATTTGTGTATAAACATTTTCCAGCAGAAATTTACAATCAAAACTTTCAAATCAGCACTGCACATGCAAGGTCTTATCATGATGAGGTAGCAAAATTAGCAATCCCCAACTCTTTGATCAAGGTTCAACCCACAAAATATACTTATTTAATTTTAATAATAACTACGACGGTTTATCAGAACTCGATCTTTTGTAGCAAATAAATTCATTTGTAGCAAATAAATGCAACAATTGATTTTGCATCTAAATCTATTATTACTCCAAATCATAAAACACCTATATGTTTACCTGAAGAAATTAATACTAAAAAAATTTAAGCTTTATCAGAAACAAACCTGCAATGAATATTCAATTGCAATGACGCCATCAAAAATGCCGCAAAATATTTATAAAATACCAGCACGCACTGAATAACTTATCGAATCACCTACTATACAAAAACCCGGTTTATGGGTGTGTCCCAAATTTGAATATGGACTGTTAAAATTACCTGAAGCCCTAGTTAAAGTAAAAAATCAATTATTCAAGACAACCGTATGAAATTCCACAGACAAGAATCAAATTTTAAAAATAAAAGAACCTTTACAACTTGAACCGTTTAATCTAAATGAGGATATTCAAATAAACAGTCCCGGGACCAGAAAATTATTAATAAAATACTCAAGGATAATTTAAAAAACCTAAGACTAAACCACCGTAATGAAGAAGTGGAAACATTATTCACAGGGCTATGCTATGAATATAAAGACATATTTTACCACAAAGACATTCCTTTGAGCTCTAATAATATATTGAAACACAAAATACGAACAAAAACTGAAGAACCGATATTTTCTAAAACGTACACGTATCCACAGACAAAATACTACAAGAACAAATCAAATCATAGTTCCAAGTGAGTCTTTATATAACGCACCTATGTGGGTTTATTCCTAAAAAACAGGACGCTAGCAACGAACATAAATGGCGAATAGCTAACGATTATAAGAAATTAAACAAAATAACCATCGAAGATAATTTCCACGTCCCAATATAGAAACGATAGTCTGGAAAGATGCAAGTATTTAACTTCTCTAGACCTCACAAGTGGTTTCCACCAAATAAAAATAGAAGAGAGAGAGAGAGAGAGACCAAGAGAAAACCGCATTTAGTACTGAAGAAGGACACTTTCATCTTAAAAGAATGCCCTTTGGTTTAAAAAAACGCACCGGCTGGTTTTCAACCATTTCTGAACATTATTTTGATAGGATTAACACCTCACAAATGTTTGCTTTAACTTGATGACATAGTGTTTTTTTCAGCCTCATCACAAAACCATATTGATAGATTAAAAGAAATTCTTGAATAAAGGTTAAGAAAAACGAATGTTAAGGTGCAATTGGACAATAGTGAATTTCTTAGGCACGAATTAGAATACATTGGACATGTAATAACATCTGAAGGAATCAAGCCAAATTCTCTCAAAATTGAACGTACCAAAAATCCCCATTCCTAAAACTAACAAAGAGATCAAGTTTTTCCTTGAATTGCTTGGTTACTATAGGAGATTCTAAAAGACTTCGCTAATATAGCAAAACTCTTAACACAATGCCTTCAAAAGGGGAACAAGATAATTCATACAAACTTTCGAAACAGCCAAAGAAATAGTAATCAATGAACCTTTTTTACAATACCCTGATTTTGAAAAACCCTTTGAATTAACAGTGGATGCATCAAATGTAGCTTTAGGAGTTATACTTAGTCAAAATGACTAACCAATAGCTTATACCAGCCAAACTTTAAACACAACTAAACAAAAATACTCCATAATAGAAAGAGAACTTCTAGCCATGATTTGGCCTACGAAAAATTTTAGGCTTTACCAATTTGAAGCGATGTGAGGCGCGAATATTCGCAAACAAACATTTGGAAACTTTCAGAATTATACTCACTACCTTGAAAACGAATATTCGCTTTTCAATACACTTTAAGTGCGGTCGTAGCACACGGGACGCGGGTGGAGTGAACGCACGCATTCCTAGCAGGGGAAATACATAAGTACCCAACGCAAAAGGTTAAAAACAGGTTTATGCACGAGCGCAATGTTGTTTTACTGTGACGCGGTGTTGTTTTGCTGTGGCGCGGTGTTGTTTTACTGTGGCGCAGTTCGCTTTTTATTTTTACATGCTTAATAAAATTTAAAAAAACATTTAGATCCTGATTAGGTACCGCATTATTTATCGCAAATTATAGAAGTGTGAGCTTAGAAACAATACATTGAACATTTTCTAAAGTTCCTTAAAATTTACAAAATTTCGCGAATATTCGCAACAAAGAATAAATTTTATGAAATTTCACATCACTACCTATTTGGACGTCATTTTTAACAGGAGAGCAAGTTTTGGCATTCATAAAAGGTGCTTCTGACGACTTTTATCTTTTACATAAAGTAGTTTTGGTGATGGGAGTTTTTGGTGGTTTAAGAAGAGCTGAAATTGTCAAAATGTGTATTGACGATATAATTGATAAAGGATCTGTTGTAATTGTAAAAGTGACAGACTAAAACAGGTACGCTAAAGGTTTTACAAATGTAGAGGAAAAAGAAATAAATGCTCTTAAGTTAGTTCGACAATACATGGCACTAAGACCAAAGCAAACGAAAGAACGCCGATTTTTCCTCACATATAGAAAGGGTCGTTGCACAGTGCAACCTGTAGGAAAGAATACTTTAGGAGGTGTCCCAAATATAATTGCCAAATACTTAAAATTAGAAAATCCTCACCAGTTTACGGGTCACTGTTTGAAGCAAACGTCATCCACTCTTTTGATTGAAGCAGGAGCTAGCTTTGAAACACTCAAAATGCATGAATAAGTAGGGGAGAAGTGTGTACCTTGAGACAGTGTGTATCTCAAGACATTAAAGTTTCTATGGAACTTTTCAAATATCCGCCCTAAAATCCTGTTGGGTTTTACACTTACACTAAGAGGTGGCGCCATATGTATTTTTATGTCAAAACGAGATTTAGCAGTGAAGTTGTGCAGTGTTTAGTATTTTGCCAATATTGAAGTAAATATCAATCCATGTACATCGGATGAAGTAGAAAAAGTAAGTAAATTAAGTGAATTCTGTTTATACTATCAAGTTTGGCATTCGGTTGCTGCACATATTTTCGCATTTCAAATTTTTATAGCCTAGAAATGTGACACCCCTGGAGTAGAATTTTCACAGTAATGTGTACCTTGAGACAGTACACTGAGTGTACCATGAGACATGTCTCAAGGTACACATTCTAATTTTATTTCGTTTTGTTTTGTCTACTTAGATGCCTCGAAGTAAAACAAATGTCAAAAGAGCACACCCCGACCCTAAAGCTATTACTGCAGCAGCTAATAAGGTGTTGAATAATGAATTCACCTTAAGGCAGGCAGCTATCGAATATAATGTTGACAGATCTAATTTAAGCAGACATTTAAAGAAGCACAGAGAAAGTGGACAGGAACAATTTGTTTACGTTGCATCCAATGCTGTAAAAAAAGTGTTTACTGATATTCAAGCAAATGAAATAAATTCTTATTTAAAACAATGTGCAAATATGCATTATGGCCTATCAATACTGGAAGTTAGCATATAACTATGCAGCAGCAAATAATATCCAATATCCGAATTCATGGGCGGTCAATCAAAAAGCAGGGATAGATTGGTTGAAATTCTTTCTAAAAAGGAATAGGGACATAAGCTTACGTAAGCCACAGGCAACCAGTTTAGCTCGATCGACGGCATTCAACAAGGCCAACGTTAACCTCTTTTTTGACAAGCTGGAAGAAGTTATGAGCCGATACGAGTTTGGTGCAGAAAACATCTACAACCTAGACGAAACCGGTGTATCAACCGTTCACACTCCAGTTCGTATTCTGGAACCTAAAGGAAATAAACAAATTGGTAGCGTGACTTCCGGTGAGAGGGGAACGAACGTTACCATAATATCTGGTATTAATGCACTAGGAAATTCAGTACCACCTCTTTTTGTCTTTCCTAGAGTCCATTACAAAGACCATATGTTAAAGGGAGCTCCAGTGGGAAGTGTGGGAATGGCTCATCAAAGTGGTTGGTCTAATTCTAACATATTTTTAGAGTATTTGCGGCATATAGTAAAGCATTCTCATTCAAGTGAAACAAATAAAATTTTAATGATTTTGGATAACCACGATAGCCATATTTCTATTGAAAGTTTGAATTATGCAAAAGAAAATGGCACTATAATGCTCACACTACCACCGCACACAAGTCATAAGTTGCAGCCACTAGACCGGGCAGTAATTGGCCCGTTAAAAAAGTATTACAATACAGCGTGTAGTGAGTGGCTTCTGTCAAACAGTGGTAAACCTATGACTATCTATGATGTCGCAGAGTGCATTGGAAAAGCATATCCCAAAGCATTTTCAGCAGAAAACATCCAATCTGGATTTAGAGTATCTGGGATATATCCACTTAATAGAAATATATTTGGCGACCATGAGTTTTTGTCCTCATTTGTGACAGACAGGCCATTTCACTCAGAAGCTTCACTAAATAACTCTATTTCTCAGACAAATTTACGAATAACATCCACAACAAATGGGTCTGAACAGCCCAGTGCAACAGCAGGTAAGTGACTTTTACTTAACTTTGAATCCGGTTACAGTAAATGTCCAATACTTTGTAGATCGAGAAAATGACTTGCCTGTCCCTGGTACATTAGCAGAGAAGACTCATTTGACACCCGAATGCATAAGAGCCTTTCCAAAGGCACAAGCAAGAAAAGGTTCCAAACGTAGTGGTAGAAAACCAGGCCGTTGCAGGATACTGACTGATACACCGGAGAAGCGGGAGATTGAAGACCAAGCGACAAGTAAAAAAAAGAAGACTGAATACAAAAAGAAATTAACAGCTAAGAGACTAATAACTGCAGTCAGTAGCAGCTCAGAAGATAATGAAGAGTTTGTTGAATCAGATGACAGTTTACAAGATGTTGAGCGGGGAGAACATGAAATAGAAGAAGAAAACGAAGAAAGTTTTGAACATTTGAAAGATAATGATTTTGTACTGGTCAAACTAGCAACAAAAAAAATGTGTAAATTTTATGTTGCAAAAATTATTGAAGTTGGAAATGATGTAATAGGCGTAAAGTACTTAAAAAAGAAAGTAGGCAACAAATTCATAACGGAGGATGAGACTGTTTATGAAATACAAGCCACAGATGTAGTGATGAAATTACCACTACCTCATATAACAGGAGGAACAGAAAGAAGAAGTCGGGAGATGCAATTTTTCATAGATTTTTCGTCTTATAAAGTAGAATAAAATGATTTTTTATTATGTCTCAAGGAACACTTCAACGTGTCTCGAGGTACACTGACCAGTTGTACCTTGAGACATAACACACTTTATTTAAGAACGTTAATTTTATGTTTATGTTTTCATGTTTTTGTTAAGGTTTTTTAATATTACTGAAGTTAATAAACCATATTACAAAGTGTAATTAGTTTGGACCTTTTTCTGTTAAATTTTTCACGCTACCGGCAATGTAAGTAGGCCTACAGGTAGAAATTTAATCATATTTTTAAAAGTTCGTTTTGACAGCTGTCATCGGAATTATTTTTTAAAAGCCCCATTATTCTAAGTTGTCTGTGCTTGTTACCATATCAACGAACAGTTAAAATCAACATTATTTTCCTAGGAACGTAAGTGACACTATTAAGTTCCGTCGTCAAGGGTAACTAGTACACGAATGTTATCAGCCACTTACGATCCCTGTAGCTATGGATGTAAGGCCTACTTACATCGCCGGTAGCGTGAAAAACATTTTAAAGAAATCCAACTTTAATTTTTTTTTACTCAAGGTACACACTTCTCCCCTATACTGTGGTTTTACTAGATACACGACTACCACAGTATACTTATTCATACAGTAGCGAAAGTAAAGGTCATTTATGGTAATTATAGCACCAAGCGGCGAACAAGTTACACTAAAGTTTGACAGCTAACGGTAGTAGTGTTTCTCTGCTTTTTGAACGTTATAAGAACAATTTTCAAGTTGTTTGCCAGTGTTTTTATAAAAATTTGATTAGTGATATGGTATATCACTAATCAAATTTTTATAAAAACACGCCATAATTTAAACGATAGTTTAACTTGTCGACCGCTTGGAGCGCCACTAGTTACAGCAGTTACAGGCGTTATATGCGCGCTTTCGCTACTCTGTAAATAAGTATACTGTGCGACTACTACGAAAAACATGTAGCCAGTCGGCCATTTTATATTTAGGCAAAGTCAATTTTGACATTTCACAAATTCGAACAGTTTAAAGTTAATATAAACATTTAAATCTAATTATTAAAGTTTGTAAAACCTAATTTTCAAGGATTAGCGCAAGCGTGTTGTGCGGTGGATTGCAAGAATCTTCGGCAAAAGGGAGGCGGTTTGCAGTTTTTTAAGTAAGTGTCAAAAATTAGGTTAATTATGCAATTTTTACACAATTATAGGATAGTTTTTTTGTAATATGTAATACTGCTATTACTGCTGAGTGTTGTTGATATTAATTAATAGTTATTTAAGCAACAAGGAATGTAAAGACGTAAAATAACATTCGAGGTAGGTAAATACGAGCCGAGGAGAAGCCGAGGCCTGTGGCCTGCCGAGAATGTTCCTTGTTGCTTTAATTATTATCCTAGGAATGTAAATGACATTATTAAGTTCCGTAGTCAAGGGCAAAAAGTAAACGAATGTTACTGACCATTTTCATCTTTTGTAGCTATGGATGTATTGTCTATTTACCTTGCCTGTAGCGTGAAAAATCTCTTTGTGATACTTGTTAACAAAGATTTTCCCTTGTCAAACTAAGAACGTTTAAACAAATAGATAGAAGCTGTAAACAGACAAGATTTTAAACCTACGCAGTATACGGTTATTTGTAGCAATCATTTTACACCCACTAATTATTTACTACGTCCTGGAACCAGTGCTCCGCATCTCAGAAACGATGCAGTTCCATCTGTATTCTCATATTCCTCACAGAAAGCAACACACGTTACCAGTCGAACTCCCTGAACCTATTCCGTCTACCTCGAAGGAACTAACCCCCATTGAACGTTTTGATACAACTTCTGTAGTAGTTTTTACAATCCACCGCACAACACGCTTGCGGCATGCCTCAAAAATTAGGTTTTACAACTTTAAAAATTAGATTTTAATGTTTAAATTAACCTTAAAATGTTCGAATTTGTGAAATATCAAAACTGACTCTGCCCAAATACATAATGGCCACTGGCTACACTTTTTTCATTGTTCAGAAGCTGGGCCTTATTCTCGAAACTATTAGACATCTGTGACTTAAACGTCATAAAATAGAAATACATTTTACAAGAACTGGTCATCATCAATCTAACTCTAACGCAACGGCTGAAAGAGTTCATTCCACCATAATAGAACATTATTATCTTCTTAAAGATGAATTACCTAAAGGCTGCTAAAGAATACCTTCACAAATTATTTAACTTGTGTATTATTGCATATAATACATCTATACGTTCCAAAAGAGGGTATACACCCCATGAACTATTATTTGGACACACAGATTCTAGAAATCTCAACGATTTAGATTTTTTAGTTGTGGGGCGTCCTCTCTTGGCGGGGGGTCCAGGAAATTTTGAAAAATTTGAGTTTTAATACACAGTTTTAACGCTCCCAATTAACTATCTTTTGCCACTGACTATTTAATTTAAACTCAAGAAAACATAAAAAAAAAGGACAGGGCCTGCTGCAGCCGCCCACTTAATTGTTAAATAAAACAAAAATGTACTTTTCACAATTTTATACAACACAATAATTCAAATTCTGGCAGTTGATTTGAACCTAATTATAGACGAGAAGTACCTACACTGTTAATTTCAGTCGTCTCTTATTTTTTGTAGCGAACATGGTCATAATGACATCATAATCAATTTTTAAATTTCGATGAATCGACATTAACGCTAAACTGGTTAAACGATCCTCGCCAGTTTTATTTCGGAGACATGTTTTAAGTCGTTTCATTGTTGAAAATGTTCTCTCGACTAATGCTGTTGTAACAGGTAAAATTTTCAGCAGCTTTAGAAGGGTGTATATGCCAGGACGCAAACTCTTGTCGCATTCATTTAATGCATCTATCGCCTACTTTGGAATATCGTTTTTATTTTTGTAACTATTCCATTTCAACATCCACAAATCCCACTTACCTTCCAAAATAGCTTCATTTGTATCATATATTCTTTGAGGCTTTCGCGGTTTCTCGAACTGTCAATATTACAATTTACTTTCGGCTTAGACCGCGTCGTCATTTGGGAACTACACCCAGCATAATCAGGTAAGAACCGACCTCTAGCTTATCTGCCTTTACAAGCATTTGCTCTAGAAGTTTGAGCAATATTTGTTCGTAGGCCCTGCCTGCCTAAATAGGGCCGTGTGCTTAGATTATTTAAACCTTGGGGTGGACAAGGATTTGATCGTAATGCATTTTGTTTGCCAAGACAATAATACTTAATCGGCCTGTTTGACATTGCAGCTTGCATCTTCAGATTGAATAGAACACTGAATTCAAATCCGGGAAGCGGAGGTATTTAAACCTCTTTGGGCCAGTCGGAGTTTTGGTTGGCTGTCACCGTTGGGCAAAGACGCATCCTTAGAGGATAAACTACTGGAGCCCAAGCTTTACTAAGTCTAAAATCATCCTCCCTGTTTATGTTGTTAGGTTGTTTCTCAATTGGTTTCTCAGGTGAATTTCAGAGATTAATTTGTTCATTCATTAACGGTGCAGTTTTTAAATGTTTGTGGATTTCAAAAGCTTCTAGTATATCTAATTTACATTTATCATCACAAAAGTGTAAACATTTTATAGTGTTATTAGATGTCATTAAATGATTGTTTTCTAATAAGGGTTTAGCCTAATTAGATTGGGTGTTTATATTTGTAACAATCTACATGTTCTTTATACCTAACATCAAAATTTCTAATTGTCTGGCCTATATAAACCGAATTACAATGCAAACAAATTAATTTGTAAATTGCGACGCTATTTTCCCCGGTTGCCTGTTTGGCAACTCTGTAGTCCGGTAGGTAACTTGTATTTTGTTGCGGGCGAGACTATACGGCTGCTTATTCGTATAATCGCTGCGAAGTTCTCGGGCGCCAAATTTTATATGGAGTTTACTCTCCAGAACGGCTTCGCTGTAACAGAAAGACTTAGCGAAGACCTGGGTAACTGCAGTTGAAGATGTCGGTCTCCAGGGATCTGTTTGATGGAATGACAGCCTGCAGGTTCTTAAAGCACTTCTACTTAACTCGGGTATACTCAACAAATAAAAGAAAACAACGTAGCATGGTTTAGATACGTGTATTAATTAATAACCAACCCAAATTAATATTATAAAGGTAAAGCGGATAATAATAAGCAAAATATGGTATCAAATACGGTAGAAATACAGTAGCTATACGGTAGCAAATACGGTAGCAATACAGTAGCAATACAGTAGCTATACGGTAGCAAACACGGTAGCAATACAGTAGCAATACGGTAGCAAATACTATATACAGGGTGTCTCAGACATGACTCCCCAGGCCTATAACTTTGTTATTTTTAAAAATAACTATAATAAACTATATATATTCGTAAATGGGAGCAAATTCTCTATAAGATGGGGAAAAAATTTTAGAAAATCTGTACTCATATTATGGCAGCGATATTCAACTTTTTTTTTCAAATTGCACACTATGCTTTTTTTCGGTCATTCTGATAGTACTCTTTATTCTCTTTACAACCATGTAAACCAATATGGGTCTTACATAAGGAAATTCTCGAAAAAAATACGATTGAAAGTTGAAGTCTAGGTTTGCCATGGAAACAACTGATTTTTGTAGTTTGTACTCGTCGGCGATGAAAACAATAGCGTATAGCTGTAAAACAATTGCAATTTACGTTGCAAAGAACGACAGTTATTCTTTCTGTATTTGTATGTTCTTGTTTAAAATCATATTAGAAATGAATTACACTAATTCTGAGAAGCTTGATATGATCCTTATTTATGGTTTATGCGAGAAGAATGCAAGAAGAGCAGCAAGGTTGTATGCAGAAAGGTATCCGGAAAGAATACATCCTGATCATAAAACGTTTATTAACTTGGCATCGAACCTTCTTGAGCATGGGTCATTTAAAAAGAACAAGAAAATTCCAAATATAAATAAACGAACCGCTACAGATGATGCTCATGCAGTGGCAGTTTTGGGGTATGTTCAATTACATCCTAATTCTTCGCTCAGCACCGTTGCATCTCAGTGTGACATATCAAGGGCTTCTGTGGGTAGGTTTTTGAAAAAGAATGCATACCGACCTTACAAATTTATGCGAGTACATGCACTGCACCAAGGGGATAGTAACCGCCGAATGGAGTTTATCAGTTGGGTTATGGCGAATTATTCAGAAGAACCTGACATTCTTAAAAGGATACTGTGGACGGATGAAAGTAGATTCCACAATAATGGACTGGTGACTACCAGAATTCAAGATACTGGTCAACAGAGCAGCCGTACTGGATCAGACAAAGAAATTTTCAGCACATGTGGGGGATTAACGTTTGGTGTGGCATAATAGGAGAACACTTAATAGGGCCCTATTTCTATGAAGGCACTTTGACCGGTGATCGTTACTTGTTATTTCTTCAAAATACGCTTCCAACACTGCTGGAAAATGTGCCGCTTAATATCAGAAGAAGGTTGCTTTTACAACAAGATGGTGCTCCACCTCACAATAGTCTTGCAGTTCGAGATCACTTAAATTACGTTTATAGAGATCGTTGGTTCGGAACAAACGGACCAGTGCGCTGGCCAGCTCGCTCACCCGATATTACACCATTAGATTATTTCTTGTGGGGATATGTAAAATCTCACGTCTATTCAAGTCCATTTGAAAATTTGGATGAACTGAAAGATAATATTACTACAGTCTGCAGTAATATTCCTCCAGAATTATTAATAAAAGTTACAAGTAGAGAATTTCTACATAGACTTGAATGTTGCGCAACTGAAAACGGAGAGAATTTTGAACAATTTTTGTAATTATAATTCATTTGTCATTAGCATTCAGTTAATTAAGGTAATATTGTATAAAAATAATGAATGGGCATTTTTTTTTACACTACGCTATTGTTTTCATCGCCCGACGAGTACAAATTACAAAAATCAGTTGTTTCCATGGCAAACCTAGACTTCAACTTTCAATCGTATTTTTTTCGAGAATTTCCTTATGTAAGACCCATATTGGTTTACATGGTTGTAAAGAGAATAAAGACGACTATCAGAATGACCGAAAAAAAGCATAGTGTGCAATTTGAAAAAAAAAAGTTGAATATCGCTGCCATAATATGAGTACAGATTTTCTAAAATTTTTTTCCCCATCTTATAGAGAATTTGCTCCCATTTACGAATATATATAGTTTATTATAGTTATTTTTAAAAATAACAAAGTTATAGGCCTGGGGAGTCATGTCTGAGACACCCTGTATATATATATATATATATATATATATATATATATATATATATATATATATATATATATATATATATATATATATATATATATATATATATATATATATATATATATATATATATATATATATATATATATATATATATATATATATATATATATATATATATATATATATATATATATATATATATATATATATATATATATATATATATATATATATATATATATATATATATATATATATATATATATATATATATATATATATATATATATATATATATATATATATATATATATATATATATATATATATATATATATATTGCTGTGTGTTCTAATTCAAAAATTTATTTTTAAAGTTAAAATTAAATATTATTGATAATTTTTTTTATTATTAAGAAAAGTATGAAATTTTGTTGAGGTAAGAGGATTCTTCGTGGTCTTGTAATTCATTGAAGTTTAATTATATCAACGGTAATGCAGTGGTAATCTTGATTTCTTGTATTTCTTATTGATTAAATGCATTTTAATTGGCATTGAGATTTTTCCAGGATACTATTCCTAGAATAGAATTATTTATATTAGTAAAACTTGACTATGAAAAATTATAGCATATATAAAACATGGATAAGGTAATTTAATATTGATGCAAACTAAGCACAATTTAATTAGAATGTAATTTGTTTAACATTTAA
The DNA here is from genome assembly GCA_958336395.1 of Ctenicera cuprea. Classification (NCBI taxonomy): domain Eukaryota; kingdom Metazoa; phylum Arthropoda; class Insecta; order Coleoptera; family Elateridae; genus Ctenicera; species Ctenicera cuprea. The sequence continues at coordinate 45,459,765 of OY284486.1, read as the reverse complement.
AATGGTTTATAAAAAAAAAATAAGATTTGTTAAAGGACTTATTTAAAATGTTTATTGTGAATCGAACTGTATATAAAAGTCATAAGTTATAGTTAATTAAGGAATTTATTCGTTTTAAAGGTGTTTAATTAAGTTAAATAAGGGTTAAGAATTCAATTAGAAATTTTATTTATTTTGAAGCACCCGATATAATGTGAATTAAATATAAAAATTATTTAGTGCATAAATAGGTCAAGGTTATAATAAGATAAACCAGACAGTTTTGTATAAATGCTTAAATGGGGTGAATGTCAGTGACCTAATTTTTAGATAAAATCAAGGTGTTCTACAAATTATTGAGGTGGTCTTAAAGAAAAATGTTTTCTATTAAATGTTAAAAAGTTGTAAAATATAATAATCAAGTAATTAGACTTATTTGTAAATATTTCAAAATGAAAAATAGTATTTAAGTAGAATATAAGGTTGAATATTCAAAGGTTTTACCTTTTTAACAAACACATTGTGTCAGGAGCTTTATTCTAAGTAGTTGGTATTTCCAGTTTTTTTATCACCATTTATTTCAATGTATTATAATTAATGTAAGAAACTGACATTTATGTTAGAGGTGAATAGGGGTGAAATTTGGAAATTATTGAGAAATATGGACGCTGGTATCGAGGCTAAATTTGTAAAACAATTGGAAATTTAATTGTTTCCGGTTTATCTTATGTTAGTTATTCTTAAGGGTCATATTTGTATAATTTGATATATTTGGAAATTTAGTCTGGGGGTTCGAGATTAAATTTTTCAAGAGAGCTTCCGGTAAGATTTGGTTAGCGTGGGTTGGTTTTGAAAATAGCTCCCACAAATTTTGGTAATTTTAATTAGAAATTTTAATATAAACTAAATAAATTGTTGTTATAAGTGAAAGTAACCATGTGTTTTATTATTTAAAGAAATTTAAGAAAAATCCGTCGAAATAAGAAAAAGTTATAGGAAAATTTAAAAAAGTGAAATTTGGAAGCGTCCTTTTGAAGAGAAATTTTAAATAGTGCGAGTATTAAAAACTCAACGGAAATATAAGAACTATAATTTAAAATAATAAACAGTGATACAAGTAATAAAATAAAAATTTGAAAAATCCTTCGATAATAGTGAAATAAAATTCAATAAATTATAAAGTGATAAAAATGGCGTACCTGAGCACCATTTTATGATAAAGATGTAGTTCTGCGAATTTCCGGTATTTGAAGTGTAGTAATACATCTTGTTGTCAGTGGTGCAGATTTGTATTTGATGGATAATATTGATTTAATTTTCTTCGTGTGATATAATAATAAATCTGTAATAATAAAAGTTGATCAGTTATAATGAAAAATAAAAATGCTAACAATAAATAAAAAATTAAAATAATTATCAATTGAAAAATATAATTTCTAATAAAAAAAGAATTACGTACCTGAGAAAAACTGTTATTGAAGATTTTGCTGGAGAACACATGGTTTTGTATTATTGGACAGGCAGCGTTAGGACAGCACACATCATACCGTGCACAAGCACATCACAGACAGGAAAGAAAAATTGGTTGTATGAGTTAGCTACCATTCAGATACGTGGAAGCGCACGCATCAAATATTCCGAACTTCAAAGAAGGACATTTTCAAAAGATAAGTAATAATTTTCGTTGTGTTTCAATAAAGAAATTTGTTTTATTTATTATAAATGTACAGAGATGTTTTTAAATATTATTTTATGTTATTTTATGGTGATGTATTTATGTGTAAATGTAGTAGGTGGTATTCTGGAAACTTGCAATTCAATTTTTTTAAAATAACCCATCGAAAATAGTGAAGCTACATGATATTCAAGAATTTAAAATTATCCCTGAGATTAAGTACAAGATGAATATTTTTCAATCAATTATTTACATGTCAAAAATTTAATAAGAGTCTCTTGCTTTAAAATAAAATTCCTATGTTTATAAATTTATTTGAAATTTATTTTTTTATTAAAATGCTTAAAACTAAATTAAAACACACAGCATTTAATTATATTAATTTTATTACTGAGCTAGCAAAAGTGGGTCAAAATTAAATAATAATTCAAAGTTTACAAAATTTATTTTTTTTTTATGTTTGGAATTTTTAAAAATTATAATAAGAATTTTTCAAAATTCTTATTTCACAGCATAATTTATGCCTATCCCAACGTGGGGCTATTTAATATTTTATATTAATTATAAATTTAAATTGTAAATGAATTTTTATTCATTTACACAGCATAATTTATGGCTCAT